>CM060943.1:881653962-882042631 GCA_030765085.1 Allium cepa | reverse complement strand
TTACCCTGAGAAAAACTCAACTGCTTCGGGCCAAGCAAGTCGTTGCTTCGAGTCAGCACCTATATTGCTTCGAGTTAAATATGTCAAATCTACGGGTCATATGCAAAACTGGTGAACACTTATCCCTATTTCTCTGTTATCCGAATACTTACAGATGCCCATGTTTGTGTTGCCCAACTATCTTCTAACTCATATTTACTTCTAGAATTCAGCTTCACCATCAGATTTTTTTTTTCTTTTTTTTTTTCTCTTTTTTTTTTTTTCTTTTCTTTTTTTTTTTTTTTAAAACCTAGTTGTTCCCCATTTCTACCCAGGCTGATACTAACTAAATATGCAGGCATGTATTACTAAATATGCAGACATGCACAACAGGGATGAAGTACTAACAGTACATAAAATGGAGATGAAGACTTCAACACCCAGGAAAACAATGACCAGACCAAAGTGCAACATTATGGATGCAATATAGATATGAAACTGAAACATATTAGATAATGTAAACTGGAATGGATATGAAGACTGAACATATCAAAAATTTTGAAAATACAAAGTTTCAAAATGAACCCAATAGGCTACAGTTACAAAACTCAAGTGAAGCAAATAATGCAACAGTAGCAGGTATATATGAATACAACCTCAATGCAGACAAGCAGACACACTATCTACATACATATATAACATCAAGCTATGATTCAAACAACAAGATAACATATGGTTTCAAGGGTCTGTTCATATTGTAAGAGCAGAGATATGGGATGCAGACAACTAAAGCATGGTACGAAGCAACATGTAACATTTCACATTTTATCAAAGTAATATAAGACAGTAGTGTGCAACTTGACATGCAAACTGCCACAAGACCAATTCAAGTGAAAATACCCAACTCAAATAAACCAACTAATGCAGACTGTCAAAAAAAAATGGATCAATAATGCAACCAGGTTATAAGGGACAAGCTATTAATACCTGTACAAGACTGCAACAATTCGAATGAGGGTGAACTCAAATGCATACAACAATTCAAAGTGCAAAGTGAGGATCATCATGCATGGACAGTGCAATGTGACTGAATACAAGTCAATGCCAAGAAAATGCAATACAAATAGGCAAACAAAAATGGAAATGAAGACTGGAGCAACATGAGGCATGCAATACTCAGTACATATCTTTATTACAAGAACAATTATGCACTTCAACTACTTAGTTAAACAAAATATTTTAGTAGCATCTGCACTTACCAACTTATCAATTTAAAAACAAAAACTTGGTGCAGCTGTTCTTATCAGTTTAAATCAAAAATTGATATCATTTGTTCTTAACAGTTTAAACAAAAAAAAAATCAAATAGTATCTGTTCTTATTAGAATTAAAACAAAACCAAGTAGTATCTGTTCTTGACAATTTTAAAACAACCCAAATAGTATCTGTTATTATCAATTTAAAAAGAACAAAGTTATGAAAGTATTAGTGGTTATCAATTTAAAACAAATCGCAATTACTGTCTGTTCCTACCAGTTTAAAACTTAAAACTAATAACATCTATATCATAATCATATGCAGACTTGCCAAACTTCCTAGCCTAGACAACAAGTCACAGATCTACACACAATAATTATGGACATAACTCGTACAACATGGGGAGGCCGAGCAAGGTGATGAAGAAAATCAGAAAATGAAGAAGAAGCAAATCTGGACGAAAGGAAAAAATGCTATTACCTGATAGATCTCGGGCTCAAGAAGGAGGCAAGGCAGAGCGAATAGTGGAAGGGAAAAAGAGCTGGTGTAAATATAGATGATGTTTGTGAAGTTCCATGGGGATCATAAGTGTAGATAACGCATCAGTTTTTAAAGAGCTTTTTCATGTGTGATTGTACTTTTGATATGTATATAGGCTATGAATAGGTGCATAGTTCGAACGTTATATAGTAAAACTTAATTTTTGAGGCATCAGTTTCTTTTACTTACGTGATTTAAGGAATGGGATAGATATATAGTGGTTTGAATGTAACTGATGAGCTACATCAGTGGAGGAGATAAATCAATAGTTATAATTTATGCGAGATGCCAGAATTTCAAGCCTTGATTTGTTGATAAATAGTGGTTTAAATCTTTGTATGAAAATATGTGTGAATGCAAAAGTCAGTGAGTTACATGGCTGAAAGGAAGGAGTGCATCAGTTATTCTTTAAAAATAGGTAAGAGGTTCGAACGTTTCTAGTAGAAAACTTGATTTTTATACTGACAAATATTTGGACCATGCATTTGATTCGTCTCAGTTTTATTTGTTTTCTTAAGTATCAGTTTTATTTTTAACTGTGTAAATATGAATACGTGTGTGATGATTCATTTATTTTTAAATAAATTTTGATTTGTATTAAATATGTTTACAAATGTATTTGGACGTTGCAAAATTGGAAAAATATGATCTGTGGCAAGATCAGAGGAAGAGCAATCAGTGGTTTATGACATCAGTTACAAAAGGAATGAAATAAAGGGAGGGACCGAGAGTTACACCACATATAAAGTTTAAAAATATGTAAATATGAATGCGTGATTTCAGCATGCTTTAAATCCCTTATTTAGTTTGATTAAAATAAATGAAATGGCCAGACTTAAGAATTAATTTATGAAAGAAAACTGACATGCGGAGGCAAGTGTAAATGAGTATATTACGTGATTAAAGAAACCCCTGATTTAGCATGTCACATAAGAATGGTAAATGTTAACCGTTTCAAATAATTAACAATTTCTAACCTTGCACTTGAATGTTTTAAACTGTTGCACGGTCAAAGGGAGAGAGAGCTATTAGTTTATAGGAAGGTAAATGTGTTATATGCGTGATTTAAGGTAGAGCCATTTGCAAGCAGAAAATGGGAAAGGTTGGAATTTGCTTCCAATAATATGTCTTGGCTGTAACGCAAAAGCTTGGTTTAAGGCATACGTTGATTTATCTTTAGACATGCAAACTTTTTATATCCCATTTGTTGCAAACTAAACAGTGTGATATAAGATTTAGGCAGTTACACAACTGGATTTAATGTATGCGTGATTTAAGTTTGATGGCTGATATAAGTGCAAAGGAAAAATATCAGAGAGGGATTTGAACGTTACTTAAAAATCAAAACTGAAACGGAAATTTAAAAGAGGGAGAGTTGATTTTCTTAGATGTGAACGGTAACAAAAAGATTTGTACACAGGGGTTGATTTTGCACTGATGTAGGGATGAACGTATGTAATACAATTTATTTTATCAATCGGTCAGTTAACGAATAATAAAATAATGTTTGGTATAAAATCACTGACTGATGTTTCTCTCCAAAATATTTGGAAACACGATTTTTTACACTACGTTAAACAGACGCAGTCAAAATATCAAAAATTTCTGTAAAATAACATTTTAAAAACACACGTTTTATTACGTTGCTTTATACCCTAAAATTTGACGCGTCTTTTAAACGCGAAATTTTACAGTTTAAACATAGCTTAAATTTTTTACAGTTAATATTAAATTTTATTGACATATACAATTTTATAAAATATATCTTCAAATTAAATAATTAACTATATTGTTAAACACAATTTATAAAAATACATTTTTAAAATTAAATAATTAATAATAAAATAAATATCTAAAAACTAGGGCTGTTACACTCTCCCCCACTTAAGAACTTTTCGTCCTCGAAAAGGAACGAAAGAAGAGAAACAAAGAAGATATGCTAGATAGACAAGAATCTTAAACGGATAGTTCCGGATTTGAAGCACGAAGAAGGTTCTCTAGAATTGGTTTTACCCCTTCAGTTTGACTGTCAGTCTATGGGTGCTCAGCGGTGCTCAGGTCCCGATGAGTAACAAAGATCTCAAAGATTATAGAAAGATTTCTAAATAGACTGGTATAAGCGATAGCATCCCAATCCGTAGCAGATAAGGAAACCAAGGACATTTAAAGATAGTTCAAAACAAAATAAGATAATAAATTTGAGATCATAATATTTTGAAAATCATTACGATTTATAGATATTATCATTTGGAAATCATACTACTAAAATCATAACCCTTTTAAAATAATCTTCATTTATTCAATTATAAATTTTCAAACATTATATTTTTAGAATAGCAGCACTGATAATATGTTATAGTAGATATGATAGTATTCCTAATCAGTTTATTATTTTCTTAACTCTAAATTCTTAACAAATATCCTAACCACTTTATTTGAAATACCTATTAAAAAATAAGATATTCCTTCAATAAAAATTTTTATCCGAAACCCAAAATCTCAATTATCAAATTTAGCAATATTAGAATATGTCCTAACTATTCAAATCATAATTATTCACTTAGGGAATAACTTTAATTAGAATTTCTTAGTTAGATTTAAGGTTCCATGTTAAATCAACTTTGATTATTAGGTTCCTTTGAATAAATTTCTTAAATTCCTTTTTCTATATCTACCTCTATTTATCTTTTACAACTAAAATTTTAGTGTATAACATTTATTATAACCACCTAAATTTTAATTATAAAATCCCCTTTTTATAATGTATATTATCCAATTACATTGTTAACTTTTGAAACTCAAGGTAAGTTATATTGAATGGAATTGAGTATTATACAACTAAACTTTCAAATTCAATTATTTCCTGTTGGAATTTCTTATTCAAATTTATTTTTTATTAAATTATTCCTCAAGATAAAACTTAAGAATTAAATTTCTGATTCTTCTTCAAACCATTTAGAGATAAATAAATATATATACATAATATGTCAAATCAAATATAAATTATATATATTAAGTCATACTTTAGAAATTCAAATCAAAAATCTCAAGGTACACTGTAGCCAGACTACAGGGTGGTCCCTTCACTTCGAAACTCGAAAATGAAAGTCGATGATGCTGCAGTCATCACCGAAATTATTTTCCAGCGACAAAGAGAAAAGCACTAGATTTTAAAAAATTTCGGAAACAAATTTCTATTCGAAAATACTTATTATATCCTTTTAAACTTTAAATACAAGGTTTGAAATCATCGGAAGTTTAATTCTCAAGTTCTAGTTTTAACTTCATTTCTATTTGTAACCATTGTTTTATAGTTCAATTATTTATATATGACAAAACACATGGCTTACAAACTCATATATAAAATCAAAACTATTATCTCTTGACAACTAGTCAAATTAATTATAGAGTTCTGAAAATTATACTTATATATATATTAGATTTTATTTTCAAATACAGAAATAAAACTTTCAAGTCAAGGATAGTGATTCAAATTTTTGATGAACTCAAATCAAATAGAATTCAAGATGAGTTGAAATCAGAAAATCCAGTGATTAAAAATCAGAATAAGGAAACTGGGTAAGTCTATATAATCGCGGACAACCTTGACCGGGTCAACCGTGACTTAAAGAATCGGATCGATGTGGCTGGGGTAAATCTACATTTGATCCGAAGAGGTAGAGTTCGGAATAACCAAAGATACTAGCATATAAACCAATGATAAATATAAATCTCCGGTGAATAAATGCTAATTGTAAAGGAGTTTCACCCCTTTATTAGAATGATGGCGAGACCGCAAATTTACTATGAAGATCATTCGAAGTGGAGTTATGGAATACTCCAGAATTTAAGGAAGATGAAAAGTGAGGGACACGAATGAACTTTGGAACCGTAGGGGACGTTCCAGAACTCGAAAAGAGAATGGTTCAATCTCTAATGAAGGTGATTCTGTAAATCCAATTTACCATATATTCTAAGTTTTGCCTAGAACCAAAGCTCTGATACCAAATGTAACGACCCAATATTTTCAACCATTCGCATCCGCACATTGTCGGACTTGAATTGTTCAAAATACTGCGTTGTAGAATAAATTTGGCAAAACTCAGAATATACAATAAATAGATCACAGAATCACATACACAGATATCAGAATCTCGCAGCGGAAATTAAAAATTTAGTGGTTCATGAAGCCACTGATATAACTTCAACAAAACAGAACTTACATTGTCTATAATCCTCAATACAAATTTTAAGACATAAATAGAGATAGAGTCTTCAAAGTCTTGAATTCCAGAAAAGATAAAGGCTGAAACAACTTCCAGCAGCGCGAATGATCTACTGAGTGTCCTAGCTACGGAGAAGAAATTGAAGCTGCAACTCAGGCTGACCCGAGCGAAAAATAAAACATAACACTCGAGTCAGGACATACATACTTATATAATGTAAGCTAATTCAAGTGTACTGTAATATAGAGCAAGTAACTTAAAGGATGCTTGGGACCGCCCATCCTCTAAGGATCCGTCAAACTATTTACTATGTAGTATATTGCGCTATTATAATAGTGTCTATTTATAAAATAAACATACTTTTAAATAGCATTAAGGCTTTACATTTTCCACCTTAACACGTAATAGTCCCAGTAGTCCATCCAATATCATAGCTCCTCCTGATCGGGAAGCAACTAGAGGATACCACACGGGCTACGGGAGAAATCTAAACTCGTACAAGGCTCGGTATGGTAGATGACACGGCACAACTAGGCAATGCCAGGGTAGATATACCAATTGCTATCCAGGCTGGTGGAAACGCGTAGCCGCAGTTACCGCCCACCTCGGACTAACTCCCCAAAAATCAAAATATAGAGGTGGCCACCGAATCAATCCAAAATCATAGTATAATATCGAAGAGGAGCGTCCGATCAGAGGAATGACCTCATTGGCCTGGAATTGCTCCTGTTTTAGCCACCTTATGCCAACTCACGGGAGTCGGGTCCACGTATTTACCTTACAGGAAACGCCACCACCGACCTACTTCATTCTGGAATCTCCGCCGCGTACACGGTTGGTCAAAGTGGTTTTCGGTATCGACAGAGAGTATGTCCATATCCGATCCCGGTCTCTTTGCCAACCCATCGTTATTATAACCCGTGGTCATTTAAAACATTTTATACTTTAAAACCAAAATAAACATTTCCATTTCAAAACTATAAATACGATATCATTTTAAAACCCAAAACAATATGATATCGTTATATTCAAATATAATTCTTTCCAAAACCATACTGCTTAAAATTTATAATATCTGGAAGCCGAATATTTGAAATATATCTTCAAAACATAATATTTGGAATTTTTACTTTAAATCATAACTCCCGACACACAAATGGTTTGGATATTCAACGGTATATAGAATAAATGGTTTAACTTTATGGTTACTTTGTGAAGAAGATAATTTATATAGCTTTACAAATATATTTCTTTATTTAAAGTTTAAACCATAATTTAAATATCACTTTATGTCCCCAAATCCGTTACAATTCCTATATATATATATCCAATTGGAGTATTTCCTATTCAAAACTAAGTTTGGATTTTATTCTTTCAACAAATCAATGTTTTATTATTTAGTCTTGAATATTCCCATAAATTCCATAAATAAACTCCCAATGTTAGTCATTTAATATCTTCAAAATTCACTTAATACTAGAATATTCATCTTAAATTTATTAAGGAAAATCCAGTTATAAATATCATATCTTAAGATTTTCCAAAACTTAACATAAAATAAAATTTCTCAAATTCCATGAGTTTTAAAACAATCAATTCTAGATTCTGTAGCACTTAGGAAATGCTACCTAAAGTTACGGGTAAAACTAGTCCAATTTCAAAAAGACCGCATTTTTAAAATGCTGTAGCAGATTGATTAACTAAATAAATATTTCCAAATATAACTTATTTATCTATTTACTTATTAACATTTATAACTCATTCAAAAATTAAAATAAAATCCTTTAAAGATATTAAATCAAATATTTAACTTCCAAAATAATTTTTAAATATTTCAGAAAATATTATAAGAACCACGGGCCTGTATATAGTTCTCTAGCCTAGGTCAAGTGATACGGATTTATATCATTTCAACCCGTAATTTACAAAACCCCGGGTTCTATCATTTCAAACCCGCAATCCCAAGTTATCAGTTAAGCAGTTAACAGACTAGTTTAACAATAATCATTATTTCAGCCCATAACAATCCAACTTTAACAGGGAACTTGCAGTGGTGATTTAAGCAGTAAATAACAATTAATAATATAACTGCAGAAATAATATAACAGATAAATAACTGATGAGATGTCAATTTAAATGGGTTCATCATTCTACATCATACTACAGACAGATAATATCTAAATAGAATGTTTACACATACACTTGCGATAATTTACACAATATATGTACATATGTCTGGTGAGAAAAACTCACCTGAAAGTTGCAGAAAATTTGAATACAAAACGACGATTCACCGATAAAGCACGACAGAGAATAACGATCAAATTCTTCTGACGTAGATTCAAATCTAGAACAAAATTTCAATTATGGAATACGTGACTTAAAAATTTACGATCAAAGAAAATGAGAATAGAACGGGGTTTGTTTGCTTTGCTCGACCACTCCACCGTGTACCGTGACCAAAACATACCCTAAACGAGAACCGGGTAACACTAAACTACGACAAAATTTCTAAAGGCTGACTGACAAAAGGTGAAGTTTTCCTACTCTATACTTTGTACATGTGCACACTCGTATCCCATGCAAACTCACGCCATGAATAGAACATAACACTTCCCTGTGTCCAAAATTTTTACCCTGAGAAAAACTCAACTGCTTCGGGCCAAGCAAGTCGTTGCTTCGAGTCAGCACCTATATTGCTTCGAGTTAAATATGTCAAATCTACGGGTCATATGCAAAACTGGTGAACACTTATCCCTATTTCTCTGTTATCCGAATACTTACAGATGCCCATGTTTGTGTTGCCCAACTATCTTCTAACTCATATTTACTTCTAGAATTCAGCTTCACCATCAGATTTTTTTTTTTCTTTTTTTTTTTTCTCTTTTTTTTTTTCTTTTCTTTTTTTTTTTTTTTAAAACCTAGTTGTTCCCCATTTCTACCCAGGCTGATACTAACTAAATATGCAGGCATGTATTACTAAATATGCAGACATGCACAACAGGGATGAAGTACTAACAGTACATAAAATGGAGATGAAGACTTCAACACCCAGGAAAACAATGACCAGACCAAAGTGCAACATTATGGATGCAATATAGATATGAAACTGAAACATATTAGATAATGTAAACTGGAATGGATATGAAGACTGAACATATCAAAAATTTTGAAAATACAAAGTTTCAAAATGAACCCAATAGGCTACAGTTACAAAACTCAAGTGAAGCAAATAATGCAACAGTAGCAGGTATATATGAATACAACCTCAATGCAGACAAGCAGACACACTATCTACATACATATATAACATCAAGCTATGATTCAAACAACAAGATAACATATGGTTTCAAGGGTCTGTTCATATTGTAAGAGCAGAGATATGGGATGCAGACAACTAAAGCATGGTACGAAGCAACATGTAACATTTCACATTTTATCAAAGTAATATAAGACAGTAGTGTGCAACTTGACATGCAAACTGCCACAAGACCAATTCAAGTGAAAATACCCAACTCAAATAAACCAACTAATGCAGACTGTCAAAAAAAAATGGATCAATAATGCAACCAGGTTATAAGGGACAAGCTATTAATACCTGTACAAGACTGCAACAATTCGAATGAGGGTGAACTCAAATGCATACAACAATTCAAAGTGCAAAGTGAGGATCATCATGCATGGACAGTGCAATGTGACTGAATACAAGTCAATGCCAAGAAAATGCAATACAAATAGGCAAACAAAAATGGAAATGAAGACTGGAGCAACATGAGGCATGCAATACTCAGTACATATCTTTATTACAAGAACAATTATGCACTTCAACTACTTAGTTAAACAAAATATTTTAGTAGCATCTGCACTTACCAACTTATCAATTTAAAAACAAAAACTTGGTGCAGCTGTTCTTATCAGTTTAAATCAAAAATTGATATCATTTGTTCTTAACAGTTTAAACAAAAAAAAAATCAAATAGTATCTGTTCTTATTAGAATTAAAACAAAACCAAGTAGTATCTGTTCTTGACAATTTTAAAACAACCCAAATAGTATCTGTTATTATCAATTTAAAAAGAACAAAGTTATGAAAGTATTAGTGGTTATCAATTTAAAACAAATCGCAATTACTGTCTGTTCCTACCAGTTTAAAACTTAAAACTAATAACATCTATATCATAATCATATGCAGACTTGCCAAACTTCCTAGCCTAGACAACAAGTCACAGATCTACACACAATAATTATGGACATAACTCGTACAACATGGGGAGGCCGAGCAAGGTGATGAAGAAAATCAGAAAATGAAGAAGAAGCAAATCTGGACGAAAGGAAAAAATGCTATTACCTGATAGATCTCGGGCTCAAGAAGGAGGCAAGGCAGAGCGAATAGTGGAAGGGAAAAAGAGCTGGTGTAAATATAGATGATGTTTGTGAAGTTCCATGGGGATCATAAGTGTAGATAACGCATCAGTTTTTAAAGAGCTTTTTCATGTGTGATTGTACTTTTGATATGTATATAGGCTATGAATAGGTGCATAGTTCGAACGTTATATAGTAAAACTTAATTTTTGAGGCATCAGTTTCTTTTACTTACGTGATTTAAGGAATGGGATAGATATATAGTGGTTTGAATGTAACTGATGAGCTACATCAGTGGAGGAGATAAATCAATAGTTATAATTTATGCGAGATGCCAGAATTTCAAGCCTTGATTTGTTGATAAATAGTGGTTTAAATCTTTGTATGAAAATATGTGTGAATGCAAAAGTCAGTGAGTTACATGGCTGAAAGGAAGGAGTGCATCAGTTATTCTTTAAAAATAGGTAAGAGGTTCGAACGTTTCTAGTAGAAAACTTGATTTTTATACTGACAAATATTTGGACCATGCATTTGATTCGTCTCAGTTTTATTTGTTTTCTTAAGTATCAGTTTTATTTTTAACTGTGTAAATATGAATACGTGTGTGATGATTCATTTATTTTTAAATAAATTTTGATTTGTATTAAATATGTTTACAAATGTATTTGGACGTTGCAAAATTGGAAAAATATGATCTGTGGCAAGATCAGAGGAAGAGCAATCAGTGGTTTATGACATCAGTTACAAAAGGAATGAAATAAAGGGAGGGACCGAGAGTTACACCACATATAAAGTTTAAAAATATGTAAATATGAATGCGTGATTTCAGCATGCTTTAAATCCCTTATTTAGTTTGATTAAAATAAATGAAATGGCCAGACTTAAGAATTAATTTATGAAAGAAAACTGACATGCGGAGGCAAGTGTAAATGAGTATATTACGTGATTAAAGAAACCCCTGATTTAGCATGTCACATAAGAATGGTAAATGTTAACCGTTTCAAATAATTAACAATTTCTAACCTTGCACTTGAATGTTTTAAACTGTTGCACGGTCAAAGGGAGAGAGAGCTATTAGTTTATAGGAAGGTAAATGTGTTATATGCGTGATTTAAGGTAGAGCCATTTGCAAGCAGAAAATGGGAAAGGTTGGAATTTGCTTCCAATAATATGTCTTGGCTGTAACGCAAAAGCTTGGTTTAAGGCATACGTTGATTTATCTTTAGACATGCAAACTTTTTATATCCCATTTGTTGCAAACTAAACAGTGTGATATAAGATTTAGGCAGTTACACAACTGGATTTAATGTATGCGTGATTTAAGTTTGATGGCTGATATAAGTGCAAAGGAAAAATATCAGAGAGGGATTTGAACGTTACTTAAAAATCAAAACTGAAACGGAAATTTAAAAGAGGGAGAGTTGATTTTCTTAGATGTGAACGGTAACAAAAAGATTTGTACACAGGGGTTGATTTTGCACTGATGTAGGGATGAACGTATGTAATACAATTTATTTTATCAATCGGTCAGTTAACGAATAATAAAATCACTGACTGATGTTTCTCTCCAAAATATTTGGAAACACGATTTTTTACACTACGTTAAACAGACGCAGTCAAAATATCAAAAATTTCTGTAAAATAACATTTTAAAAACACACGTTTTATTACGTTGCTTTATACCCTAAAATTTGACGCGTCTTTTAAACGCGAAATTTTACAGTTTAAACATAGCTTAAATTTTTTACAGTTAATATTAAATTTTATTGACATATACAATTTTATAAAATATATCTTCAAATTAAATAATTAACTATATTGTTAAACACAATTTATAAAAATACATTTTTAAAATTAAATAATTAATAATAAAATAAATATCTAAAAACTAGGGCTGTTACATTTGTCCTAAATCATATTTACAACTGTAATTACCAGAAAAGTCTTTAAATTGGATTTGTGTATGATCAGGTAATTTATATTTTAATTGCAAAATACGTTGTTCGGCTGTTTTACAGAACAGTTTATATGTTAAAGGTACTTGAAATTATTTAGGAATTAGTTTATGTGCTATTAGGCTCTTTGTACTACCGGTGTCAATTATAGCTGTTGTGGTTATAAAATTTTTGTTATCAAACCATAGCTTACATTCTAGGGTTAGTAAGGTTGTAGAAAATTCTTTTACTTGAATTATTTCTGTTGTTTGCTTGAAGTTTTATTCATTTACCTCAGTTACTACTTCTTTTCCTATATCTTTCCTTCCTTGTTTTAAGTTCTCTAATTCTCGTTTTATTTTGTTTAATTCATACTGGAGTAATCTTATTTGAACTTCATGTTTGTTGACTCTTTCTTGTAAGAAACTATTTTTCGGTGTTTCTATTTCCTTTTTTTTAATTCTATGTCAAAGTTGTTTGGCGCATAAAAAACATATTTCCTTATAACATTCATTACATTGAAATCGCTTATTAATTGATGGGTAACTATTGCAGTTTTAGCAGGGGATGTGATTACTTCCTTTATTTTGTGTCCATTCATGTGAATAGTTTTCTTGATTCATTAGGGTATAAGTTATAGGATCAGAGTGATATTATCTTCTTCGGAAACTATAATATAAATAGATTCATTATCAAAATTATCATTTATACTTTGTAAATCGTATTCTCCTAATTCGTCTACTAGATTGGCTCTGTACTGATTACTTGCAGATTTGGACATTTATTAGCTAAATGATTTGGGTTGCCACATATATAACAGGTACATTTTTTATTATATGGTTTTTGTTTTTTAACATATCTACTGTGTTTACGCTTGTCATATTTTACCGATTTTCTTTAGAAATTTTTTCTCCTTTTGTATCCATAGGCTTGAGGTGTATATATTGTTGTTTTACAAATTGCCCATGCTTGCCTTTTAATCTGTTCTTGCATAGTGGCTTCTTTACATAATTCTTCTAATTTTTGGAAAACAAAAGCAATTCTAATTCCTATACCTAATCCCTTTTCTTTTCCATGATTATCTTTCCATTCTTTATGTATATTTCGTCCTAAATGTCCTGGTATTTTTGTAAAATATCTATCACATAATTCGTCATCAAAAGCTATACTTGTTTGCGCTATCATTGTTGCAAAATCTTGGCTAAATTCTTTAATGTAATTAAAATCGCTAATGCTTAATTGTTCTAGATTTCTTATAGTTGTATCTTGTAATGTTGTATTTCCTTTAGCTGGATCCATACCAATTATTATCGTTCGGATCATTGATGTAAAATTATGTGGGTTGTCTCCTAATGATTTTTGTCCAACTATTTCATCTAGATTTACTGCTTTAAAATTCTGATATATTCCTAATGCCAATGGGCCTAAAGTGGTTTCTAGTACTACAAACATATCCATATCTCCTCGTTTATTAACTTCCCATTAGCGTATAATATTTTATTCCTAGATTAATATTTCATTTGGCCATAATTAAGGGCTTTGATTCTCTAATAGTAACATACTAGAACTATAACTTTTTTAATATGATTCCCTAGTTCCTTTTCCTATTTTGGTATTGCCTTCTGTATAAGTAATACTAGGAGGATTCCATGGTTCTCTTTCGAATATTTTTTCATCATATCCTACTCCTGGTCATGTAAATTCATTTCTTGGTCGTTTACTTGATGAGGCTTCTGTAATCATTGAATCTTGGTAATTTGTTTTATTTTTTGAGTGTATATATCACTTAAAGGAATTTTTCCTGTACTTATATCATCTACTGATGCTAAGTTATAATATTCACTTAATGTGTTGAATGCTGTTTGACAATTCATTTGGAGATTCATCATACATTGTATGATCATATTATCAATTTCTTGTCTTACATTTTCAACTGTTAACTTTTTATTCATTATTTCTACTAAGTATGTTTTTGTTTCAATTTTAAATCCTATTTCAAGATTTTCAATTTCTCTAATAAAATCGTCTTCAATTTGGGTTTCATCTATTTGTTGTATTATTTCTTCGTCTATTGTTAAGTATCCGATTACGTCTTTTAGTTCAACATATTCTAATTCTATGTCACTATCATATTCATCATAAATTGGTCCTTATTCCCAATTTAAGTTATTATATTCTGTCTCTTCATCACTATGTTGTTCTATTTCAGATTGTTTTGTTTTATAATTATTAAACCTAATACTTGGTTCGTTATATTGATTTGTATATATGATATGCGATTCTAGAACTAATAGTGTTTTATCAATGGTGACAAAATCTTTTAAGGACCATTCAAGTCCTGCTAAATCTTCTGTATTAATTCTTATAGGTTCTATCATTTAAATGCCTTTACTTGCTATGTTTTGTACTATTCCTGATAAATTTAGCTTAAATTTCATACCTCATCTGTTTGATGCTTTTCCTAGTAATCCTATACCGATAATAATTTTTTTTCCAAAATAACCTTCAAATCCGTTTGCTTGAAATCCCATTTTAAGATTTCCTAAATTATCTATGCTTTTAATAATGTCTAGCACACAATATATAAGAGCAGAATTATTGCTTAAATCTACTTCCATTCCTGATATTAATGCTTTTTCAATATCGGTGGTCCACGTATCTTGGATTAATGTTAACAGCTTTGTTCCTAAGCCTTTTCTAGTTAATGCTTTTATTCCTATTATAATTAGTCCTAAATGGAAAAATCTTTTTCCTTTATTCTTTCACTTTTCTATTGTTTCTCGGGAAACTATATCGTTCATTTCACTGTTATCTAATATTCTAAGTTCCTCTTCACGAGTGCTTCGTATTAAAGTAGTGTTTAAGTTCATTACGCCTGTGTGATATAAAACTTTTGGATTTAGTACATCTAGTTGATGGTTATTATATATCTCTAGATTTTTGTCCACGTCTATTTCTTCATCAAGTTGTATTATTTGTTTGTCTTCCTTTTTATTAAATATCGAAATGATATTTGATTTTTCATCTCTAGTCATAGTAGTAGAATTACGTCTTGTTAAGGCTCTACTGGATCCTGATTCTGGTTGTAAATTCATTGTCTAGGTTTCCAAAATTTGTAAAGTTGTTCTGGCTTTTTTGTTATTATTTGTAAATGCTGACAATCCCTTCCTACTAATAGACTATTTACCTTTTCTGTTAGTTGATTAACCTTTTCAATTAACTGAAGATTTAAGCTTATTAAAATATTAAATAAATGTTGATATTCTTGATCTGATTGACTATGTCCGAAATATCTAGAAAAGCCTTGATCGAGAACTGGTCTTAAGTTATTTTCTGCTTTAAATTCGTCCGCTTTCTTTTTTGCTTCTATCAGTTCTTTATTCATTATCTTGCTACTACCTTTTTTATTTCTTTGATTACTTGTTCTACCCTTTTAATTTTATGATCAAACTTGACCGTTTGTTTTTGTAAGTCTTCTAATATTCTTTTTGATTCTGTTTCTAAATATTTTGGTTTATTAGTTTCTAGCAAGAATTTAAGTTCGGTTATTTCTTCCTTAGTAGGTATATTCTTCTTATTATAACTAACTAGTTTTGAATAGTATTATTTTGGTCTTTAAGAAAATCTAGATTGGAACTAATCTGCCTTAAAATTTTGTTTTTCTCTTTAGTAGTTTTTGTTAAGTTATTTATTGCTCTAGTTATTGTGTTATTATGGGATTCGAGATTACTTGCTTGACTAATTAAAAAATCTACAACACTATTTCTTTGCATATTATTACCGTGCAACTGATGACTAAATTGCTGTTCAAAGTAACAAGGAAACTTATATTTGTCTAGACTGACAATATTTTATTCTTTGAAAGAGTATTCTAAATTTAAATATTGCAAGCGTTTAACTGAGTGTTGAAAATCTATTTTGAAAAGGTCACCTTCTTTACTTCATAAATTAATTACTCGTTCCTCAATTTTGTAAATAAATTAATAGTTAAAAGCTAATTAACATATTTTAAAATAAGCAGCTAACTATGTCTTGATTATGAGCTTGATTTTTCCGTTTGAGTAAACAAAATCTTGTGTTAGCTTTCATCTGACATAATTAGGTTTTACGCTCTTCCTGGCTACCTGAGTCAGACTTATTCGCAATAATAAACTTGTTTTACTGCTCAAGGATAAACCATGCTCTGATACCAAAACGGGGTGTGTCGCCAATATTTTTGAGCTCGGTTACTCTTTTTTTTTTAAGTTTTTAAGGTTACCTTATAAAAAATGTTGATTCAAACCATCTAATTTTGATAAAAACCATCTAATTTTATTAAAAAAAATTTAAAAGTTGATACAAACCATCTATTTTTTTCCTCCTGTCAACTTTATAAAACTTATAAAAAATGTTCAAAACCTTATTAAAGTTGATACAAACCTTCAAAACTTGTTCCTCCTACAAACCTTTTAAAGGTTTATTAGGCATTTCTATATCTAATTTAAAAGTTGATACACTCCTATATCTAATTTAAAAGTTGATAGGAATTTTTTTGATTTCTTACCTTACTTACGTAAGATAATTAGGTAGATCTGTTTATATAGGATATTTCTGTGCTCCTGAGTTAGATTTTTTCAAAAAACCTAAACACCGAAAATTCCTATCAGATGACGAAAAACTAGAAGCGTTTAGTCTTTTGTCACACGATAAAGCAAAAACATTAGAAAAAGGAACAGACATTTTTAAGGCTGTTCTTACCTGGTGTTTTCGTATACAAGGTTTTGTAAAAACTTAAAAAAGAAATCTTCTATATATGTGCCAAAAGGTTTTGTTTACTAATGTTTTAGTCCTTTTTCTAATGTTTTTGTACTACAAACATTAGGATAAACCATTAGAAATAACCCTTGAGCAGATATCCTTGAGCAGATATAGAATTTAATTAGATAATGTTTTTGAGCAGATAATAATTAAATTCTAATTATATTTGCTCAAGGATAAACCAGACATTTAAAAGGATATTGAATTTAATTAGACAATGTTTGTAGGATATCTGCTCCTATAATGTAAATCTTAAAAGGATATAGAATTTAAAAGGATACAGACCTTAAAAACTCCTATAATGCAGTTAGAATTTAATTACAAAACCATGTTTTTACCCTTGAGCAGATATAGAATTTAATTAGGTCTAATCACTTTACAAACCTTTTATTGGGCACTTCTTATCAATGGCTTATCTATAAGGTACGAATTATGTTACAAGGTTTGTAGAAGTATTTGACGGTTACACTATATCTAATTATAAATGTAAGGACCCGGAATTTCGGGCAATATAAATTTAATAATCTGTGTAAATAATTTAATTGGTTTGATAATTTTCTTTATAATTTTGATTCAAAATTGGCTAATTTAATTTTTTAAAGGTTAATAAATATTTAATCTGTTAATAGTAATCAATATCTTTCTGACAATTTAAATTTGATAAGAATATAAATCTTAGCCAGCATAGGTACCATTATATTATGCCTACTATAGCTACCATATTAGATGGCAGGTTCTACAACTAAAACCGTACAAGATCGTATTGTTTCTTTGGATTTCCAACAAATGGTCAGACCAAGGAACTTCCCATTGCCACATGAGAACGCCTCTGGAAGGACGTCCCCGAGAACCTAACCGGATCTCTGCCAACACAAGGCCGGGTTACTTTTCAAACTAGGTAACAACTGACACGAGTATGCCATCCCCCAGTCCTTTGGGGCCTTTATCCGAGAGCTCTCTAACCAACATCACACAATGATAAATAAAGTGTTTCAACATGAGTAAGTATCTGGGCTCCTGTGACGCCCCACTCCGAGAGCCTCGTTAACAAAGAGTATTACCTAGATAATACTGTCGGCTAACGCGGACAATAGAGTATAATGGAAGCGACCATGTGTAATCTTACCTTAACTATTCACTAAATACGTCGAAAAGTAGAATCACTACCAATTCGACCTATTCAATAAATATTTAAAGCAAAACTACAATGGCTAGAGGATCTATCAGAACAGAATATAACAATTCAAATGCAATATACATCACAGAACAGTAAACCATCATATACACACATATACTGATACCAAACAGAGTATAGAAAATAATACATGTCAAGTGGTATAGCAAACCACAATATACAGACGAGTCAATAGAATACATATCAGAGTTACAACAGATAAGGACTACAAAAGACGCTATAACAAAATGAAGCTAGCGAATAGTCCATGCGGAAGCAAAATAGGCTAAGTCCAAAAGCACCTAACCTGAAACATCTCGGTCTAACCCGAGTATAAAATACACGGGTCATTCTAGATAACAAATCAGTTAGATAAATTGAACAATAATAAACCTGCAAGGTCATACAGTATAACAAATATCTCTAGAGGAGATAATGCAATCATCAACAAGAGATGAATCATATAGAACAAGCCTCATATCATCGGCAACTCAAATAAACAAAGGATATAAATATCCCAAAACAAGCCAAAAAGGCAAATAACAAATACCCATAAGGTATACAAGTTCCACGAGGAAATCGCTACTCTCCATGCGGCTCAAAAAGACCAACACGAAGGGCGATACCAAGGGAATATACATATCAATGAAATATCATAAAATTTGCTCGAGCTCAGTACTGTACAAACAAGGATCCATGAGCCCGAAGACTCCAAACCCAAGTATCACCCATGCGGCACATAAGGCCAACATCAGAGCGAAACTATATAGGGAAACAAACCCGAAGGCACACACCCGAAGCAACATACCCGAAGGCAACAAACCTAGGGAGACAGTCCGAAGACACTATCCCAGAGGCAACAAACCATAGTGGTGAAGGTCAAAGACCCAGTACTGGACACCACTAACTGGCGGAATGTGTCACAACTCTCGAAAAGGAATCCGAAAAGTGTTAACGTATGTCCCATAACCACTCGTTCGCACTAAACGGTTTACTATCAGTCGGTCACTTTCACACTCAAAGCAGTACAAATTTTCCTCATATCATCGGTAAACTAAACCCGAAGGTCAAAACGATCAATTGAATAGGTTGGGGATTAACCGGAAGGATAAACGCACAGATTCATGGTCCGTGTTTTGCCTAACCATTTAATCATCCTTCCACTTCGCTCGAAGTGTGAAAGTGTGTGTTTTAAATATAATTAATAATTTGGAAAAGGGAGCTTTTAATACGATTTGGAGAGATTATTTATAAAACCCGTGAATGAAGTCAAAAACAAGTCATTAAAGTCAATCGTGAATGATAATCACAAACCAAGTCAACAAACATCGATAACCAATGAAATATCAACCAAGAATAGGCAAATAGGCAAAACAGGGGATTCCAGACGTCTGTAGGGTGAATTCAGACATCTGGTTTCGTCTGTTGGAAAATCCCAGCAAAACAGACCAGACGTCTGATTTTGGGAACCAGACGTCTGAAACCATTCAGACGTCTGAAACTGAGGGTCAGACGTCTGAGAGTGGTTTCTGACTTTCTTTCAACTGCCGTATGTTTATATTTTTCACTCCAGGTACAAACCAGACGTCTGAGCTTGGTTTCCAGACGTTTGGTCACCTGGTCTGGGCAACAATTTGCCTAGGCCAAAGTGGCCAAAATATATCGAAACCAATCGATCCAAATCCAATGCAATAGACATGAATAGAGGTTAGAAATTCATACCTAACCTCGACAAAAGTAATAGCTTAGATGTGAGTTCCAAAAAATCACCTTTTTACACAAAACAAAGAAGATGAAGGAGCTAAAACACAAGGAGAAGACCAACTAAACACCATTTCAACCCAACAAGCTTCAATCTAGAATCAAAGCAAGTATTTCCTAAGTTAGGGTTAGGAAATTACTGAAATTGAAGAGGAGAAGAGATGGAGAAGATGGAGATGAACTTACCAATGGATTCTCTTTGATTTTAGAGCAAGAAATCAAGTTGGAAGTTGAAGCTAGGGCTTGCTAATTTCTATTTCTCTTTCCTTTCCACCATTTCAGTTTTTAAGCTTAAGTTTTTAAGAAATGAATAAGTGAATGAGAGGAGTGGCTAAGCTTGGGTATTTAGATAAGCTAGTGGGCTGAACCCAAACCCAAAACCCAATAGAAAAAGGGTCAAATTTCACAAACTCCAAACATATCAAAGATTATACTCAAAAAGATCGCAAACGCCATTTTGGAACCAATGGAGGTGGTTTCGAGTTCCAATTCGGCCATTTGCAGAAAGTAACATTTCGGACCTCAAAAATCCGAATAACGACGCTATATTTAAATTAAACATTTAAATATAAAATTGTTAAATAGGCGGGTTGTTACAGATCTCCCCTCCTTACAAAATTGCGTCCCCGCAATTCCTAGAGATGATATTTGTAACAACAACATACATACAACATACAAAAGAAAGAAATAAGCTTGAGATACAGAAATAGACTTACCATTACGAAACAAAGATAGAAAACCTGGATAAGATCGCTCAATAAACTCTCTGGTTTCCCAAGTACAGTCATTGGGATTAGTGGACCACTGAACTTTAACGAGCGGCACGTCCTTGTTCCGAAGGTGTCGCACCTCCGTGTCAAGCACGCGAATAGGTTGCTGTACAATAGATAAGTCCGGTGAGATCTCAAGCTCTTGCAAATTAGGAGAAGTAATAACAGAATCCGACTCCCGAAGACACTTTCGAAGTTGCGAGACGTGGAACACGTCATGAATGCCAGATAAATGAGCTGGAAGTGAAAACTCTATAAGCCACAGGGCCAATATGTTCAGTAATAGAAAACGGTCCTATATAACGAGGAGCCAATTTCCCAGTCGTACTGAAACGCATAACCCCTTTCAAAGGAGAAACACGAACAAAAATAAGATCACCAATTGAGAACTCAAGGGGTTTCCTACAGTTGTCCACGTAGGATTTTTGGCGACTCTGAGCCTCTTTCATTCTCAATCGAATAAGATCAATCTTCTCGGAAGAATCACGAATAGAATCGGGACCAAGAATAAGCTTCTCCCCAGATTCCAACCAACAAGAAGGTGATCGGCATGGCCTTCCGTATAAGGCTTCGAAAGGAGCCATACCAATACTAGACTGAAAACTATTGTTGTAGGAGAATTCTACAAGAGGTAGGTGATCCTCCCAACTAGCACCTAAATCAAAGATACAAATACGGAGAAGATCTTCCAAGATACGATTTACCTGTTCAGTCTGTCCGTCAAACTGCGGATGATAAGCTGTACTAAAATTAAGCTTTGTTCCTAAAGCTTGCTGAAGACTCTTCCAAAAATGACTCGTGAATAAAGGATCATGGTCACTCACAATAGAACTAGGAACACCGTGAAGTCTCACGATTTCCTTGATATACAACTTAGCCAAACGCGAAGCAATCCTATTAGACTTAATAGGGACGAAATGAGCAGACTTAGAAAGGCGATCAACAATAACCCAAATGCTAGAATGGCCAGATCTCGAACGAGGTAGGCCGTCAATGAAATCCATAGAAATTTGATCCCATTTCCACAATGGAATCTCAAGAGGCTGAAGAAGACCAGAAGGACGCTGATGTTCGGCCTTCATACGTTGACAAGTCATGCAATTACTCACATAACTCGCCACATCGCGCTTCATACCTTCCCAATAGAAAAGGCGACGCATATCGACCTACATCTTGCTACTACCGGGATGAATGGTATACCTAGAACGATGGCAATCATCAAGAATATCATGCCTAAGTACAGAATTAGAAGGCACAACAAGACGGTTCTTCTTACGAAGACACCCATGAGAATCAATGCTGAAATCCCGCAACGCCTCATCACATGATCCAGACTCACAAAGCTGAATAAGATGCAACAAATTAAGATCACACCGCTGAGCATCGGCAATACGATCCAACAAAGAGGGCCGTGCGTCTAAACTGAATAGTGCAATCAAAGAATCAAAAGATAAATCACGATCACGAATTTCACAAAAAGATAGAGTCTCAAGAATATCCCATTCGGCTAGCATCATAGAAACAACAGCCGAATGTTTGCGACTAAGCGCATCTGCAACACGATTACCCTTACCAGGAGTATATTGGATATCAAAATCATAGGAGGCAAGAAACTCGAGCCAACGCTGTTGTCTCATATCGAGTTCCTTTTGAGTGAACAAATACTTCAAAGATTTATGATCGGTATAGAGAATGAAGCGCTCGCCTAATAAATATTGTCGCCAAATCTTCAAGGCAAAGACAATGGCGGCTAACTCAAGATCATGAGTGGCATAGCGAACTTCATTCGGACGCAGTTGCCTAGAAGCATAAGCAACCACCCGATCTCTCTGCATAAGCACAACACCGAGACCACTACCACAAGCATCGGTGTAGGCAACAAGATCATGATTCCCTTCGGGAACCACAAGGATAGGAGCATTAGTGAGAAGTTCTTTCAATGTCTGAAAGGAAGCTTCACACTTGTCGGACCAAATAAAACGAATGCCTTTTCGGGTAAGGCTTGTGAGAGGAAGCACAACACGGGAAAAATCCTTGAGGAACCGACGGTAATAACCCGCCAATCCAAGGAAACTACGAATCTCATGAACATTTTCAGGCCTCTTCCAATTCTCGATGGCTTCGATCTTTGAGGGATCGACAGAAATGCCATCGGAAGATACAACATGGCCTAAGAACTTAATCTTATTCTCCCAAAAGTGGCACTTGGAGAATTTGGCTTTAAGTTGATGGTGACGGAGAGTACTCAAGACAATTCTCAAGTGATTAGCATGCTCGGCTTCAGACTTAGAATAAATAAGGATATCATCAATGAAGACAAGGACGAACTTATCGAGATATTCCCGGAATACTCGATTCATGAGATCAACAAAGAAAGCAGGAGCGTTCGTCAAACCAAACGGCATAACGAGCCATTCAAAAGAACCATATCGAGTGCGGAAAGCGGTAAGAGGTACGCTATCCTCCGCAACTCGTAATTGATGAAATCCCGTGGCAAGGTCAAGCTGAGAAAAGAACTTAGCACCACTCAATAGATCGAACATATCATCGATCCTAGGCAATGGATACCTATTTCTAATGGTTAACTCATTAAGCTTGCGATAATCAATGCAAAGCCTAAGAATTCCATCAGATTTCTTCACAAAGACGACCGCGGATCCCCACGGAGAAAAACTAGATTGAATCAGTTGCTTGGATTCATGCTCTAAAAGCTGCTTCCTGAGTTCCTCATTTTCCTTTGTAGACATCCTCGTGGGAGGACGACTAACTGGCTGCGCGCCTGGAATGAGATCAATGTGGAACTCAATTGCCCGCTTGGGTGGCAAACCCGATACAGGATCAAAAACATCAGAAAAGTCACAAGCAACAGGAATACGAGATATATCATCATCATCTCGCGAGTCAAGAGAATATAAAACCATCTCGGAATTATCCACATCCCGAAGAACAAGAGATAACTGAGAAGGCGAATCAGGATGAAAAAGATATAAAATTCTCTCGGAACAAATAATCCTGGCATCGTACATCACTAGCCATTCCATACCAAAAATCATATCAAAACCCATATGAGAAACAACGTGCAAATTCGCATGGAAAGAAAAACCACATAAAACAATCTCAATATCATCACAAAGCAAGCTAAGGGTCGCGGATCCCCCAATAGGATTCGCAATCCTTAAAGAAGTAACCATACAAGAAACATCCAAAGATAAATCATCTACAAGCTTATTCGATACGAAAGAATGTGAAGCACCCGTATCGAAAAGAACTCGTATACAATGATCATGAAATAGAATTGAACCCTCCAAAATAGATGGAGACATACCTTTGGATTGAGATGAACCTCCAGAAGCATTAGCCACATTGAGCTTGCCAGATTTTGCATTAGCAGGAGCAGTAGGACAAGCTGAAACATGATGACCTTCCTTCTTGCAATAGCGACAGAAGAGAGGCTTTGGACAAGCTCGAATTATGTGGTCCGGATAACCACAATTGAAACACTTTCGAACGAAAGGTGTTCCGGAAGACTGAGGCTGAGAGCTAGGATCACCGGTCTTATTTTTCTTAGAAGGAAAAGGCTTCTTCTGAATTGGAAACGGCTTCTTGTTGGGGTTCTTGGAAACCTCAACATTCTCACCACTATCACACTCCTTCTCGACAGCTTCGAGATGAAGTGCCGAATCAACCAATTCCTCGAAAGAAAGTTTAAGCTGGAGCAACAAGGACTTCTTAAGATATTTCTTAAGACCAGAAACAAACCTCAAATTCTTCTTGTAAGAAGTGCTAATGAATTCAAGACCATATTTAGATAAGGCCTCAAAAGATGCAACATACTCAGAAACAGAAGATTTCCCTTGCTTCAACTCAAGGAAGCGACGGGTCAACAAAACTTTTTCAGATTCAGGAACGAACTTGAGTTCAAATCGCTCCCGAAACTGAGTCCAAGAAAGGGTAGACTCATCAATCTCGGCTACAAGAAGCTCATACCAATCAAGGGAACGCTCTTGCAATAAGCTAGAAGTCACAAGAACTCGATTATGGTCAGAAAGATCCATGGGAGAAAAGATACGTTCGCATGTGCGAAACCAAGCTTGGACTTCAAGAACAGACTCGGAACCCTTAAACGGTTTTCCTCCAAGATGAGCAAAATCACTGCACTGACGTGCAAAGGCAGACTTGCGAGGTGGAGACACTCGAGGAGGAACGAGAGGCTGAGTGCTCCTAAACAACTCCATAAACTGGTCGGCAGACATATAAACGCCATCCGGAAGTGAGCCACTAGATTGCCCAGCATCCGAACGTCGACCTCTGCCTCTTCCAGACATAAGCTGAAAGTCAAGTAAGGAAAGGATTATTCACAAGGTAGATAGTTCAATATGGAATACTACGGAATTTAAATGCATTCCTAGGCATATTCCCAAATCCTATCTAACCTTGATGGAATAAAGAGACACGATGATTCAAGGATCTGTATCACTCATACACTTTGATGTATCGTAATATGTGCTCTATTCTGTGTTTATCATATTTTGTTCTGAACACAGCTCTGATACCACGCTGTGACGCCCCACTCCGAGAGCCTCGTTAACAAAGAGTATTACCTAGATAATACTGTCGGCTAACGCGGACAATAGAGTATAATGGAAGCGACTATGTGTAATCTTACCTTAACTATTCACTAAATACGTCGAAAAGTAGAATCACTACCAATTCGACCTATTCAATAAATATTTAAAGCAAAACTACAATGGCTAGAGGATCTATCAGAACAGAATATAACAATTCAAATGCAATATACATCACAGAACAGTAAACCATCATATACACACATATACTGATACCAAACAGAGTATACAAAATAATACATGTCAAGTGGTATAGCAAACCACAATATACAGACGAGTCAATAGAATACATATCAGAGTTACAACAGATAAGGACTACAAAAGACGCTATAACAAAATGAAGCTAGCGAATAGTCCATGCGGAAGCAAAATAGGCTAAGTCCAAAAGCACCTAACCTGAAACATCTCGGTCTGACCCGAGTATAAAATACACGGGTCAGTCTAGATAACAAATCAGTTAGATAAACTGAACAATAATAAACCTGCACGGTCATACAGTATAACAAATATCTCTAGAGGAGATAATGCAATCATCAACAAGAGATGAATCATATAGAACAAGACTCATATCATCGGCAACTCAAATAAACAAAGGATATAAATATCCCGAAACAAGCCAAAAAGGCAAATAACAAATACCCATAAGGTATACAAGTTCCATGAGGAAATCGCTACTCTCCATGCGGCTCAAAAAGACCAACACGAAGGGCGATACCAAGGGAATATACATATCAATGAAATATCATAAAATTTGCTCGAGCTCAGTACTGTACAAACAAGGATCCATGAGCCCGAAGACTCCAAACCCAAGTATCACCCATGTGGCACATAAGGCCAACATCAGAGCGAAACTATATAGGGCAACAAACCCGAAGGCACACACCCGAAGGCAACATACCCGAAGGCAACAAACCTAGGGAGACGGTCCGAAGACACTATCCCAGAGGCAACAAACCGTAGTGGTGAAGGTCAAAGACCCAGTACTGGACACCACTAACTGGCGGAATGTGTCACAACTCTCGAAAAGGAATCCGAAAAGTGTTAACGTATGTCCCATAACCACTCGTTCGCACTAAACGGTTTACTATCAGTCGGTCACTTTCACACTCAAAGCAGTACAAATTTTCCTCATATCATCAGTAAACTAAACCCGAAGGTCAAAACGATCAATTGAATAGGTTGGGGATTAACCGGAAGGATAAACGCACAGATTCATGGTCCGTGTTTTGCCCAACCATTTAATCATCCTTCCACTTCTCTCGAAGTGTGAAAGTGTGTGTTTTAAATATAATTAATAATTTGGAAAAGGGAGCTTTTAATACGATTTGGAGAGATTATTTATAAAACCCGTGAATGAAGTCAAAAACAAGTCATCAAAGTCAATCGTGAATGATAATCACAAACCAAGTCGACAAACATCGATAACCAATGAAATATCAACCAAGAATAGGCAAATAGGCAAAACAAGGGATTCCAGACGTCTGTAGGGTGCATTCAGACGTCTGGTTTCGTCTGTTGGAAAATCCCAGCAAAACAGACCAGACGTCTGATTTTGCAAACCAGACGTCTGAAACCATTCAGACGTCTGAAACTGAGGGTCAGACGTCTGAGAGTGGTTTCTGACTTTCTTTCAACTGCCGTATGTTTATATTTTTCACTCCAGGTACAAACCAGATGTCTAAGCTTGGTTTCCAGACGTCTGGTCACCTGGTCTGGGCAACAATTTACCTAGGCCAAAGTGGCCAAAATATATCGAAACCAATCGATCCAAATCCAATGCAATAGACATGAATAGAGGTTAGTAATTCATACCTAACCTCGACAAAAGCAATAGCTTAGATGTGTGTTCCAAAAACTCACCTTTTTACACAAAACAAAGAAGATGAAGGAGCTAAAACACAAGGAGAAGACCAACTAAACACCACTTCAACCCAACAAGCTTCAGTCTAGAATCAAAGCAAGTATTTCCAAAGTTAGGGTTAGGAAATTACTGAAATTGAAGAGGAGAAGAGATGGAGAAGATGGAGATGAACTTACCAATGGATTCTCTTTGATTTTGGAGCAAGAAATCAAGTTGGAAGTTGAAACTAAGGCTTGCTAATTTCTATTTCTCTTTCCCTTCCACCATTTCAGTTTTTAAGCTTAAGTTTTTAAGAAATGAATAAGTGAATGAGAGGAGTGGCTAAGCTAGGGTATTTAGATAAGCTAGTGGGCTGAACCCAAACCCAAACCCAAACCCAAAACCCAATAGAAAAAGGGTCAAAATTTCACAAACTCCAAACATATCAAAGATTATACTCAAAAAGATCGCAAACGCCATTTTGGAACCAATGGAGGTGGTTTCGAGTTCCAATTCGGCCATTTGCAGAAAGTAACATTTCGGACCTCAAAAATCCGAATAACGACGCTATATTTAAATTAAACATTTAAATATAAAATCGTTAAATAGGCGGGTTGTTACAGCTCCATACCATGATACCACCCTTTTCCAGAAGGAAATGCACATACCCTAAAGGGAGCTACCCCTCATAACCTTGCTGCATCTTTCCTGTTTTGACCATTCCGGGGTATGAGGCTCGACGAAGTCTCGTCCACAAAGCCACGCTTTGGTACAAAGCCATGCTTTGGGTCAACAAATGATCATACAAATGATCACAAAGATAAGTGATCAAACAAATGATCATATCACAAATGATTAAACCATGATCATTTCACAGCAACACTCAGCATGTCACATTACCAAATTGGGAATATATCGCTGATAACCATCAACTACATAACCTCTGAGCTCGTACGTCTCAGAGAAGGGTGTTAAGCTAAGAGAATGAATTCTCTGCCACCAAAAGAAATATATTTGAAAGAAATCGGCTTTATATCTCAATTTGTAATGTCATACATACTATCCATAAAAGTTTGTTCCGGGTCGAATAAAACCGAAGGCACTTACAACGAAGTCCTTGCAATCCAGATAATCTCTAATCACGTCCAGATTTCCCATCACATATGGATCTCTCTACCGGGGATCAGCCAGTGCAGAGACAATCGACAAGAAACCCTTTCATTTTCGAAAATATCCGGTCTTCAACACCGGTCTTCAAATGCAATTCATAATGACGTATCACGTATTCGGAATGGGTTATACGACCCCAAGGTCCTTTCCCGGTTAACCCGAATAGTGAGCGCTTATTTTAAAAAAAATAAGTGTGGCATTCAATTTCAATCAAATCACAACAAATGCCTATTTAAAGGTAAATATTGATAGTCGGTTATTGAACTATCAATGGATATGCACAACATCACCAGATTCCAAATAATTTTCCAAATTATTTATTTTCCAAAAATATCTTTACAAGATATATATTTTCCATTCTTCAAAAATAAATCAATATTTATTTTTAAACCCATTTTCCAAATTTCATTTATAAATTCCATATTGAATTTACATTTCCAAAATAACTATGAATATACGTTTTCAGTTATTCATTTTCAATTTATCTTCAAAAAGATAAATTCTCTAAACTTTTCGTTTCACATTGGAAAAACATTTCCATACTTATTTATTTATAAGTAATTCACAAATCTTTTTATTTTCTATACCTGGAAAATATTCAATATACTTAAATCGAAATTAAGTATATATTTCATTCGTTAAGGAAATCATTCTCTTAAACATATTTATTTGGGCCAAAACGAATGTTGCGTAAAACATCGTTACGACAACCCAAAATCACTGGTATAGGGATTCGAAATTAAAATAGATATATATAAATCCCAATACTATACAAAACATTTCCTTTCGGAAATCATTTACTATAACAACAGTGTTATAGTCCACCATTTCCTTCTATTTCTCGAAAACGTCTATTTCAACAATAACTGTTGAAATCTATGATTTCAAATCTTAACACATTTTAAAAACATCGTTAGATCATTTTAATTCTATTTAAAACATCACATCCAAAACAATTTCTTTAACATATTATTCACTATTCAAAAACGTGAATATACTACGTTAACCAATTTCATCATTTCTATACATTCCATTTTAAAGGATTATTCACAGTCTAAAACGTGAATATAACTCCATTAATAAGTTACAACAATTTACTTATCAAAATAAGTCGTTGCGGTTTCATAAAACAATGTTTATAAATTCCATTTCTATTTATTTTATAACAACTTCCTTTTATAAATTCCCTTTATTAACCTATTCGATTTATATCTCAATTATATACCGAAAGTCCATATTATAAGTTAAATGCTTATAATTTATTTGTTTGCAAAAATCGTTCTTTTAAACTTCCCAAATTTTAAATCTTATAACCTATAAGATCCATTTATTTATCCAAAATCTATTCTTTTAATAACCTTACAAATTTTATAAACCTACTGCTTATAAAATTCCATTTATAACTTCACCATTTATAATTCTATAGATTTCATTCATTTATGAAATTCATTCGCAATTCATTCTAATACTTATAAAAGCTCGTCTTACAATTCCAATATTTTTAATTTATAAATATCAATTTATAAATCTTTTATATGGATCAATTTATATTATTCTTTTAAAACGTCTTTAAACTCCTTTATAATTTCATCATTTTGATTTATAAAATAATCAAATTTCATAAATCCTATTTTTAAACTTTTTATAATAAATTCAGAAATCCCAATTTAAATTATTTTATAAAATCATTAATCCCATATTTTCAAAAATCAACTTTTAACTATATTTTTCAAAAATCATAATTTTTATACATTAAAATTATAACGTTTATTTATTTAAGATGAATCAATTCCAAAAATATTTTATAAACGTATACTTTCAAAAATCACTTTAGAAATCCTTTAAAATCAAAATCGTTATTTTTAAACTTCAAAATTGGATCCGATGATGCAACACATCAAATAGTCAATCACGACTTTCAAATATCATATATCGATATGATAAACAATCAAATATCACAATATCTGAATCAAATAAATATTCGTGAGGAATCCAGTTGGATCCCTCCAACCTGTTTCCTTGCATCCACAGACATTAGCACAATACCAATTCCGCTTCAAGACGGAATATCACGGTATATGGGATTTATAAAATATTATCCGCTAATAGGCGGCGCAATAGGGTCTCATCCGCTATACAATGCAGGAAATCAATCAACTGCAATATATACATATGCCAATATATATATATATATATATATATATATATATTGCTATATATATAGATATATCCTACTATATCTAATATCACAACCAAACAGCAATCAAAAAATAACTGCAAATCCAACTTATAAATTTTTGAGTGAGAAGTTCTCACCTTTGCTTTTATTAGCAATCCATTTTCCATCTTGAATTGATTTTTCTTGATTTATACCTTGTATAAATATTATACAAATTAATTAATATTCGAACCGATCGAATAGTAAATTTTCATTTGATAATTTCGATTCATCAGTGATTTCATTTTAATAGTTAAATTAACTGATAGTTTTGTTTAAACCAATTTTGTCTTCAAATTTTTATTTAACTATAATTTAAATTTCCTTTTTAAATAGATTAATTAACCACTAAAAATTAAATAAGTTAATTTAAACCAAACTAATAAATTAAAAACGTATACTTGCATATTTATTTTTCCTCCGAATATATTAAAATTCTACAATTTGAACTAGACAGTAAACCATCTTTACTTTACAAATATATGCACATATATTTTCTTTTACTGTAAAAATTTACTTTCTGCATGTAAATTAATATCAAAATTTTTTTATTAAATTAATCAATACCTTACTGGAATGATTCGAACTCCACCTAGCCGAGCATCGAGCCCCGTCGCTCTCCTCAATACGATCGACCAATCCATTTTCCTCGAGACGACCACCTGCTCACGATCACCAACTTCCAGTCCCTTCAATCCATACCCACCTTGACGTCGTCGCTTCCAATCGCGACTCACTCGCGTGCCATTTTCACGCGATTCAACATCGCGCCTCTCTGCCCCAACCACCGCGAACAAGTCGCCGCCGTACCAGCCTCGAGCGCGCGCCACCACGCGGTCGCCGCCCTAGCTCCAAATCGCCTCGATTTGCTCTCGACGCCCTATTGCAATCCACGAGATCCCCTCCCACGACGAACGCGCTATAGCCATCTCACCTCTAGCCTCGCGATTTCGATTTAAGGCTTCGACCATTTTGATGTGATTTGGAACGAGTGAGAGAGTGAGGCGCGAGATTTTTTTTATTTAACTGTACGCAGCCATGATTTTTTTTTTCGATTTCGTTTGAATGGGTTTGAAGGAGGGGGCGAGGTAATTAAATTCGAACAAAACATGGCTTACACGATTTTCTTCAGTGATTGTAGGCGTAGGTTTAGGCACGAGTTTAGGAACGAAAAGTAACTGATGTGACCAAAATGCAAATTTAAATTTTAAATTCAAGTTGAATTCGATTTAATTTCAATGCGTTTACTCACCGTGTGCTCGCATAACAACTTCGAAAAATACGAAATTTGAAATCCGATAATAATTCAATATTACGGACCCAATGGAACTGGTTTCGTCGAATTTCGAGATTGTGCCTCGGACGGCTATTTTTAAATATCGATTCAATGATAGAAATTTCAAAACCGAACGATTCACTTTCAAATTAAATTCTGAAGCTTCTATTATCTTCAGTATTATCAATATGAATTTTACAAGCCTTTAAAATATTTTTAATCAGCTTAAAGTTGAAGAATCAAATTTTTATTCAACTTCCAATAGATTAAACTCTATAATTTAATCGCCAAATTCATTCTGAAATTTTGAAATTCAATTCAAACCATCATTCAAATATTTAAAATTAATTAAATATTTTCAAATTAAATTGTTCAAAATTCTGGGTCTTTACACAATGGCAGGGCTACTGGGGTACCGCCCGTCACAGTACGTGGCCTGGATCAAGGTACCGAGGATCACTTCCGACCCCCTACAACACAAAGCCGGACCCATTCCTTACTGAATAGTTCCGAACAAGACAACCCCGTGGTTGTAGCTAGCAACCACCCACACAACCGAATATAAATGGACTTCTAGAGAGGGATCAATCTTGCTCTCCAATGGGCACGACCCACGAAGCTTTGCTGCACCTCCCCTGTATTAGCCATTCCCGGTTGATGAGGCTTGAGGCTATGATTACCTTTATAGAACATATCACTTAGAATGCTCATCGTCCACTTGACGATGTTCTGAAAGCATTCAATCCGTACAAGTTCGTTCCGGGTTCGAACGAAATCGAAGGCATTATCTCGTTACACTCATTTTGGAATCACCCTTAGAGTTAACGACAATAACCCTTGCACTCTAAACCACCATCTCGAATCTATAAGCACTATTCCGTCAAACTCATTACGGAATCACCCACAGAGTTGTGCTGACTCATAGTCCTTGCACCTCGAGTCTTCACAAAGCTCCACTTTGAATTCACGACCTAACGTTATTTGGAATCGATGTGGTTTTCGGATATCCAAATATAGAAACCCGATCCCGGTCTCATCGAAAACCAAAGCGTGTCTTTTAAGGTCCAAGTTGTTTTAAAGTTTAAAACAATTCAATTACAGTATTTATATACACACAGATAGATAACTTATAAATCATAACTAATAATCAACATTATCACATAACAGGTAATTCACATTATCAATATCATATAGATATACCATATATCATCATCACAATAGATAACCATGTTATCATCACAATACAATCAAACATCCATACCACACAATATTATTTATCTCATTTCTGAGATCACAAAGCATCCAAGACAATCAAGTTCAACCATTCAACCATAAGCAATGATTTTCCCATCATCATCAATTTAAAATCAATTAAATTAACTATCTCAACCTCTAATTAATTTAAAATGAACTAAATTAATTACTTCATCTTTAATTAATTTAAAATAAATTAAATTAATTACTTCACCAAATTATAACTTGCTTACCCAACTATTTAATTGATTACAATCAATTAATCAATCATAAATTACTTTAATTAATCACTCTTGATTAATTATCCAAATTACATTCATTTAGTTATCCTTAATTAATTTTACAAATTAATTAACCTCAAACAAAACGGTAATTAAGCTTTAATTACTTTAATTTATTAATTAATCATAATTAATTATCCTAATCCTTAATTAGTTACATTTAATTACCTATTATTGATTAATTAATCATAATTAATCAACTTTAATTACATCATTAATTAAAATAATTAATGATCCTTAATTATTAATTACCTTAAGTAATTAACTTATTAATCGTCATCACAGATTAATCACATCTAGTAATTAACTAACTTAATTACTATATTAAACAAATTAATTATCCTTTAATTAATTACTTAATTAATCCCTTGATTAATCTTTAAATAATTAAACCAAATTACCTCACACTTAACATCTCCACTTAATTACAAACATGTAATTATTTAACAATTACTTAACTAAGTAATTTCCAAAACTTTAATTACATAAAGTAATTATTTATAAAACTCAAGTGTTTATAATTAATTAAACTAAATTAATTAAATTAAATAATCTCATTAAATTAAATTAATTACATTAAGTAATTAATTTCTTAATTACTTTATCAAGTAATTACTCTCTAACCATTTATAAATGATCATTATTAAATTAATTAATCTAATTAATTATGAAAATTAACCAAATTAATTAATTATTAATATAATCCTGGTTAATGACCTTCATTAACCATCCCCAAATTATTTTATAAGGTAATTAACTTAAATTAATTACCATTTAAATTATCTTTAATTATTTATTAATTAAAGTTAATTATTAAATATATTAAACTTAAATTAAAACTTAATCACATAATTAATATTCATTTATCATTAATTAATAACTTAATTAATGATCTTAATTCCAAATTGATTAATCATTAATCAATTAATTCCAAATTCAATTTATTTAATTTAATTAATTAATTAATCTTAATTACCTTATTAATTAATTCTAAAACATAATTCTTAATCAAATTTCCAAAATAAAACATAACTTAGTTATGTTTTAAACAATTTAATTCAAGACAAATTACTTTTTGAACTTACCCTTAAATTTCAATTTAAATTCAAGTTAAAATAGAATAAATTCTAAACTTATCAAAGTTCTAAATAATTTAAACTTTTTAAGTTGCAAATCGAACAAATGTTATAAAAAAATTTAAAGTTAAATTCATTTCAAAACTTTTGATAACTTAAATTTCCATTTTAATTTAAAGTTTCAATTTAAACCTCCTTTAAAATTTAATACTGAAATTCAAATTAAACCTTTGAATTCCCAGATTTTAAATAACTTTAAATCTACTCACATTTTTAAAATCTTATTAATAATGTTTAAACTACCTTATCAACAAGATATAGTTAATAAAGTTAAATTTTTAAACTTAAGTTTCTGTTTAAAATCTGAAATTTGGATTTCAAATCAGTAATGCAAATTTGAATTGCATTTAAACTCAAACAGGAAACTGCAGATTATAAAAAGTTTAACCCAGATTTAAAAAAACAGAAAAAACAAGTTTCGAAACCTGAAATTTGAATTCAAATCAAAAATACAAACTTGAATTCAAATCAAAAATAAAATTTGAATTTGATTTCAAACTTAAACTTTTCTTTAAACATAAACTTCAGATTTTAAGTTTCAAAACCCAGATTTTTAAAACTCAGAGGAACAGGTTTTTTTTCTCTTTTTTCTGAAGCCTGAACATTTAGTTCAACCCGAGAAACATCAATTTTACTTCGAGTTCCATACAGCCTTACTTCGAGTTTCACATAGACCCGCTTCGAGTCATTCTCCCACTTCCCCACATCTCTCCTCTGCAACACCCAAATTCAAACCTGGAAAACATATTACAGGTTTCTGTTGCAAACCTGTCAACGGCGATTGCAAGTCGCTCCGACCACATGCAGTCCACCCATTCCAACCTCGAACTCCTCCATATACACACCATAATCTCCAAGTACCAGAATACTCGGTCAATTCTACATCTCAAACTGACTCAAAGCTCAACCCAATTCAAAAACTAGGCTTCATACTCTGAAAACCAAAACTGTATCTTCCCTAAACAATAAAATCCCTATCTCTGATTTTTCTAAGGTTCTATAATCCTTACCCTATAACTCAGAAAGAATTTTGAGTTTTCTTAAACTACAGTTTTCAAGAATTTGCCCCAAATCATATTATTGTTCAATAACAAACTGTTACTGTAACAAATACCTAGAAATACTACTACCTGATTTAAAAATCAAGTTTATAAAACTGGATATTTCATTATTTATTTGATTTGTCTTGATCAAGATTAATATGTAATGGGATTGCATGTGTTACAGAGATATCATCATGTATATATAAATTTATTTATTTAAGTTTAAATTTAAAACTTTGGCAGCTAAACACATCACTCCATAATCTTTTAATCCTATCTATGATAAGAAAACTCCTAAAATTATTCTAAAATCCAAATACTATCTTAAATTAGATCATTGTAGGGAATTCTTTTAATAGAAAGATGATCTGGGTATACTTGCAGAATATAACAAACATGCACACACAAGCACAATTATATCAGACATATAACATAATTTATCTTAAGCAACCTTATTTCCAGTTTAAAAATTTAAATGTTACTCACCTATTAAATGCAGACCACTGATCATTTAAATTTTGCAGAGAATAAGATAATGCAGGTTTGCTCCTCTCTGTTGCTCATGATCCATACTCTAGTTACTTGTATGCAGAAAATAGATGTAGATGATGCAGTTGCTAGATTCTCACATGCACGCAGATAGATTAAGTTGCTAAATCTTCACATGAAGGCAGAGACTTTCATGTCTTCAAATCCATTCTAGGATTTAAATAGAATGCAGGAAAACATGCAGGCTTCATTTTGATTTTGAAATGAAGTGTAGATTTGAATATGCAGATTTTTCTTTGATTTGAGGAAATGCAGATTGATGGATTTGTATAGGGTTTTGGGTAATTTGTATATGCAAATGAGGGATTTAAATATGCAGGGTTTCAGAGATTTGAGGAAATGCAGGTTTATCTTTGATGAGTTTGATCTTTTCTCATTTGATTTAGGAGAATGAAAATGTAATATGAATGAAATAAAGATGCAAGCTTAACTAAATGGTTTTCAGATTTTAATAAAAGAAAAGAAAAATTTAAAACTAAATTTAACACTTGTCATAAATTGGACACTTGTCTATTTACTCTTTTTAAAATGCAACACATGTTTTCTTTTAAAAGACAATTAGTATTTATATTTACAAAAAAATGCATGTATTAGCTTAATTTAAATTGTTAGTTTATATTTAACATGTGTATAAATTTATAAATGAAATAAGAACAAATCATGTTTATAAATGAAACTTATACATATTAAAATTAAAACAAATTTAAGACTTTATACTTTTGAACTTAAATTCAACTAAATTCAAAATCAAATATTTTCAGATCAAGTTATACATATATATTCAATTTGAAATAAAAATTACAAATCTTATTGAAAATTTATTTATAAAGTCAATACAGTGTTACTATTATTTTTATAAATCTCTTTTATTAAATAAAAATCATTTAACAAAATATTCATTTTATTAAGCCATAAAACCAATTTGTTAAATTTATTCTAAATTTAAAACAAAACCAATTTATTTAAAATATGAACCATATATTTATATTGTAAATAGAAATCAATTTATTATTTTAAAAGATAAAATAACCAATTCAAATATTTATTGAAGAAGATTATTAAATTTATCTGAATGATTATTATCAGAATATCAATATCAATTTAATTTTAACTACTGATTATTAAATTGATATTGTTAAAAATTCCGGGATGTTACATTAACATACGGATCAGAAGCAATGACTCTAGTGGAAATAGAGGTCTCCTTACACCAGAGATCCAATTCCGAGAACACGGGGCAGCAATCGCTTGTGTCCACATTATACTTAAAGACTTTGCTTCAAATTTGTAAAATGATGATGGATGTATCAATCTTGTATAAAAAGCCATTGTAAAATCAATGCGAATAAGAAATATAAATCTTGTGTTCTTTTCTTAACTATAAAATGCCTGTTTCATTTCGATATGCAGATATTTTAAATATATTGCTAAAATGTCGATTTAATATTGCAGGCTATCAAAGAAAAGCTTACCTATTCGACACATCACAAGGCTCAGCGATTCCTGCAAATCACCCAACAAACAAATCTCGAGTCAAGAAAATTCCACATTCAATTCCTGCATCAAAAGCGCTTCTTGCAAATAGTTGGTGATTCCACCGAAGGGGCACCTTCTCAACGTGAAGATTCCAGGCCTTGCTAACTGATTGCGATCGTCTGTGCAAATGGACATCCAGTCAAACAGCTTGCGTCTGCCCCGTGGATTCACTCAACAATGAAGTGCACTTCTCTGGAAAAGAAACAAATGACTGGCAAAGAAAAAAGCAGTGGTTTGGAAATAATAACCGGGAATCGCTGAAGGGCAGATGGTGAAAAGACATGGGAAAGCAAACAATAAAGCTCTCTTCGGAGGCATGCCAAAAAATGGAAGTGTTCTTCTCAACCAACAAGGTTGATGGAACCACCGAAGGGGCACCTTCCCAAAGTGAAGGCACAGGGCCCTTGCTAACTGATTATGATCGTTTATGCAAATGAACATCCAAGTGGGTAGCTTGCGTCCGCCCCGTGGGTCCATTCAATTGTGAGAAGTAACTTTCAGGCAAACCAAAAGCCCTCTTCGGAGTCACAAGCCCTCTTCGGAGGATAAAGCCCTCTTCGGAGGCACGCCCAAAAATGGAAGTGCTTTTCTCAACCAATTAGGTTGGTGGATCTATCGGAGGGGCACCTTCCCAAGTGGAAGGCACAGGGCCCTTGTTAACTAATTGTGATCGTTTGTGCAAACGAACATCCAATAAAGTAGATTGCGTCCGCCCCGTGGGTTCATTTGACTGTGAGAAAGTAACTTTTAGGCAACCAAATAAAGCCCTCTTCGGAGGCCCATTTCACCAGGATCTGAAGTGCAAACAGCTCTCTTCGGAGACACACTTCACAAGAGTTGAAATTCCGAAAGCCCTCTTCGAAGGCCCATTTCACCAGAGTTGAAATGCAAAAAGCCCTCTCCCGAGGCACCACAAGTCCTCTTCAGAGGCACAAGCCTTCCCCAAAGGCACACCTGCACTCTTCGGAGGCAAAAGCCCTCTCCCGAGGCACCACAAGCCCTCTCCGGAGGCACAAGCCCTCTTTGGAGGCATGTCCCAAGAAGATATGCTTTTCTCAACCAACAATTGGAATCATCGGAGGGGCACCTTCACAAGATGAAGGCACAAGGCCCTTTGTTAACTGACTGTGATTGTTTGTGCAAACAAACATCCAATTAAGTAACTTGCGTCCGCCCCGTGGATCCATTTAACTATGAGAAAGTACTTTCAAGCGAACAAAACAGAAAGCCCTCCAACGAGGCACAACAAATATGAAAAGCAAGAAAAGCCCTCTTCGGAGGCACACTTCTACTCTCAAGAGAAGATCAATTTCTCCATAATGAGAATATTCTTCTCCAAAAGATGAAGTGTCAAATCAAAGCCTTCTTTTGAAGCCCACTTCACCGCATAGGAGAATTCACTACTTTTCTTTCAAAAAAAAAAAGAGTGCTCATCTCCAAAAGTTGAAGTGTAGAATTTTTTTCTAGAAAAAAGAGAAGACTTCTCCAATACAAGACACATTCTACTAAATCAGAGAAATATTTCCTTAAAATGAAAAAATTATTCTCTAAAGTATGGTTGCGAGCGTTCTCAAAATGGAAAAATTGTTCTCCAAAGAAAGAGTACAAGTTTTCTCGAAATAGAAGAGTTGCTCTCTAAAATTTTACCAATGTGAAAGAGATTGCAATAAACCGTGGTATGGGGGCAATATAATATAGTTACATTCATAAAAGAAACGCTCAAGCAACATACCACAGGCTTACTGCAACATCGCACAATGAAAATAAAGAAACTTGCATGAAAATGAAGAATAAATGCATTCTCAAATACAGACAGAAGTTTGTACAAGTAAAGGAATCATTTTATTCCATACTATGAAAATTTTATGCATGTGCAGGTTTCAAAATAAAAAGAAGGCGGGGACCGGTACCCGCACAATCTCCAGTCAACACAAGCCTTTATATACAAGCAAAAAAGCCAAAAGCGAGAGGAAAAGCATAGGACCAAACCCATCACTTCTTCTTCCTGCCACCTTTGGAGCCTTCACTTGGCCGGATGGTTAACCTTTTGGGTCGGCTTGTAAGAGTAGGGGAAGAAGGAGAAAGGAGTGCAATTGGATTTTCTTCTGCTTTTTCTTCGCTGGCAGAAGCTTCCCTCTTTTTCTTTGAGATTCCACGCTTCCCCTTCTTCCTTGAAGAAGACTCGCTGCCCGGAGTGATAAGTGCACACAACTTTGTGTCATCAGAAATAATTTGCTCTGGAGTTCTTTCGCTTCTTCAGGTTCTTCAACCTTCTATTCTTGTGAAGCGACAGGATCATCCAAGCCTTGAAGAGCTTTTATCTGCTCCTCTTGCGACCCCGTTTGAGAAATAGAAGGAGGAGTAATACGAAGAGACGGAGGGGGAACAACTGGAAGAGGGGAAGTCTGAACAACACTTGGCATTTTCACCACAGGAGAAGAGAAGTTAAAATCAGTATCTCTCATAAAGAGAAGAGATAGTGGCGCGTCAAGACTTAAGTAATAATCAAAAAGTTGATCAAGCTCATGTGAAGTAAACAAGCAATCCACTTGAGCTAGATCAGCGTTGAAGTTACCTAGGGAAGTTGGTTTTATCACGTCAACTTCAAAGTCTTGTGCTTCAGTACTTTCTTGAGTCACATCTCCAGTGTGAGAAGTTGCAATTTCGATGTTAACTTTAGCAGGAGGCGGAGAATGGGAACTGGAGCCAACAGTATCAATGTCAGCCGAAACCGAAGGTTGAATTGGGTCGGTTGAGGTTGCCTTCCCTAAATGTTCTCCTTCCGCCATTCCGACTCGCTCTTTGCGAGTTGCTCCGTTCCCCTGGCAAGAGTAGCACGTGCATCGTCATCTAGATAGTGCGCCTCAAGATCTGCTTCAGTATAGCCAGCGCCTCCAAACATATCAAGTGCGGCCTCCCACACTTCATCCAAAGTAATCTCATATTTAGGGCCCAAAAATGAGAGACTACCACGCCCTAGGATGCTATGCAAATAAAAGTCGAATAATGTGGAGCTGATGTTGGCTTTAGTTGCCTCATGCGACTCTTCGGCTCCTACTTTGCCAGCAATGGCCTCATCACGCTCTTTTTCAACTTTAGAAAGTCGAGCTTTTAGCATTTGAATCTCCATGTCCTGGGAGCTAGTCTTTTTTCGCAACTAAGCAGCGTTAGTGAGATAACCCTCCATAATTCTTTTCTACACCTTAAGTCTAGCTTTAGCATCTCGCTGAGCGGCATGAGCATCCCTTACTTATTTTTGAAGAACTTCTTCCTTTTAAGTATAGGAAGTGGAAGAAATGGCAAGCTCTTCTTTGAGTTTTTCAATTTTCGCTTCAAGCTTCTCATTGTAAGCGACGATGCTCTTCATCTCTGCATCATGCTGATCGATAGTTTTCTGCCATTCGGATTTATCATTTTCCATAGTCAACATGGCTTCGAGGTTTGCGCGGTTTACTCTTTGAAGCTGGTCAACAAGTTTTTGCCAACCAGACATTCTCTCAATATCGAATTTAACGACATTAAGATTTCGCAACATAGCTTGCTTGTTGATTGGGACCAAATCAAGGTCAAAACGCACTCCTTTTAAGCACCAGTGCGGAAACTGGCTTTGAAGAGTGGCCGGACCCTTTCCAACTTTATATGAGGGCCTACTAATGATTGTTTGAATATCAGTTCTTCCGAGGGCAGGAGAGCTGGAGGGGATTTCCAAAGAGATGGGAGCAGCAGGCTTTTTAGAAATTGCAGACCCCGGCTTTTCTCTAAGCCTGGCCCGCTTACTTGGATCTTCAGCGGCATGACTTTTCCCTTTGTTATCATGAGATTTTCGTTTGTGGGAATCATCATCTCTCTGGGAAGAATCATGTCGTTCATCCCTTCCCCCATGGAGCTCCTCATAAGCCCGCCTCTCACGAGCTTTTCTCGCAGCCCTTTCTTCGTCGGTCTCTCTAAAGGCAGGAAGATACCTCTTGGATCGTAGGAGCCGCGTCATCCGTGGCGCTGGAAGTCATCATAATATGAGCTGCTACGCCCCATTGGAGAACCTGAAAGTGAGAAAGAGGCAAAGCTTAAGAATCTTCGAAGTAGAGGAGCTAAGTACATATAAGTGTAGAAAAATCCTAAGTGTGTGTAAAGTGCAAACTACGCGCGTCAAACTACGAACCACTCTTCGGTTGGGGGGCGATGGCGGATTTTACAGAAGATATCAACTCTTGAGCTGACGAAGATTGTTGCAAGACAGATGTCACTTCAACTGCTGGAGAAACTACTTTAGTAGTAGTGGTATCGTCTTTAAAGAGCTCCAGTGAAGTAACCATCAGGTTGCTCAATCCCTCAAAAATATCGTCACCGACGTGCTTAGCGGGACTCTTTCTCTTGGCTCCTTCATCAGTAGCCTTCCCGGAGTATTGCGGAGGTTCCTCTTCTTCAATAACCGGAGAAAGCGTAAGCTTGCCAGATGGCTCCATGATATCAGTAGGAGTGGAACATTTCAATAACGAGGCTTCTACAGTAGGTTCTTTCAATGTGATTTCTTCTACAGAAACTGGGGCATCTGATGTCTCTGCTTGAGAATCTGGGACTTCATGAGGCTGAGTAGAACGGGAAAAGTGCAGAAGTCCGTATTGATGCAGAAACTCTTCTTTTAGCAAAAATTTAATACTTCTCTCCTCAACCTCCATGACACTTAGTCTTTCAAAAGTTGGCTTGTGGCTAGAGTCTTTAGAAAGTGGAGGAACTGCTGAAAAAGTAAAGAATGAAGTTAGCACTTGACAACTCGGATCTCAAAAAGCTCAAAAATGAAAAAAATGGAGATAAGCAATCTTACTTCCTATTCTCCATATGCCATAAAATCCCGGGGGGCAACGAACGAAGAAAAATTGGTTCAAAAACCCGTGAGCACTTTCAGAAAGATCAGTGACTAGTTTACGGTTCCTGCCACTTCTCACAAGTATTATAGAAGATGATCTTTATTCTTTGCAAATGTGCACAAGTTGCAAATTTCTCCAAAGCTCGGAAAACGATCAAGTGTCCTCCTGAACAGCACACACAGTCCCATTCGGATGGCGTAGCCATTGGGATGCAACTGGAAGGGAGAGATAGTTAATCGGAGAAGGAGCTGTTGAAGAAAATCATTAAAAGGAGGAATAGCACCACAAATGCACATCTGACGATTAACCACGAGAAAACCGAGAGGTGGCCTGTCAGCAGTATCGTTTGGCCCAGGAAGTAAATCATCTGCTTCAGAAATACCAAACTGAATGCGTAGTTGGTTGAACGCCCGTTGATTCAGGGTAGTTGAAGTTCTTTCCGGAGGATTATCCAATGGATTGGCTATCGGGAAGACCTCTCCAGCTTGCCCTACTATTTCTTCTTGTTGAGAAGTCATTCTACACAAGGAACTGGATATTCAAATATGAAGGTGCACATTTCCTAAAAGCATGTGAAGTGTTGTGCAAAGCTACTGAAATAACAAGTGAATAAAATAAAACTTGAAATAAAACTAACTGATGCATGTCAATTCAAAAAGTTTCGAGTCTTGTTAATAAATTAGAAGTTAAGTATAGTATCAATGCGGATGATGTTTAGCAATACGCAGTTATAACCATATGCATTGTGCGTTGATACTTCATTTAAGTCAGTTGATTCATATCACTTCATCTTTAATCAGATTCATACTATTTTGCTTAAGTAAAATATCAGTTCTTTAATCTAATCCATCACTCGATGTGGGCGGTCGATGATGAGTATATTCGTCCCATTTTTCTACAAATGTTGTGTTTAACAGGTTATTAGCATTAAAGTTAATATAATCTGTAAAGAAGTGCAACAAGTTCAGGCATGTTATTCTCAGCAGTTCAAGTTGAGAATTCAATTCAGTAGTGTCGTGTTCATTCGAGTTGAAAGGTGTTCAAGTCCTTAAGTCGCAGGGACGACTCAAGCTTGCTCGGGGATTATTTAGGTCATCCAGATCAAATCCAACGACTTAACATAAGTTGAACTCTCTTAAGTTGCATTGTCCGAGCCAAGGAGTTCAAGGCATGAGACTTCAAGTCAAGGCAGTGCAAATTTGGTTAAGTACTAAGTCGCTTACGCGACCTAAAAGTTAAGTCGCAAAGGGTAATGCCACGAGAAGTTAGGTCATGAAGGTTGTTAGGTCGGCCAAATCTGTTAGGTCATTAAGGTCTTTAAGTCGCTCGGATTCACTAGGTCGCTTCTGAAGCAACGCAGCGATCTCAAGCTATCTCCTACCAATACCGCTATGCCCTACTCTCCAGTTACACTTTGCCACGTGTCCACTAACCGTTACGTCGCCTGAAGCATCGTGACTAAACCCATTAACCCGATTAACCACGAATCCCCTTCTATCCTCGAACCGCCTAAACCCTCATCTCTCCATAACGCCGAATTACCCAAAAAACCAATTCGAATCGCCTCAGATTCGCCACAAATTCGATGCACTGCCGTGTTATCGCGAATTACAACAAAATATGATCGATAGCATTCTCAAATCAATCAAGACATGGTTCGCGATGAAACGTGGTATAAAAAATAAATTGGAGCCGGAAAAAGGAAAGTTAGCAATTCAATGATGGACGTGGTTGAACGACGATCAGATTCACTTACGTAATGTGACGAAAAGATGGTCGGTGACTAGTTCTTTGGAATTTGTCTTCAAGGACTCAGGAATTCGTCAACGGTGATTTTGAATAATGGAGAAAGTAAGGAGAAGGAGGAAGGAGATGAACGTCTTATATGCAAGGACGGTGGAACATGAATCGGCACGAGCAACCTAACTACCTCATAAACCGCTCACGACCTAGTGGTTCAAGATGGCACGAGTTAAGAAGTATCGAAGCACACGACCTAGTCCCTAGGCGTATAGTTCGAGGGGAAAGTGTTAACTCCTCTGTTTCACGACTCAGCGACCTAAAGAGATAAGAGACCAAAGGAGTTAAAGTGTGAACGAGCTAACATGAAGGAAGTTCTGCAGCAACCTAACGTCATACGCGACCTGGCGACCTAAAGCACCAAGTGACTCAGCGGGTCAATTACCTAACAACCTAACGAGATGCAAGGCCTAACATGGTAAGCGACCTAAGGCATAAAGCAGATCCATGCGATACAACTTAGGGACCTAACGACCTAACTACCTAAAGGATCCAGCGACCTAACGACCTAACAGATTAAGACAGAATGAGGCTGCATGCATGCATGCAACTCCTCCGTTAGGTCGCTCGCGACCTAAGCGGACCAAAACAACTCCTTATGCCGCAGCTTCTTATGCCGCTTCTCCCTAGGTCGCTACGACCTACCAGCGTGTTCAAGTAATCAGATGCACCCCTGTTAAGTCGTAAACCGTGTTAATTAGGTCGCCCACGACCTACGACCTACCCCTAGGCCGCTCACGACCTACGACCTAACTCCAGATTCTCCCTATAAATACCCCACCTACTCCAACTGAAGGAGGAGCTGGGGATTACTTCTGGAACGCCTACACTCTGCTGTTTTCTTGAATTATCCGACACTTCAAACACCGAAGACACTTCTACGAAATTCAAGAAGAGATCTAACACATTCGACATGAATTCGAAGATTCCTTCTACATCGGAGTCCTAGTTACTTGTCTTAGTAGTGATGTAATCGAAGATTGTTGTAAAGTTGTAATCGAATCAGCAATAAAGAAGATTAAAGTGGACGTACGCTTGACTTGAAGCCGAACCACTATAAAACTGTTGTCTCTTTACTATTTTTTCTGTAATTCCTGCTTGTTTCTAATTCCCGTATCGACGTGTGGTGCTTTTGCTCTATCTCTACTTACACCGGGGTGTTAGCGTCTAATTTTAGCGTTAAAAGTATGTGATCGCTTCCTTTATTTTGTGTCAATTTATGTCAACAGTTTTCTTGATTCATTAGGGTATAAGTTATAGGATCAGGGTGATCATTATCTTCTTCAGAAACTATACTGTAAATAGACTCGTTATCTGAATTATCGTTTATACTTTGTAAATCGTATTCTCCTAATTCGTCTACTAGATTGGCTCTGTACTGATTATTTGCACGATTTGGACATTTATTAGCCGAATGATTTGGGTCGCTACATATACAACAGGTACATTTTTTATTAAATGGTATTTGTTTTTTAACATATCTACTGTGTTTACGCCTGTCATATTTTACCGATTTTCTTAAGAACTTTTTCTCTTTTTGTATCCATAGACTTGAGGTGTATATATTGCTGTTTTACAAAATGCCCATGCGTGCCTTTTAATCTGTTCTTGCATAGTGGCTTCTTTACATAATTCTTCTACTTTTCGAAAAACAAAAGTAATTCTAATTCCTATACCTAATCCCTTTTCTATTCCATGATTATCTTTCCATTCTTTATGTATATTTCGTCCTAAATCTCCAAGTAATTTTGTAAAATAACTATCACATAATTCGTCATCAAAAGCTTTACCTGTTTGCGCTATCATTGTTGCAAAATCTTGGCTAAATTCTTTAATGTATTTAAAATCACTAATGCTTAATTGCTCTAGATTTCTTATAGCTGTATCTTGTAATGTTGTATTTCCTTTAGCTGGATCCATACCAATTATTATCGTTCGGATCATTGATGTAAAACTATACGGGTTGTCTCCTAATGATTTTATCTAACTATTTCATCTGGATTTACTACTTTAAAAATCTGATATATTCCTAATGCCCTTGGGCCTAAAGTGGTTTCTAGTACTGCAAACATATCCATATCTCCTCGTTAATTAACTTCCCACTAGCGTATAACATTTTGTTCCAAAATTAATATCTCAGCTGGCCATAATTGAGGGCTTTGATTCTATAATAATAACATATTAGAACTATAAATTTTTGTATATGATTTCCTAATTCCTTTAACTATTTTGGTATTGCCTTCTGTATAACTAATACTTGGAGGATTTTATGGTTCACTTTCGAATGTTTATTCATCATACCTACTCCTGGTCTTGTAAATTCATTTCTTGGTCGTTTACTTGATGAGGCTTCTGTAATCATCGAATCTTGGTAATTTGTTTCATTTTTTTGAGTGTATATATCACTTAAAGGAATTTTTCCTTTACTTATATCATCTACTAATGCTAAGTTATAATATTCACTTAATATATCGAATGCTATTTGATAATTCATTTGGAGATTCATCATACATTGTATGATCATATTATCAATTTCTTCTCTTACATTTTCAACTGTTAAATTTTTATTCATTATTTCTACTAAGGATGTTTTTGTTTCAGTTTTAAATCCTGTTTCTAGAGTTTCAATTTCTTTAATAAAATCTTCTTTAATTTGGTTTCATCTATTTGTTGTATTATTTCTTCGTCCATTGGTGAGTATCCGATTACGTCTTCTAGTTTATCATATTCTAATTTTATGTCACTATCATATTCATCATAAATTGGTCGTTCTTCCCAATTTAAGTTATTATATTCTGTCTCTTCATCACTATGTTGTTCTATTTCAGATTGTTTTGTTTTGTAACTATTAAATCTAATACTGGGTTCGTTATATTGATTTGTATATATGATATGTGATTCTGGAACTAAAAGTGTTTTATCATTGACAAAATCTTTTAAGGACCATTCGAGTCCTGCTAAATCTTCTGGATTAATTCTTCTAGGTTGTATCATTTGAATGCCTTTACTTGCTATGTTTTGCACTATTCCTGTTAAATTTAGCTTAAATTTCATACCTGATCTGTTTGATGCTTTTCCTAGTAATCCTATACTGATAATAATTTATTTTCCAATATATCCTTCAAATCCTTTTGTTTGAAATCCCATTTTTAGATCTCCTAAATTATCTATGCTTTTAATAATGTCTGGCACACAATATATAAGAGCAGAATTATTGCTTAAATCTACTTCCATTCCTGATACTAATGCTTTTACAATATCGGAGGTCCACGATTTATCAAGGATTAATGTTAACAGCTTTGTTCCTATGCCTTTTCTAGTTAATGCTTTTTTTTCCCATTATAATTAGTCCTAAATGGAAAAGTCTTTTTCCTATATTCTTTAACTTTTCTATTGTTTCTGGGGAAATTATATTGATCATTTCACTGTTATCTACTATTCTAAGTCCCTCTTCACGAGTGCTTCATATTAAAGTAGTGTTTAAGTTCATTACTCCTATTTGATTTAAAACTTCTGGATTTAGTACATCTAGTTGATGGTTATTATATATCTCTAGATTTTTGTCCATATCTATTTCTACATCAAGTTGTATTCTTTTTTTGTCTTTCTTTTTATTGAATATCGACATGATATTTGATATTTCATCTCTAGTCATAGTAGTAGAATTACGTCTTGTTAAGGCTCTACTGGATCCTGATTCTGGTTGTAAATTCATTGTCTAGGTTTCCAAAATTTGTAAAGTTGTTCTGGCTTTTTTGTTATTATTTGTAAATGCTGACAATCCCTTCCTACTAATAGACTATTTACCTTTTCTGTTAGTTGATTAACCTTTTCAATTAACTGAAGATTTAAGCTTATTAAAATATCAAATAAATGTTGATATTCTTGATCTGATTGACTATGTCCGAAATATCTAGAAAATCCTTGATCGGGAACTGGTCTTAAGTTATTTTCTGCTTTAAATTCATCCGCTTTCTTTTTTGCTTCTATCAGTTCTTTATTCATTAACTTGCTACTACCTTTTTTTATTTTTTCGATTACTTGTTCTACGCTATTAATTTTTGATCAAACTTGACTGTTTGTTTTTGTAAGTCTTCTAATATTCTTTTTGATTCTGTTTCTAAATATTTTGGTTTATTAGTTTCTAACAAGAATTTAAGTTGGGTTATTTCTTCCTTAGTAGGCACTTCTTATCAATGTTTGTAGTACAAAAACATTATCTGCTGAAGGATAAACCAGACATTTCTAATGTTTCAGTACATTAGAATTTAATTACAAAACCATGTTTTTATCCTTGAGCAGAAATCCTTGAGAAGATATAGAATTTAATTAGATAATGTTTAGGTTTGTAGGAGGAGCATGGTTTAGCCTTGAGCAGCAACCGAGCTCAAAAAATATCTTCCATTTAAACCAGACATTAGAATAAATGGTTTCAAGGATATAGAATTTAATTAGATAATGTTTCAGTACTACTATATCTGCTCAAGGAGAAACCAGACATTTAAAAGGTTTGTAGGAGGAACAATTTTTTAATTTAGAGGAAGTATAGAAGATGAACAAAAAGTTTTAAGCTGCCATTGATTTCAGAGAGCTTATAGATTTTATTATACTATTTTCGATGATTACAACTGTGTTACATAACTGCCTTATATAGGCTATTAGCCGGTAGATCCGGTCATTTGATTACTTAAACCTACTAATCTTTACAAGACACTTAATTTATGTAAAGTACAAAGCTGGCACAACATTATAAACCTGGTCTGACAGGTGCTAAAACTTTTTTTTAGTGCGGGAATCTTCTTTTGGTGGTATGCATGTGTTGGACTGTATGTAGAGACTTCTAATGCTTTTTGCGGCTCTATGGGTGGATGGTATTGACAAGTCATCAGATTCGTCATCCATGATGTCACTCATATCTTCCATAGCTTCTAGATCACTGTCTTCCGCAAACCTAATTACATGTTTGTGTGGATCAAAGCTGTCAATAGGATAGAATGGTAGTAAGTATTTTGAATCCTGTAGAGCCACATATCTGCTTTGTAATGGTTTCTGCATAGAAATAAAGTGCACGCCGATGGGGTGGTGGTGACAATAATTCTTCTCTTTGGTGAAACTCGCATGGTCTATGGCTTTGAAACCAAATTGGCTTTCGTTCATATATCTGTGCTCCTTGAGGAACTGCATAGGGTTGTGAATTTTTATTAACAAAAATCGAAATTTTGTGTTTAGCTGGTCGTTCAGTGTTTTTGTTATCGAACAAAAACTTTGGGCAAGTGCAATTAATACATAATGTGACTGTATTTCCGAATGAGAGCATACTATGGAGAATTAGGCTTAGCATCCATCCAAACATCTCTAAGTACTCCGTGTTACAATCTATATGTAGTTTGAGTCTTGAGAGCATACCGTGGTCAAATAACATGATCATAGTGTCAAAATCTATTGGAGTTAAGTCGAAATCTATTCGTGCTCTAAGCATATTGGATCTACAATCTTGCATAATTTTGCATCCTCCTGGTGAATTTTCCCCCATTCCTTTAGTTTCTCATGCAAATTCTGCATTTGATTCTCCCATCCTTGTGCTACTAATTCATTAATATTGATTTCTAAATCTGGATATTTATCGTATAGTGGTTTTAGTGCCATTCTAGGTTTAAGTTTAAGCATAGCTTGGAGCTGGTCATAGGATAGAGCTGTACTAGGAATCCATGTTTCCTGTTTTAATTGCTTTACTTCTTTAGCCAAGGCAAAGATTTTGTTTTAATAATGCTGATTCGTTTGTTGTATGTAGGCTAATTCTCTTTTACAGTTCTTTAACTCTTCTATCTTGTTTTGGAGTAGAAAAGACTGCTGCTGACTTTGATTTAACTGAGTTGCAAGGAATAAATTTGCGCTGCCTGGTCATTCATTATATTCTCTGGAGATTTTGGCATTAAAGTAGTAATTAGCGAGTACGATTGTTGACATTGTGGATCAACGTAGAAGTTGAGGCCCAGTTGTTGTCTAGCTGCTTCTATGGCTTCATTTAAAGAATAAAATTCCCTAAACCTTGGGCTAGGATAATTTTGAACTAAATTCTGGACCTGACTAAAGTGTTTAAAAATTCCAACATATAGTCCTTCAAAGACTACATAGCAGGAAAAGTTTTTTGATAATGGTTTTTGTTGTACTTTTGAAAAATAATTTGCAAAACAGTTTTCCAAAATCATTTTGTGTTTACGGTCTGTATCTACTGTTTTTAAATTCCATAAATGATCTAATAGGCATTGTTGCGATTTGTCTGTAATTCTGATCATAGGCCTAAATTTTCTTCGGTCATTATCTTGAAAAAGATCTATGTTATACTGACCAAAGGTTATTGTGGGAATCTTGAAAGTATTTGCTGGTGCTATATTTGTCTGTGAGCTACTTGGCATTGTAGGGGTTTTAACCTCCTTTTCTGTCTTTTGAACATCTGGAGAGGTGTTAGCCTCATTAATCTCTATTTTTACTTCTGCATTCATCATAGCTACCAGGAAATAATGTAAAAAAACATTTAGCTAATTGCTTAGAAAGTAAATCTGCTAAATGGTTGTCTTTTCCTTTTATATGCTCAAAAATGATTTTATAACCACATCCTTGGATTAAATTTTGCAAATTTAACCATCTGTTTTTATTTATCTTTTTTGTAACAACCCATAAATCTTAAACGGTTTTTAATAACGTATTTTATTGAATTTTGGTGAAATTTTAAATAATAATATTTTGAAATAAAAATTTAATGTTTGGATTACGTATAATTAAATATAAGTAGTCAATAAATAAGAAAACATATAAATTTAGATTACATTACTGGTTAATTAATTTGGACGTACGTTTGTTTTAATTATGTCCTCTATTGTACGCACTCTTCTATTTCATATCTTAGCTGCTAAAAATCAAATCAGCACGTGCATTAAAAAAAGAATTAAAACCTTGCTTCCAATTCACGTGTAAAACTTTCCACTTTCATTTGCATCTCCATATTAAATAGGAATAAAAAATTTTGATTTCCTAACCGTTTCAAAATCTCTTCCCATCTTCATTTTTGCAACGCAGTTCAGATCTGGAAAAAAAAGTTTAATGGGTAACGATCCAAAATTTTAGACCAATTTAAAATTCTAATTTTATTAAAATATTGAAAAAAAATTGGTAGAAACAAAAATGATGGGAATAATAATAGTTTATATGAGATTTACAATTTGAATTAAAACAACAAATGTTAAGAATTTAATAATAATTGTTAATTGTAATTATTGATCTATTGAATAAAATTAAGGAGGAAACAGTAGTTTAATTGTATTGTTATAATTCAAATAAGTTAACCTCTAACAAATGAACTAAAATTGGTAACTAATGGATATGTTGAGTTATGTGAAATTATTAAATAATGTTTGATCTATTGTTAACAAAAAGAAGAAAAAAAGGAAAAATATTATGTTCTATTTATACATCAAATGGTGGTTTTGAAATTTAGTTTTGAAAGCAAGTATGGGTTTTTGATTCAAAGAAAAATTTGGTCTTAATATACATATATACAACGAAAGTTTAGTTTGGATATAGGGTCCATTAATTATTGTGTGAGTTCTAGTAGGTATGTACATATAGGTTATGTTAGTATTTTCAAATATATTACTCATGTTAACCCTCTTCTAACTACGACCCTGCGAGTAGCGACCTAACGACTCAACTAGTCAGCGACCTACCGAGCTCAATGATCTAGCAACCTAAGGCCCGCGACTTAACAATCTATAACAGGCTGCGACCTAAGGAGTTAAAGCGGCAGCGACCTAGTATCTAAATGAAGGCAGAGCGACCTAAGAATGGAGCGGTCTTAACGACCTAAAGAGCTTACGACCTAAGGGATCTTACAACACAACGACCTAATGAAATAATGGACTTAGCGACCTAAAAAGAGTTCAGATGCCTTGCGACCCAATGGAGTGACATAATGTCATTTGAAGAGCATCACGACCTAACAAGCCATGAAACTCAGCGACCTAAGGGTTGAACGACCTAGCGAGTTAATAAGGGGAGCGACCTAACCGGGAAGAAGTTCTGCAGCGAGCTAAGGTGTGACGACCTATTCCTAAGTCGCTCACGACCCAAACATACCAAAGGAGCTTCCTATGCCGCTCATGACCTATGACTTGTTAGTTTATCCAGAATGATCAAGTGAACCATATTTAAGCCGTAAACCACTCCCACTAGGTCGCGGACGACCTACGACCTATCCAAGGTCGCTTGCGACCCACGACCTAACGCCGAACTCTCCTTTAAATACCCCGCCTACTCCAACTAAAAGGGGATCTTTTTGGCTTATTTCTGGAACGCCGATATTCTACTGAATTCTCTACTCACTTGACACTTCAAACACGAAAGGCATCTCGACAAACTTCAAGAGGAAATCTAACACAACCGACATGGATTCAAAGACTTCTTCTACATCAGAGTTCTAGTTATTTGTCCCATCAGTGCTGTAATCGAAGATTGTTGTAAAGTTGTAATTGATTCAGCAATAAAGAAGATTAAAGTGGACGTAGGCTTAACCTGAAGCCGAACCACTATAAAACTGTTGTCTTTTACTGCTTTCTCTGTGACTTTTCTATTTATTTCTAATTCCCGTATTCACAGATGGTGCTTTCACTTAATCTCTACATACACTGGGGTGTTAGCGTTCAATTTTAAGCGTTAACATTTTTGGTGCTTTCACTGAGAACCGAACTCAGGATATTTTCGTCATTGCTTCGTAAAAATTTGTTGAAAAAATCTCTCTCAAAACCAGAAGTCTGTCAGAAATAATGGCTCTTGGAAGAAAGCGTGGATCTATAAGACCTAGTAATGCCAATGAAAATACGGCCACTTCTCCTTCATAAAGTCAAGCAGCACCAAGTGTCGGAATTACATGAGCGTAGTTAGATGCTGCAGTATCTGGATTATACCAGCAGATGGAAACTCAGAATGCTTTAATGCTTGAGAGGTTAAATGCATCGCTCGGAGCTAACCGTCAACCGGTGAATAATGAAGAAAACCTTGCAGATGATGTTCATGATCTTGAAGAGAGGAATATTCCTCAAAGAGCAGCTAGCCCCGCCAAAGAAACACCTCCTCAAGCTGGAGGATCGAGACCACAGCCAACTCTCCGCGAACGTTTGTCCAGACAAACTTCCGAGAAAATGGCCGAAGTTTATCCTGCTGATCCTTTAAATGATGAGGAATATCTTTCGGGCATGGTGTGACAAATTATGAAAGAAAGCATGCAGAGGGATGAAGATGAGAAGGAATGGGGATTCGCTCCAAGCAAAACTCCGTTCACTGAAAAGATTCTAAAGGCGGAATTCCCAAGGAAGTTTGTTCCTCCTACCATCCCGGCTTATAAGGGAACAAGCGACCCCAATCAATTCCTGTATAAGTATGATTGGCACATGACTGGTGCTAGAGTGTCTCATGAGATCAAATGCAGGTACTTTTCGGTATATTTGAAAGGAGTGGCTCTGCTCTGGTTCACAAAGCTTCCGGTCCGATCCATAGGCCAGTTCGCCGATTTGACTCGGAAGTTTAAAGAGCAATTCAAGTTGTATGCTTCAAAGGCAAAGGATATTATGTCACTGTCAAGCCTGGAACAGAATCCTGGGGAATCTATCAGGTCTTTCTGGAACCGCTTCAACATAGCTTTGGCTGAAATGGACAATGCAGAGCCACGGATGGTCTTGACATACCTGATGAGGGCAATCGACAAATCAAGCGAATTTGGGAAGTGGCTGAAGATGAAAGAACCGAATTCGCTTGAGAAATTCTATAAGAAAGCTGATGAATTCATGCGCTTGAAATGCCTTCAAGCACCAGTTAAAGTAGCATTGACAGAGGTTAAGAATAATACTACTGCTTCTACCAAAAGATAATCAGGAAGTCAGAAAAGGGAGAACAATGGTAGGAAGAAACAGAAAGATATGAAGAAACCTCGCTTCTTAAAACCTTTCGATTTCACTCCTTTGACTGACAGTCCGGAGAATATCTTTTTTGCTACCAAAGATGTAGTAGAATATCCTAAACAGCCTGATATGAGAGTTAGCGAAAAATCCGCTCAGAGTGGGAGATTCTGTCGGTTTCATAATCAACCCGGTCACGATACCAACGAATGTCGCCATCTGAAAAGTTTGATTGAAGAACTACTGAGAGAGAACAAGTTGCAGCAATATGTTAAGAGAAGTAGAAATGACCCAACTTCATCTACGAAGGGCTAGCAACTTCCTGCTCATCCATCTGGCTCGGGTGAGAGGAACACCATGCATGAATCGGAAAGGCCTGTTATCAATGTGATTACAGGACATCCTCACCCAGCAGGCAGAAGATGGGGCGAGATGGAAAGATATGCCCGTGCCTTGAAGTATGTACTAGCAGAAGAGATTGTTTTTGTGCTAGAAAATGAAGCACCTTTGAAGTAGCAGAAAACTTTCAATGATGATATTGTGTTCAAAGCCAGGGACTCTATAGGTATTGAAGCTCCAACTATGGATCCCTTGGTCATCTCTGCAGGCATTGGGCCGGCTATTGTGAGAAGAGTGCTTGTAGATTGCGGCGCTTCTTGCAATATTCTCTTCAAAAAGACGTTTGACCAAATGAAAATTCCGATGGCTGACGTTCAAGCCTCATCTCAAAAGATCGTTGGGTTTACTGGGGAACCGAAGCAGCCCATTGGAACTATTGACTTTTCGTGGAGCTTGGAGAGGGGCAGAAAAAGGTGGTTCGAAAACAGACTTTTGTAATTGTTGATGAATTTTCTGCCTACAACGCCTTCCTAGGCCGACCAACTCTTGCGGCTTTTAAGGCAATTCTCGCCCCATGGTGCCTCACTATGAAATTTCCCATGGATAATGGCGTTGGAGTTTTTAAAGGGATCAGAATGCTGGAGGAGAATGTTATCTAATAGAGTTGCGTGAAGCGAAGAAGAGAGAGATGGGAAAAGATGCGGCAGCCCCAGTCCACATCAAAGAACCAACCTTGTAGCAATTACAGGGTGGCCCCTACACTGGCGAGCATAGCGGAGCACGAAGAAAAATGGATCCCAGAAAAGCTAGTGTAGGGGAGAATAGAGTGGTGCCAATGGAAGTAACGGTGCCAGTACCTGTTGACCCGAAAGATCCGAACAAAGTGGTGAATGTGGGTTCGCAAATTAATGGGATGGTTCAAAATTCCTTAATTTCATTCTTGAAAGTAAATCTGGATGTATTCGCTTGGACTCATGCTGATATGTACGGAATATGCCTAGAAATTGCAGTACATACTCTGACTATTGATCCGAAGTTTACACCGGTAAAACAGAAAAGAAGAACCCAGGGTCCTGAAAGGTCAGCAGCGTTGAAAGAAGATGTAGACCGGCTTATGGAGAATGGTTTCATCAGGGAGTCTACTTATCCGAGTTGGGTTTCAAATCCAGTACTGGTTAAGAAAGCTAGTGTGAAATGAAGAGTTTGCATTGATATCTCAGATTTAAATAAAGACTACCCCAAAGACTGCTTCCCGTTACTTAGGATAGATCAGTTGGTGGATGGAATAGCGGGGCATGAATTGTTATCTTTAATGGATGCTTACTCCGGATACAACCAGATTATGATGCATGAGCCGAATCAAGAAGAAATAAGCTTCATCACCGATGTTGGTCTCTACTGCTATAGAGTCATGCCCTTCAGACTTAAGAATGCAGGGGCAACTTACCAAAGACTCGTCAATGCTATGTTCAAACCACAAATTGGCAAAACTATAGAAGTTTATGTTGACGATATGTTGGTGAAGTCAAAGAAAGCGGTAGACCATATGGACCACTTGGTGGAAATGTTTGCAATCCTCCGGAACTACGGAATGAAGCTTAATCCTTTGAAATGTTCGTTTGGGGTGGAGTCCGGAAAGTTCTTGGGTTTTATTGTGAGTGCTAGGGGCATTGAAGCCAATCCTACTCAAATTGCTGCCTTAAAAGAAGTCAAAGCTCCTAGATCGAAGAAGGAATTGCAAAGTCTTAATGGAAAAGTAGCTTCCTTGAGTCGATTCATTTCTAAAGCTACTGATAAATGCATTCCATTCTTTGATGAACTGAAGAAAGGAAGGAAGCATTTTGATTGGACTCCTGAATGCCAGAAAGCTTTCGATGAATTGATTCGTCGTATGGAAACGCCTCTAATATTTTCTATGCCCGACGATGGTGAGGATCTTTTCGTATATTTCGCAATCTCATCTCATGCTCTTAGTGTCGCGTTGATAAGGGAAGAAGCAAAAATTCAGCGCCCGGTCTATTAGATCAGCAAGAGATTTACCGGGGCAGAGATGAATTATTCAAAATTGGAAAAGCTCGCCTATTGTCTACTGATTGCATCAAGAAAGTTGAGGCCGTATTTCCAAGCTCATCCTATCAAAGTCCTCACTGATCAACCTCTAAAGCAAGTCCTGTTTCGTCCTGAGACTTTGGGTCGTCTTCTGAAGTGGAATATTGAGCTCAGCCAATACAACATCACTTATCACCCCCGGAGAGAAATCAATGGACAAGCTTTGGCAGATTTCATCGCAGAATGTACAGATAAAGGTGATAGTGAGAAATAAGTAACTGATAATCTCCCAATTCGATGGAAATTATATGTTGATGGTGCAAGAAACGATTACTGTTCCGGAGCTGGAGCTGTGCTTGAAATCCCTAAAGGGCGGTCATTGTGCTATGCATTGATATTGGAATTCCCTTCGACAAACAATGAAGCAGAGTATGAAGCTCTTATTGCCGGCTTGAGAATTGCTAAAGAATTGAATGTCAAAATGTTGCAGATCTTCAGTGATTCACAGCTTATTATATGTCAAGTCAAGAAAGAGTTTCAAAATAAAGGAGGAAATCTGCCCGCTTACTTATCAAGAGCTTGGGAACTTCTTGATGATCTTGACCATTATACGATAAATCATATACCCCGAGAAGAGAACATGAAGGCAGATTCTCTCGCAAAATACGCAAGCACTAGTGAAGCTTAATTATTTAGATTAGTTCCTGTAGAAGTCCTGTCATCACCAAGCACTGATGAGATGGATATTGACTGGATCATGACTATATCTCAGGAGCAAGAATCGTGGATGACTCTGATAATGGAATATCTGCTCAACGATTCTCTACCAGAGAATTCAAAAGAACGACAAAAGTTGCTAAGAAAAGCCTCTAGATATATAGTTCAAGATGGCCGATTGTATAGGCGGGGATTCTCAATGCCATTACTCTGATGTGTGACCAAGGAAGAAGCAAAGACAATTCTAGCTGAAGTACACGGAGGAGAGTGTGGAGACCATTCAGGGGGTCAAACTCTAGGAAAGAAAATTCTCCGTTATGGGTATTTTTGGCCAGATATTAATCGTGATGCTTCTAGCTATATCCGAAAATGTGACCGATGCCAGAGATTTGCAAAAATCCCAAGAGCACCTTCCACCGAGATAACACAGATGGTCAGTCCGTGGCCATTCGCTATTTGGGGAATAGATCTCATCGGGCCTTTGCCAACCGCCAAATCTGGAATCAGATATGCTATTGTTGCTGTTTATTATTTTACTAAATGGGCTGTACCTGAACCATTAGCTACTATTACCTCTAAAAAGATGATAAACTTTGTAACTAAGAATATCATTTACAGGTATGGTGTTCCTCAAAAGATAATCACAAATAATGGAACCCAATTCGAAAGTGAAGAGTTCCAAGATTTTTGCAAGCGATTCAAGATCGAAAAAAGCTTCTCAGTTGTGGCTCATCTGTAGGCAAACGGGCAAGTGGAAGCAGTAAACAAAACTATTAAATCAACCATCAAAAAACAGCTGGAAAAAGCGAAAGGTGGTTGGGTCGATAAGCTTCCACTAGCACTATGGGCATATAGAACTACCCACAAAACTGCGACTGGGCATACTCCATTTTCATTGGCATATGGATCAGAAGCAATGATTCCGGTGGAAATAGAAGTCCCTTCACATTGAAGAATTCATTTCAACCAAGCTGAAAACTAAGAGTTGCAACTTGAAGCACTTGACTTCCTTGATGAAAAAAGGGAAGAGGCTCAGCTCAGAATTGCAGCCTATCAGCAAAGAATTGCCAGGCACTTCAATTCCAAAGTTCGCCAAAGCAGCTTTGAGATTGGAGATCTAGTCTTGAAAAGGGTCATGACAGCAACAGGAGTGTTTGTGCCAAACTGGGAAGGGCCATATGTCATAGGAAAAAAACTTCTCGATGGCACTTTCAAACTGACAGCTGTCGAAGGAGATTCAGTTCCAAGAGCATGGAACAACAATCATTTGCGCCTATATTTTACATAAAAAGCTTTACTGAAATACTGTAAAAGAATTATGAATGTATGATTCTTGTATTGAAAGCCATTGTAAAGCCAGTACAAGTGAATAATAAGAACTATAAAGTGGATGTAGGCCCAGTTCTTGGCCGAACCACTATAAATCTTGTGTTCTCTACTATTATAAACTGCTTGTTTTATTTCGATATATAAAGTACTTCAATTGAATTGCTAAAATGTCGTTTTAATATTGCAGGCCATTAAAACAAAGCTTATCCATCATAAGACCAAGCGATCCCTGACATCACTCAACAAATGAATGTCTAGCCACAAAAATTCCAGACTCAAATCCTATATAAGAAGTGCTTCAAGCAAATAGTTAGTGGTTCCGCCAGAGGTAGACCCTTCCTAACTAATTGTGATCGTTTGTGCAAACAAACATTCAATTAATTAGCCTGTGTCTGCCCCTGCGAACTCATTTAACAATGAAGTACACTTCTTTGGATATAATAAGCTACTTGCAAAAGAAAGGAATGTGTGCTTGGAAATGATAACAGGGAACCGCTGATATGAGCAAATGGCGAAAAGACATGGGCGAGCAGGCAGCAAACAGCAAAAGACCTCCTCGGAGGCACAAGCCCTCTTCGGAGGCACAACTTTTCGGAGGATAAAGACCTCTAATGGGACTTTCCAGAAAAAGAAAGTTCTCTTTCTCAACAAAAAGTTGTGGAATGACCGGTGGCACAGGACACTCGTTAACTAGCTGAGAACGTTTGCGCAAACAAACAATCCAAGTAACTTGTGTCTGCCCCGTGAATACATCCAACCGAGAGAAGGAAACTTCTAGGCAAAAGCCCTACTCGGAGGCATACATTTCATCGTGATCTGAAATAAAACTTCACACGAGTTGAAAGGTGAAAAGACCTCTTCAGAGGCTCGCATTCCACCGAGATCTGAAATAAAACTTCACAAGTGCTGGAATGTGAAAAGCCCTCTTTGGAGGCCCATTTCACCATAGTTGAAATGCTAAAAGACCTCTTCGGAGGCACACATTTCACCGCGATCTGAAATAAAACTTCACACGAGTCGAAATGTGAAAAGCCCTCTTCGGAGGCCCGCTTCCCAACGGACGGGGAAAAAATAAAAGCCTCTCCCAGAGGCAGAAACAAAAAAAAGCCCTCTCCCCAGAGGCATACACACAAAAAAGCCCTCTTCCCAGAGGCACAATCAAACAAAAGCCCTCTTCGGAGGCACAAACAGGTCGAAGCCTTTTTTCGGAGGCCCACTTTACCACGAAGGAAAATTCACTTGCCAAAATAAAAGCGACTTTCTCCAAAAGTGAAGTGTAAAAACTTCGCAACAAAAAAAAAGAGAAGACTTCTCCAATCCGAGGCGCATTCTACTAAATCAGAAAAATATTCCCTTAAAACGGAAATATTATCCTATAAAGTACAGATGCAAATCTCCTTCAAATGGAAAAGTTGTTCTCTAAAGAAAAAGTACAAGTCTTCTCGAAACAGAAGAGTTGTTCTACAAAATTTTGCCAATGTGAAAGAGATTGCAATAAACCATGGTATGGGGGCAACATAATATAGTTGCAAAAATAAAAACAATGCTCAAGCAACATACCATAGGTTTACTGCAACGTCACATAGGGAAAATAAAGAAACTTGTATGAGGAAGAAGAATAAATGCATTCTCAAATACAGACAAAGATTTGTACAAGTAAAAGAATCATTTTATTCCATGCTATAAATTTTTTATCCATGTGCAGGTTTCAAAACAAAAGAAGGCGGGGACTGGTAGCCGCACAATCTTCGGTCAACACAAGTCTTTATATATACAAGAAAAAAAGCAAGGCGAAAAGCATAAGTCCCAAACCCATCACTTCTTCTTCCTGCCACCTTTTGAGCCTTCACCTGGCCTGATGATCAACTTTTTGGGCTGGCTTGTGAGAATAAGGGAAGAAAGAGGAAGGGGTGCAATTGGACTGTCTTCTGCTTTTTCTTCGCCGGCAGAAGCTTCCTTCTTTTTCTTTGAGACTCTCGCGTTTCCCCCTCTTCTTAAAAGTAGACTCACTACCCGGAGTGAAAAGAGACGACAATTTTATGTCATCAGAAGCAATCTGCTCCGGAGTTCTCTCCCCTTCTTCAGGTTCTTCGGCCTTTTGTTCCTGAGAAGCAACAGGACCGTCCAAGTCACGAAGAGCTTCTATCTGCTCTTCTTGCGACCCCGGTTGAGAGATAGAAGGAGGAGTAATCTGAAGAGATGAAGGGGGGGCAGCTGGAGGAGGGAAAGTCTGAACAATACTTGGTGCTTTCTCTACAGGAGAAGAAAAATTAAAGTCAGTATTCCTCATAAAAAGAGGGGGTAATGGCTCATCGACACATAAGAAATAAGCAAGAAGCTCATCGAACTCGGTCGAAGCGAACAAGCAGTCCACTTGAGCGAGATCGACACTGAGGTTACCTGGAGAAGTAGGTTTTATTATGTCAACTTCAAAAGCTTGCGCGTCAGTACTTTCTAGGACCTCATCTCCAGTGCGAGCAATGGCACTTTCAATAACAGCTTTAGCAAGAGGAGGAGAATGGGAACTGGAGCCAGCAATATCGATATCGGCCAAAACTGAAGGAAGAACTTGGTCGGTTGAGATTGTCTTTCCTAATGTTCTCCTTCGCTCATTTTGGCTCTCTCTTTGGCGAGTTGCTCCTTTCCCCTGGCAAGAGCGGCACATGCATCATCATCTAGATAGTGCGCCATTAGATCTACTTCGGATATCTGGCTCCTCCAAGCATATCAAGTATGGCCTCCCACACTTTGGCCAAAGTGATCTCATACTCCGGTTCCAAAAATTTAAGGCTACCACGCCCCAGAGCACTATGGATGTAAAACTCGAATAGAGTGGAGCTGACTTTAGCTTTAGTTGCCATATGAGATTCTTCAGCTTCAGCTTTGCCGGCAATAGCTTTATCGCGCTCTTTTTCAGTCTTGGAAAGTTGAGTTTTTAGCAGTTCAATTTCCAAGTTCTGGGAGTTGGTCTTTTGTTGTAGATGAGCAACATCGGCTCGGTAGTTGTCCACAACTTGTTGTTGTGCTTCAAATTTAGCTTCAGCATCTCTCCGTGCCGCGTGAGCATCTCTCACTTGTTTTTGAAGCACTTCTCCTCTCTGAGAATAGGAAGTGGAAGAAGTGACGAGCTCTTCCTTAAGTTTTTCAACTTCCGCTTCAAGCTTTTCATTATAAGCGGCAATACTCTTCATTTCAGCATCATGTTGATCGAGTGTTTTCTGCCACTTAGATTTGCCATTTTCCATAGTCAGCATGGCTTCAAGGTTTGCGCGATTCACTCTTTGAAGCTCGTCAACGAGTTTCTGCCAGCCAGACATTCTCTCGATATCGAGTTTGACGGCATCACGATTTCGCAACATGGCTTGCTTATCAATCGGGACCAAGTCAAGATCGAAGCGTACTCCCTTTAAGCACCAGTGCGAAAATCGGCTCCGTAGAGTAGCCGGACCCTGTCCAACTTGATAGGGGGCCTACTTATGATTGTTTGAATATCGGTTCTTGGAAGGGGAGGGGAGCCGGAAGAAATTTCTAAAGAGACGGGAGCAGCGGGCTTTTCAGAGAGCTCAGATGTCAGTTTTTCACCATGTTTGTCCCGTTTACTCGGGTCCTCAGCGACATGGCGTTTTCCCTTGTCATCACAGGATTTTCGCTTGTGGGAATCATCCTCTCTCTGAGAAGAATCATGTCGTTCGTCCCGTCTCCCGTAGCGTTCTTCATAAGCACGCTTCTCACGAGCTTTCCTCGCAGCTCTTTCTTCGTCGGTTTCCCAAGAGGCAGGGAGATACCTCTTGGGTCATAAGAACCGCGCCTCCCATAACACTGGAAATCATCGTAGTAGGATCCACTTCGTCCGATTGTAGAATCTTAATATGATGATAAAATAAACTCAGAAATCTTGAAAGCAAGAAAGTTGGACCCATATAAGTGCTGAAAAGTCCTAAGTGTGTGTAACGTGCAAACTACGCGCGTCGAACTACGAACCACTCCTGGGTTGGGAGGTGATGATGGATTTTACAGCTAGTGTCAACTCTTGGGCTGATGGAGTTTGTTGCAGAACGGATGTCGCTTCAACTGCTAGAGAAGTAACTTTAGCAGTGATAGGATCATCTTTAAAAAGCTCCTGTGAAGTAATCATCAGGTCGCTCAACCCCTCAAAAGTATCATCACCGATGTGCCGGGCGGGACTTGCTCTCTCAGTTCCTTCATCACCAGGTTTCCCAGATTGTTAGGGAGGTTCCTCTTTTTCGATGACCGGGGCAAGTGCAAGTTTGTCGGATGACCCCGCAACATCAATTGAAGTAGAACACTTTACCAATGAAGCCTCAATAGTACATTCTTTCGGCGTAAGTTCTCCAACGGAAACTGGGGCATCCGAGGTCTCTACTGGAGAGTCGGGGACTTCATGAGGTTGAGTAGAACGGGAGGGGTGCAGAAGCCCATATTGGTGAAGAAGTTCATCTTTCAGCTGAAACTTAATGCTTCTTTCCTCAACCGGCATGACGCTTAATCTTTCAAAAGTCGTTTTGTGACTGGGATTTCTAGAGGGAGGAGGAAGTGCTGTAAAAGAAAAGAATAAGATTAGCACTTAGCAATTCGGATCTCAAAAAATTCAGAAACGGAAAGAACGAGGATAAGCAATCTTACTTCCTATTCTCCAGATGGCATAAAACCCTGGGGGGCAGCGAACGAAAAAGAATTGATTCAGAAAACCATGAGCACTTTCGGAAAGATCGGTGATAAGTTTACGATTTTTGGCACTTCTCATGAGTATAATGGAGGGGTGGTCTTTATTCTTTGCGAATGTGCATAAGTAGCAGATTTCTTCGAAGCTCGGAAGACGGTTAAGTGTCCTCCTAGATAAAACACACAAGCCCATCAGGATGGCGTAGCCATTGGGATGCAGTTCAAAGGGAGAGATGGTTAGTCGGAAAAGGAGTTGATGAAGAAATTCATTGAAAGGAGGAATGGCACCACAAAGGTACATCTGACGGTTGACGGTGACAAAACCGAGAGGTGGCCTGTCAGCAGTATCATTTGGCCCAGGAAATATAGCATCCGCTTCGGCAATCCCAAATTGAATACGTAATAGGTTGAATGCCCGCTGACTCATGGTAGTTGGAGTTCTTTCGGGAGGATTATCCAATGGGTCGACTATCGGGAAGACTCCTTCAGATTGCTCGATTATCTCTTCTTGAGAAAACATTCTACACAAGGAACTGGATATTCAAATATGAAGGTGCACGTTTCCTAAATGTGTGAAGTGTTGTGTAGAACTAATAAAATGATAAGAAAATATAACTGTAATTAAACTAATAGGAATTTGTCAGTTACAAAGTTTCAGGTTTTGTTGTTTTAAGTCCAAATGCAAGTGCAGTATTGATGCAAACAAATCAGTTTTAATTGATTAATATTGCTTTGCTTTAATACTTCGCTTGAATTTGTTGATTCATAGCACTTCATAAAATTTCTTTAAGTTAATTATCTTTTATCGACTAATCTGTTATTCGATATGGGCAATCAATGGTAGTATATTCGCCCTAGTTTTCTGCAAATGTTAAGTTCAGCAGGTTGTTAGCTTACAAGTGAATATAATCTGTAAAGAAGTGCAACAAAGTTAAAATAGTTTAAAGTCCAGACAGTTCAAAGTTCAAACAGTTTAAAGTCCAGACGGTTCAAAGTTCAAACAATTCCAAGTTCAGAAAGTTCAAGACATGCGAGTTCAAGTTGAAATTATGCTTCAAGACATGCAAAGCATTTTTTAAACCAAGTGTTAGCTCGTCCACGACCTAAAAGCTATGTCGCGGGTTAACTTAGGTCGTTAATTCTTTAAGTCATGATGAATATAAAAGAATAAAGCCTTAGGTCAGAATGATGCAAAATTGTTAAGTCCTAGCTCGGCCACGACCTAAAGCTAACGTCGTAGAAAGTTAGGTCGTTAGCTTTTAAGTTAAGTCGCAAAACAGTTAAACCGTTGAGCTGATTGGATCAAGCAATTCATGTCTCAAACCGCTAAAGCCCTAGGTCGTTCGAGGCTCCTAAGTTGAGCACGACCTAACTCTCCTTAACTCGCTAACTCTTGTCCTCTCAACAAATCGCCTAACCCGTTAACCCAATAACCTGTTAGCCTCTCTACAATAAAATCCACCATCTCTCCACACCACCAGATCGTCCAAAACCTATTCAAATCGCCTCAGATCCATCACGACCCAAGGTACTGTTGTACTCTCATGAATCACAGCGACAACATGTCTAATAACGATCAAAAGTAAATCATAACAAGATCCACGGCGAAATGCGGCATAGCAAAATCGGGACAGGGTCGAAAATTGGGGGATTCACAATTCGATGGTTGTCGAGGTTGAATAATGGTCAAATTCACTTACGTAGTGAGATTGAGGAGATGATTGGCGGCTGGTTGAATCCAATTCTTCTTCGAAAGCTCGGAAATCTTTTGAAAGCGGGTTAGGGTGTTAGAGAAGGTAAAGAGACGAAGGGGTGATATCGGCATCTTATATACAGGGGTGGAGGAACACGAATCGACACGAACGACCTAACTCTTTCTTAAGTCACCCATGACTTAACGACCTAAGCTAGCACGGGTTAAAAGATAACGAAGCACACGACCTAACTCTCAGGCGTATACTTCGAGGGGCAAATGTTAACCCTCTTCTATCTACGACCCTGCGATCTAGAGAGAGTAGCGACCCAACGACTCAACTAGTCAGCGACCTACCGAGCTCAATGATCTAGCAACCTAAGGCCCGCGACATAACAATCTATAACAGGCTACGACCTAAGGAGTTAAAGCGGCAGCGACCTAGTATCTAAATGAAGGCAGAGCGACCTAAGAATGGAGCGGTCTTAATGACCTAAAGAGCTTATGACCTAAGGGCTCTTACAACACAGCGACCTAATGAAATAATGGACTTCGCGACCTAAAAAGAGTTCAGATGCCTTGCGACCCAATGGAGTGACATAATATCAGTTGAAGAGCACCGCGACCAAACAAGCCAAGAAACTCAGCGACCTAAGGGTTGAATGACCTAGCGAGTTAATAAGGGGAGCAACCTAACGGGGAAGAAGTTCTGCAGGAAGCTAAGGTGTGACGAACTATTCCTAAGTCGCTCACGACCCAAACATACCAAAAGAGCTTCCTATGTTGCTCACGACCTATGAGTTGTTAGTTTATCCAGAATGATCAAGTGAACCATATTTAAGTCGTAAACCACTTCCACTAGGTCGCGGACGACCTACGACCTATCCAAGGTCGCTTGCGACCTACGACCTAACGCCGAACTCTCCTATAAATACCCTGCCTACTCCAACTAAAAGGGATCTTTTTGTCTCATTTTTGGAACGCCGATACTCTGCTGAATTCTCTACTCACTCGACACTTCAAACACGAAAGGCATCTCGACAAACTTCAAGAGGAAATCTAACACAACCGACATGGATTCAAAGACTTCTTCTACATCGGAGTTCTAGTTATTTGTTCCATTAGTGTTGTAATCGAAGATTGTTGTAAAGTTGTAATTGATTCAGCAATAAAGAAGATTATAGTGTATGTAGGCTTAACCTGAAGCCGAACCACTATAAAAATGTTGTCTTTTACAGCTTTCTCTGTGACTTTTCTATTTGTTTCTAATTCCCGTATTCACGGGTGGTGGTTTCACTTAATCTCTACATACACCGGGGTATAAGTGTTCAATTTTTAGCGTTAACAACTCATTTCCTTGCAGTTTTGAAACACACTGTCCAATCAACCCATCAATTGCTCTAATAATTTATTTTGGGAAATTCAAGGCACAACTGTTTTATTTGCCATCATTTCTATTATTTTTTTCCAAACAGTTCATTTTGCCTTTATAACGTATCCTTCCATTCCATACTTATCTTTTTCCTTTACATTTGTCCAATCAGCAATTAATTGCTTTAATTTCTCAACTAAATCTAGGGTGACTGTTGCCATCCTATAATTATTTTGAATATCAAAACATATAAATTGTGTACGTTTACGTTCATTTTTGGTCAGTTCTTCTGTTTTAAAGTAATATATTTATTTCTTAAAAATGCTTGCATTGTGAAACACGTCTCTTCCAAATCTTCACCGTGCAGCCCAAGCAATATAATAAATTTCTTTAATAACGTTGCTGAATCAACGGTCATTTCAATTTATTATTTGTTATACGTTTCCTTTTTGCTTAAAATTTGGCTACGTAAACATTAATTCAAAAATAGGAAGAAATCATTCGTTTCCTGTAGCCACTTCATTTGCTTTAATTATTTCACGTGATTCCAGCAGGTTACCGTTTCCATTCACTCAACATTTATCTATATTTTTGTTTTAAATTTCTTTCCTCTGTTCACTAGGGTAAATGTGATATCCCGGAAATTTGGCAATATAAATTTAATAATTTGTGTTAAAAATTAATTTGATTTGATAATTTTTGATAATAAATTTTTAATAAATTTAATAATCTTCTTTTAAATAAATATTTAAATTTGTAGATTGTATCTTTTTAAAAGCAAATAAACAGTTGTCTATTTATAATATATACAATTGTACATATTGTAAATGTATAAGCTTTGGTTTGGAATTTAGTAAATGAATCAATTTTCTAATTCTAATTTATTTTTGGTAAATTTGAAATTTGATTTAAATTTAACATTTAGCTTTTCAAAGCAATTTAATGAATATCTATATGGTTTATAAATATTAAAGATAAATATTATATGTTTAAATTTATATTTTAATTAACTTAAATATGAATTTAAATTTGATTAACATAAAAGCTTTGTTTTATTTTCTTTTTAAAGTATTGCTAGAAAATTATATGTAAGAATTTAAAATACAAATTACTAATGATCTTAATGTATTGAGTAATAGAAGTAAATTTTAAACCATTTAAATTTGTTAAATTTGTTATTTTCAAATAATAATGATAATACTTAGTTTTTATAAACATAGATAGATTTTTTTAGAAATAGGATTTGTTATTTTTAAATTCTTTAATAAGAGTTATGTATGGATATATATATAACATGATTTTTAAATTAGGTTTTATAATTTAATTCAAATTTGAATTTGATGTTTTGCAATTTAAAGGAATAAATACTTAAAAATATTTGAATAGGCTTTTATTTATAATTTGTTTTGTTTTATTTTTCAATAAAAGAAAAGGAAGAAATTTATTTATATATACATAGAAAGTAATAAATTAAGAGTTAAAGGTTTTTATAAACAATTTAAATAAAAATTAAAATACTTAAATTTACATGTGTAAGTTTCTTAACACACCTAGTAGACATGTGTTAGCCATAAATTAATATTGTGACAAATGTTAAACTAAGAAAAACAAGTGTCCTAATTTATTTTTTCTTTTTCTTTTATTTTAATTGAATCAAAATCTACTTATATAAACCCATCTCCTCTAAAATTCATTTTCTTTTCTATTCTTCTTCAAATCAAAAGACAATAAAAAAAATCTGCATCTTTCTTCAAACAAAAAATCTGTAATCCCCTCAAAGAAAAAATCTACACCAATATTTCCTCAACGTGAAATTCATTTTGCAAATCAAAGTATAACCTGTAGCCTCTTAAATTTCTTAACCTGAAATCAATTTGCAACATTCAAGACTTGCATGCAACTGAAGATCCTTCTTTTCTATTTTGAAAACTTCATCAACAATGCCTGAAATCATTCTGCATTTCTGTTTTGAACTTCATCAAAGCCTGCATTTTTTTTTCTAGAAAGCATGTAGCTGTAAAATCACTTGCAACAACTAAAATCTGCATGCAACCACATAGCTCAATCCACGCCTGCATCATTGTCTAGAAACATGCAAATGAAATCTGGAATCATGCATGCTACAAGCATTTGCAGTAAAATCAACACGAAAGTTTTTAAGAAAAAAATAAGAAGAGCAACCTGAAGCTTTCAAAGGCACTGCTCATCAAATTTTCAAGGTGAGTAACATTTTATTAAATAACTTAAGTATAAATTTAGTTGTTTATTTACTCTGGAAAATAAGAGTGTGTGTATGCTCTTTATAAATTCATTACATAATGTATGTAATGGTGCATGTTACTATGAATTTATGTTTCTGTATTTCAGTTTCCAGATTCTAGAATTTCTTAAAATTTTATTTCTTTGGATCTAATCTGTGTTAAGGTCTAAGATTTAAGCAAAAATGTAGCAGAGTAACATAACTAAAGTTTTAATTTTTTTAAATACGAATAAAAAGCCTGTAATGTCTCTGAAAAAAAGGATACCACAGAACCAATTATCTGAAAGTGGTAATTTAATTTGCCAGATTCATTGATTAATGTTTATAAATCAATTACACTATCAAAGACTTGAATTTTAAAACTAAAATTTAGAATTTTAGTTTGAATTTGATTGGGTATTACTGGTTTTACCAAAAATGGTGTTTTGGGGGTGGTTCTGTCAATCTGAGTGATCGGGGTGGAGATTGTTTGCTCAGGTGATGAAGTGATGATCATGTATTCAAGGAAAATGGTAGTTGGTGGATCTGAGCATTGAGGCAGTATTAATTTAGGATTGAAATTTTAAACCCTAAGTTTTCTGTTCATTTGAAAATTGATCACCGCGACCTATATAAGTGATCGAGCTTGCCTTGATTCATGTTGGTGATTGATGGAGTGTGGAGGAGTTAGTAGCCGGAGGCAAAGCCATTCTGGTGATCGGAGTTGAGTGATTTTTGGTGATTTTCAGATTCGACTTTTGCTTCCTGTTTTGAGCTCGAATGCTCAATTTTGATTTTGGGGTTCTGCCATTCACTTGATGGTAGGGAACGTGTTGGAAGGTGGTCGCTAACTTGTGTGTGAGGTCGCGAGAGGCCGGAGGTGATGGCAATGGTGGTGCAGGTGCACGGTGATCGTGTTGTGTCAGCTGGTTTGGGGAAGAATTGATTTTATCGTGTTTGGTTCGGGTTCTTTCGAGAGTTGCTCGAAGCATGGGGTTATTTGTCTCGAAGTTGTTGTTGAGTGAACTCGGGTGTTTGGTTGATACAGGTTTGTGTAAAACCTGTCAGTTTTAGTTTGAATGATTTTTAGGATGAAAATGATACTCGAGTTACTTGAGTTGTTTGATTCTTGCTCGAGCTAGTTTGTTGCAGTTTAGAATTTGTCATGTTTTCAAAATTTTAAACTGAAATTTAAAATAATAAGCAAAGATTTAAAGTATGTTTTAAATCTAATTTTAAATGATGGATTCAAGTTTAATTTGAATCATTGTAGGAAATGAATTAGTTTTTAAAAAATTATGTTTAAAATACTTTAAAGGGTTTATTGTTTAAAATGTTTTTAAAGAAATTTAAATTTGAATTGGAAATTGAAATGTAATGAAATGTTTTAAATAAAGTTTAAATCTAATTTAAATCTGAATTTGAATCTTTGTTCTAAAATAAATTTAAGTTTTATAAATTTGAGTATTTTAACAAATTTGAATGATAAAGAAAATTATAAATGTTTGAATTTTAAAAGGGAATTTGATTTAAACTTTTGTAAAATTTCTTTTATAAGAAAGTATTATTTAAATTTAAAGGTTTTAAATTTATTTTAAATTGTTTACTGAAGTTAGATTATAATTTAATGATTTGTATGCATTTAATTAATAGGGTATTAAATGGATAATTAATTTATTTAATAAATTAATGAAATAGATAATTACTTAAGATAATTAAGGGTTTTAAACTTAAAAGTTTAAGATTAATTAACTTGTAATTTAAGAGTCATTAATTAATAAGATTGGATCTTAATTAATGATTAATAATTAATTAATCAAGTAATAAAGGATTAATTAAGTTATAGTTAACACTTAATTAATTAAATAATTAGGGGTTAATTAATGGGCCATTAATGATTAATTAATTTGTAATCAATAATAAGTTAATTACTTTAGAAGAAGTAATTAATGAATTGATTAATAGTTAATGAAGGTTATTAACTAACGATTATTTGATAATTAATTAACGTGATTAATTTTTAATAATTAAATAGATTAAGTAATTTAAAGATAATATTTTGCGTAAATTGTTAAGTATAATTACTTATGGAAGTAATTAACGAATTAATTACTAATTGTAATTAATTGAGTTAAATTTGATTAGATAAGTTAATTAATTCAGTTTAATTAATTTAGAATAATCATTTGATGATTTGTGAAGTATAATTACTTAATGCAATTTAATGAAGAGAAATTACTTAGTGAAGTAATTAATGGGTAATTACTGGATTTAATTAATTGAAGTGATTTGATGATGAAAGTAATTTGAGTACAATTACTTTGTGAATTAATCATGGGATTAATTAGAAAAATTAATTAAGAAGTAATTAATTTATTTGGTGAAGTAATTAAGGGTAGTTAATTACTGAATGGGGTTTAATCAAGGGTGATTAACAATTATGGTTTAAATTAAGGTTTATTACTTAATGTAATTAATTCAAATAAGGTAATTAATTAAAATGTAATTAGAGATGATTAATTAATATAATTAATGATGTAATTAAGGTTGATTAATTAAGATTAATTAATCAATAATAAGTGATTAAGGTAATTAATTAATGTAATTAATTAAGGATTAATGTAATTATTATAGTTAATTAATTAAATGAAGTAATTAAAGGTTAATTACTATATTTGGTTAAGTATAATTAATTTGTAAAATTAATTAAAAGATAATTACTTAAATGTAATTAAGGAATAATTAATCAAAGGTGATTAATTAAGGTGATTAATTGGAAGATGATAAATTAATTAATTTGTAATTAATTAATGGTTATGTAAGCAAGGGTTATATTAATGAAGTAATTAATTTAATTCACTTTAAATTAATTAGAGAATGATGTAGTTAATTTAATTCATTTTAAACTAATTATAAATGGTGATTATAGATCATTGCTTATATATGGATGGATGATATTGTTTGCCTTGAACAGTTTGAATATCAGAATATGAGATAAGTAATGTTGAGTGATATGGATGCATTGGTTGCATTGTGATGTCGATTTGGATTATCTTTTGATAATGATAATATGGATTATCTATTGTGATGATTACCTATTGTGAATCTGTGAATTATCTACCTGTGTGTATATAGATAATGAAATTGAATTGTTTTGAACTTTAAAACAACTTGGCCTTAAAAGACACGCTTCGGATTTCGATGAGACCGGGATCGGGTTTGCTATAGTACAGCATGATAGGGGGTTCTCGCTTTGCGTTAGGTGGCGAACGGGAGAATCTTACCTCTACATACCCCCGGGGGTAGTATAAGGCCTTGCGGGGTTTGTTGCGAGTCGAGAGGCTGGCCGTAAAAGCAAACCTGAGGTATCACTATGAACCACAGCGGGGCTGGGATGGTTGAAAAGACTACCGGTCGTGAGCCGCTGCTGATGGTTGAAAAGCCTAGAACGTCACAGGTGGTATAACAGCGCTAGGTTGAGTGAATACCTTGGATTTGAAGTGATTTCTTTCTTGAGAGAGCGTATTTATAATTTTAAATATATATATATATATATATATATATATATATATATATATATATATATAATTTTGTTCTACCTATCTGTTGGGTTACCTGTTCAGGTTTGATAATATAAATTATAAAGGTAGATAAGGTAGTGGGGTGTGTAACACGACAACTACCATTGGTTGGAGTTTGAGTGTTGAGGTTGGAAGTGTATCTGTCGAGACTGTAGACCTAATACCGTCTCGAGTGAGTTTTTCTTGGAGTAAGGATTTCATCGATCTCTGATGGAAACCTGTAAAGGTTCGGAGTCTATCTTTGAAGTTGGATGAGTAGAGTTTGGATCTGTTGATTGGGCAGAAGAAAATAATGGTATCTTGATACCTTAGGAATTAGTAGCTGTGTGATGAGACGCAGTGACTATGGATGTAAGAAGATGTTTCTTTGTAACAAGTTAGGAAGTATATCTGCTTCGATGTTATGGCTGGGTTCAGCAGGATGTTTCTGTCTGGTTTGAGGACCGAGTTTTCTCGAAGAGCTTTGGATTAGGAAGTCTTTGGCGTCGGTGTCAACAGTGCAGCTCGGAGTGTTCCGTTTTGGCAAGGAGGTCTTCTGGTTAGCAGTTTTTATGGAGATGGAGTTCAGAAGCAGTAAAGAGGATCCATTTCTTCGATTAATTGGCTAGTTAAGCGTAAGCTGTTCTGATTGGTAAAGAGAGAACAGTTTTCTTTGGATATTGGCTGGTTAATCGCAAAAGTGACTTGCGATAATTTGAGGGTTCTCTTGAGTTATCGGTGTTGTGCAGCGGAAGCAGTTTGGGAGTGCTTTTGTTTTATCTTTTCCGGATAGGAGAAGTAAGTTAGTCTTCTGATGTTTGTGGAGTAGAGTTGGTATTCTTGGTTTGGGATTGATCTTGAGGAGATCATTCTGTTATGTTGTTTGGTCCAGTTTGTTTCTAGAGCATCAGCGAAGGTTAAGCTGATCGGGAGAGATAAAGGCAGCCCAGGATCGTTAGAATTGTTTTGTGGATAAGAGACGAAGGAATTTGGATTCCGGAATCGGAGATTTGATTTTGGGTAATTTTTCTCCGATTTAAGGAGCTATAAGATTAGGTAAGACTGGTAAGTCAGCTCCGAGGTGTTTTGGATCTTTTCTGTGTTCTTGTGAAGATTAGTGTTTGATTTTCAAGGTTGAATTGCCAGTTTGGATAACTGGATTCTATGTATTTCACGTATCTCTGAGGGAGTACGTGTATGATCTATCTCTGGTAGGGGAGCCAGCAATTCAGGAGGATGTGATTGTTGAGTCAGACTTGTTTGTAGTCTGATATCCTGTTTAGTTTTGTAGATCTAGTTGGATAGGAGACCTGTAGCTTAATAGTATAGATTGTTTGGATTTTGTAGAGCAGGTATCCCGGTATATATATTTGGGAACCTCTAGAAAATCCTATCCAGAATTCTGGATAGTTAGATTAGTTTGTTTGAATGAATTGGTTGCTATGATTGTTAGCATATGATTAATATATGCTTGTGTTTTAAAATAAAATCTTAAGATGGATTATTAAATTGCCTTTGCTTTTAAATTTCGGGGACGAAATTCTTTTAAGGGGGGAGGAATGTGATATCCCAGAAATTTGGCAATATAAAATTAATAATATGTATTAAAAATTAATTTGATTTGATAATTTTTGATAATAATTTTTGAATAAATTTAATAATCTTCTTTTAAATAAATATTTAAATTTGTAGATTATATCTTTTTAAAAGCAAATAAATAGTTGTCTATTTATAATATGTATATAATTGTATATATTGTAAATATATAAGCTTGGTTTGGAATTTAGTAAATGAATCAATTTTCTAATTCTAATTTATTTTTGGTAAATTTGAAATTTGATTTAAATTTAACATTTAGCTTTTCAAAGCAATTTAATGAATATCTATATGGTTTATAAGTATTAAAGATAAATCTTATTTGTTTAAATTTATATTTTAATAACTTAAATATGAATTTAAATTTGATTAACATAAAAGCTTTGTTTTATTTTCTTTTTAAAGTATAGCTTGAAAATTATATGTAAGAATTTAAAAACAAATTACCGATGATCTTAATATATTGAGTAACAGAAGTAAATTTTAAATCATTTAAATTTGTTAAATTTGTTATTTTCAAATAATAATGATAATACTTAGTTTTTATAAACATAGATAGATTTTTTTTAGAAATAGGATTTGTTCTTTTTAAATTCTTTAATAAGAGTTATGTATATGTATATATATATATATATAACTTGATTTTTAAATTAGGTTTTATAATTTAATTTAAATTTGATTTGATGTTTTGAAATTTAAAGGAATAAATACTTAAAAATATTTGAATAGGCTTTTATTTATAATTTGTTTTTTTATTTTTCTATAAAGGAAAAGGAATAAATTTATTTAAATATACATTGAAAGTAGTAAATTAAGAGTTAAAGGTTTTTATAAACAATTTAAATAAAAATTAAAATACTTAAATTTACATGTGTAAGTTTCTTAACACACCTAGTGGACATGTGTTAGCCATAAATTAATATTGTGACAAATGTTAAACTAAGAAAAACAAGTGTCCTAATTTATTTTTTCCTTTTCTTTTATTTTCATTGAATCAAAATCTACTTATATAAACCCATCTCCTCTAAAATTCATTTTCTTTTCTATTCTTCTTCAAATCAAAAGACAAGAAAAAAAATCTGCATCCTTCTTCAAATAGAAAATCTATAATCCCCTCAAAGAACCAATCTGCAGCAATATTTCCTCAACCTGAAATTCATTTTGCAAATCAAAGTATAACCTACAGCCTCTTAAATTTCCTTAACCTGAAATCAATTTGCAACATTCAAGACTTGCATGCAACTGAAGATCCTTCTTTTCTATTTTGAAAACTTCATCAACAATGCCTGAAATCATTCTGCATTTATGTTTTGAACTTCATCAAAGCCTGCATTTTTTTTCCTTTTCTAGAAAGCATGAAGCTGTAAAATCACTTGCAACATCTAAAATCTGCATGCAACCACATGGCTCAATCCATGCCTGCATTCTTTTCTGGAAACACACAAGCATCCTTTTCTGGAAACATGCAAATGAAATCTAGAATCATGCATGCAGCAAGCATTTGCAGTAAAATCAACACTAAAGTTTTTAAGAAAAAAATAAGAGAAGCAACCTGAAGCTTTCAAAGGCTCTGGTCATCAAATTTTCAAGGTGAGTAACATTTTATTAAATAAACTTAAGTATAAATTTAGTTGTTTATTTACTCTAGAAAATAAGAGTGTGTGTATGCTCTTTATAAATTCATTACAGAATGTATGAAATGGTGCATGTTATTGTGAATTTATGTTTCTGTATTTAAGTTTCCAAATTCTAGAATTTCTTAAAATTCTATTTCTTTGGATCTAATCTGTGTTAAGGTCTAAGATTTAAGCAAAAATGTAGCTGAGTAACATAACTAAAGTTTTAATTTTTTTTAAATATGAATAAAAAGCCTGTAATGTCTCTGAAAAAAAGTATACAGCAGAACTAATTATATGAAAGTGGTAATTTAATTTGCCAGATTCATTGATTAATGTTTATAAATCAATTACATTATCAAAGACTTGAATTTTAAAACTAAAATTTAGAATTTTACTTTGAATTTGATTGGGGATTACTGGTTTTACCAAAAATGGTGTTTTGTGGTGGTTCTGTCAATCTGAGTGATCGGGGTGGCCATTGTTTGCTCGGGTGATGAAGTGATGATCATGTATTCAGGGAAAAATGGTAGTTGGTGGATCTGAGCATTGAGGCAGTATTAATTTGGGATTGAAATTTTAAACCCTAAGTTTTCTGTTCATCTGAAAATTGATCACCGCGACCTATATAAGTGATCGAGCTTGCCTTGATTCATGTTGGTGATTGATGGAGTGTGGAGGAGTTAGTAGCAGGAGTCGAAGCCATTCTGGTGATCGGATTTGAGTGATTTTTGGTGATTTTCAGATTCGACTTTTGCTTCCTGTTTTGAGCTCGAATGCTCAATTTTGATTTTGGGGTTCTGCAATTCACTTGATGGTCAGGAACGTGTTGGAAGGTGGTCGCTGACTTGCGCGTGAGGTCGCGAGAGGCCGGAGGTGACGGCAACGGTGGTGCAGGTGCAAGTGATCATGTTGTGTCAGCTGGTTTGGGGAAGAATTGATTTTCTCGTGTTTGGTTCGGGTTCTTTCGAGAGTTGCTCGAAGCATGGGGTTATTTATCTCGAAGTTGTTGTTGAGTGAACTCGGGTGTTTGGTTGATACAGGTTTGTGTAAAACCTGTCAGTTTTAGTTTGAATGATTTTCAGGATGAAAATGATACTCGAGTTACTCGAGTTGTTTGAGTCTTGCTCGAGCTAGTTTGTTGCAGTTTAGAATTTATCATGTTTTCAAAATTTTATACTGAAATTTAAAATACTAAGCAAAGATTTAAAGTATGTTTTAAATCTAATATTAAATTATGGATTTAAGTCTAATTTGAATCATAGTTGGAAATGAATTAGTTTTTAAAAAAAAAAATTAAAATACTTTAAAGGGTTTATTGTTTAAAAATGTTTTTAAAGAAATTTAAATTTGAGTTGGAAATTGAAATGTAAAGAAATGTTTTAAATAAAGTTTAAATCTGATTTAAATATGAATTTGAATCTTTTTTTTTAAATAAATTTAAGTTTTATAAATTTGAGTATTTTAACAAATTTGAATGATAAAGAAAATTATAAATGTTTGAATTTAAAAAGGGAACTTGATTTAAACATTTGTAAAATTTCTTTTATAAGAAAAGTATTATTTAAATTTAAAGGTTTTAAATTGATTTTAAATTGTTTACTGAAGTTAGATTATAATTTAATAATTTGTATGCATTTAATTAATAGGGTAATTAAATGGATAATTAATTTATTTAATAAATTAATGAAATATATAATTACTTAAGATAATTAAGGGTTTTAAACTTAAAAGTTTAAGATTAATAAACTTGTAATTTAAGTGTCATTAATTAATAAGATTGGATCTTAATTAATGATTAATAATTAATTAATCAAGTAATAAAGGATTAATTAAGTTATAGTTAACACTTAATTAATTAAATAATTAGGGGTTAATTAATGGCCTATTAATGATTAATTAATTTGTAATCAATAATAAGTTAATTACTTTAGAAGAAGTAATTAATGAATTGATTAATAGTTAATGAAGGTTATTAACTAAGGATTATTTAATAATTAATTAATGTGATTAATTTAATTTTTAATAATTAATTAGATTAATTAATTTGAAAATAATCATTTATGTAAATTGTTAAGTATAATTACTTATGGAAGTAATTAACGAATTAATTACTAATTGTAATTAATTGAGTTAAATTTGATTAGATAAGTTAATTAATTCAGTTTAATTAATTTAGTATAATCATTTGATGATTTGTGAAGTATAATTACTTAATGTAATATAATGAAGAGAATTTAGTTAGTGAAGTAATTAATGGGTAATTACTGGATGTAATTAATTGAAGTGATTTGATGATGAAAGTAATTTGAGTATAATTACTTTGTGAATTAATCAAGGGATTAATTAGAGAAATTAATTAAGAAGTGATTTATTTATTTGGTGAAGTAATTAAGGGTAGTTAATTACTAAATGGGGTTAATCAAGGGTGATTAACAATTATGGTTTAAATTAAGATTGATTACTTAATGTAATGAATTTAAATAAGGTAATTAATTAAAATGTAATTAGAGATGATTAATTAATACAATTATTGATGTAATTAAGATTGATTAATTAAGATTAATTAATCAATAATAAGTTATTAAGGTAATTAATTAATGTAATTAATTAAGGATTAATGTAATTGATTATAGGTAATTAATTAAATGAAGTAATTAAAGGTTAATTACTATATTTGGTTAAGTATAATTAATTTGTAAAATTAATTAAAGGATAATTACTTAAATGTAATTAAGGAATAATTAATCAAAGGTGATTAATTAAGGTGATTAATTGGAAGATGATTAATTAATTAATTTGTAATTAATTAATGGTTATGTAAGCAAGATTTATATTAATGAAGTAATTAATTTAATTCACTTTAAATTAATTAGAGAATGATGTAGTTATTATAATTCATTTTAAATTAATTATAAATGGTGATTATAGATCATTGCTTATATATGGATGGATGATATTGTTTGCCTTGAATGGTTTGAATCTCAGAATACAAGATCAGTAATGTTGAGTGATATGGATGCATTGGTAGCATTGTGATGTTGATTTGGATTATCTTTTGATGATGATAATATGGATTATCTGTTGTGATGGTTACCTATTGTGAATCTGTGAATTATCTATCTGTGTGTATATAGATAATGAAATTGAATTGTTTAAAACTTTAAAACAACTTGGCCTTAAAAGACACGCTTTAGATTTCGATGAGACCGGGATCGGGTTGCCATATTTGGATATCCGAAAACCACATCGATCCAAATTAACGATAGGTCGTGAATCTCAAGTGAAGAGTGAAGACTCGAGGTGTAAGGACTGTTCGTCAGTATAACTCTAGGGTTTATTACGAGATGAGTTTGACGGGTAGTACTTTCAGATTCGAGATGAAGATTCAGAGTGCAAGTGTTATCGTCGTTAACTCTGAGGGTGATTCCAAAATGAGTGTAACGAGATAATGCCTTCGGTTTCGTTCGAACCCGGAATGAACTTGTATGGTTTGAATGCTTTCAGAACATCGTCAGGTGGACGATTAGCATTCTAAGAAATGTGTTCTTAAAAGGTAATCGTAGCCCCAAGCCCCATCAACCGGGAATGGCTAAAACAGGGGAGGTGCAGAAGGCTAGGGAGGTCATGCCCATTTCAGGACAAGATTTTCCCCTGTCTAGAAGTCCCTTTTTATTCGGCTGTATGGGCGGTTGGAACGTACGCAAACTGCGTGGTGGTCTTGTTCGGGATTGTCCAGTAAGGGATGGTTCCGGTCTTGTGTTGTAGGGATCGGGAGTGGTCCTTGGTACGTTGATCTAGCCACGTACTGTGACGGGCGGTACCTCAGTAGCCCTGCCATTGATGTAATCCAAAATCCAATAAGTGCCAACGGTTTTGATTGTATTACCCACTTTTGTGGCTAGTAGCTGGAATTTAATAATGTAACAATTTCGGCTATTTCATATTTACTTGAAAACCCTAGACCTGTTATAATATCACTGGATTTCCTATCAAATGTTTTGTTTAGCGTAAGGTAATTTTTTTTCCATGTTTATGTGTGGGAAGTCTTACGTGATACCTTTTCTTTTCAAAGGTTTTCAAAGTTAAGCAACTTTAACCTGTTACTCACACCAGAACCATGTCTGACCTAGGGTTTATCATCTATTTTCTTAAACTCTTGGGTACTCAAATTTTTACAAGTAGCCAAGGGATTCAAGTTAGCTTTTACGAATTGTGGAGGAGCAATGGAGTAGGAGGCTTCGACGTTAGATATATAGTTTCCACTGTGTGTGTTCTCTGTATTGGTATCTCTTTGTTGAGTTGTATTAAGTTGAATAACTAGACAAGTGTTTATAACTGTCTAGTATGTGTGTATATGCTGTGTAACTCTGATTAGTGTTGTAAACTATGTAATATTTATGTTATTAATATAATTTATTCGTTCCGCTGTTAAGATTCTGATGTTGTTTCTTCTTTCTTCTCTTTCTTTTCTCTTTTCTATCCCTTTCTTTCTTCAAGATGGTGCGGTTTTCTGTGGTGAGAAAGTCGGGTCATCACAGTAATTATGGTATGATTCTCAGCCTATTGGTCTGCCTTTCCTTCTTTCCTTCGGCAATTAAAAAAACCTTTAATTATTATCTCATTTCTTGCTTGCACAGTTACAGACAATCAATTAGTTAATTGCATGTTGTAGTCTGTTCATGCCTATTTGGTTCATAAAAATTATTAAGCATTTTTACCCAGAGCAGCCAACTCACCTACATCATTCTATATTTATTTAGTTGCGTACAAGTTCAAACTTTTCCATTTTCTTTGATTGATAGATTTGTTGCCTTTATCTATTCTTTCTCTCCCTGTCTTTATTGCTTAAAGGAAAGCAATCCATCAAAATGTGAATTGATTGATAGATTCGTTGCCTTTATCTATTCTTTCTCTCCCTGTCTTTATTGCTTAAAGGAAAGCAATCCATCAAAACGTGAATATTTGATTGTAGCCAGCCGTTACCTATACCCAAATTTCCACTTTTATGATGTCATTCAAATATCAAATTTATATACTTTTTGCATTCATTTCGCTCATTCAATTTTACGTTTCTTATTCCAGCTTTTAAATATTGAGCTCCTCCCTTATATTTCTCTGTGGCCTTTACTTCTCTTTTCTGTTTCTTCTTTTTTTTCCCACCTCTGTTAGCTTCCCAAAACCATCACTCCGCAGCTCCTCCCTGATCTTCCACCCCTCGTGCTCCTCCGTAGCCACTTAGACCCGTGTACTCCTTCTTTTGCGCAAGTATATTTTTTTTATATGGTATATTATAATATATATTGTGTACGTTAGTTTATATGCTTATATATATACATTGTTGTATGTTTATGAAAGAAAATATGTATATATTACACACTGTATTCTTTGTTTCGTTTTAAAATATATAAGTGTTATATAAAGTTATATGTTGTATAAGAATATAAGTGGATTTGTACAGATAAAGCATGAGTTTATTGATATTATAATTACGTAAATACTGGTTTTATATAAACAGTTATATGATCTATTTTTATATATTATAGAAATTGGAAAATCTGGTTCGACGGTCAATATATGTTATACTATTTATATATTACAGTAATATATATTGATTTTGTTTAAGTATGATATAGACAGTGTTCATAAGTTTTTTTTTAAAATAAGTTATATTAGTTTGGATTTTACCTGTGGGTTAGATAGGGTCACTAAATATACATATGTATATATTTATACCTTATGTACGTTTGTATATATATGTTAACTATATTTTAAGTTATATGTTAATTGTAATATATTATGGTTTGTAGTATTCCTAATATTTTAAAACGGAAAATATATATTATTGGAAACTTGTAATATAATCACATTTGTATATTTTCTATTTAAGTTTATATAACTTTATATATATGTGTGTGTGTATAATATAAAATTTTGTTCGCAAATGTCTATATGAGTGTACATTAATTGGTTTTAAAAGATATAATATATGGAGACTTTGTTCGAAGTGTTGAATTAAATTTTAATTTGAGATATATTATTAATTTTAATAATATATAATAAAATTATATACATCATTTTTTGTCATATCAAGATGGTTCTAATTCATTTTCACCAAATTCTTATCTCCCAGCTTTGTTGAATTCATGCTAATCTAGCGTTGCTTTGAAATTTGTAGCTTGTTGTATCGTCTATCTTCTCTAGCCTCTAGCCTCGAAAGGTGAGCAACCACTCACGATTAACGTTCTTTTATTTATTAAATTTGATTTCAATTGAAACGACAATTGAAATATGCTGCTGCGGTTATTTAAATTGTTATATATGCTATTATCTGTAACTGTTCACCTGTGGGATATGACACCATATCCTGTTGTTTATATTATATTGTTATTGATGATATATGCCTGTTATATTGTTATTATTATTTGTTATCACGCTGCAAGTTCCCTGTAGTTTAGAATTCACTATGGGTTGAAATGATACATACCCGAACGGACTTTAGAATAGGAGAATTTCGTTATGGGTTGAAATGATAGACCCAAGCGATTTTCATTTAATTGAATTTGGGATTACGGGTTGAAATGCTATCCACCCGTATACATTTAGTGTACGAATTGAAATGATAAATATCCGTAGCACTTGACCATATGATAAGAAATATATACAGACATTGTTGAATCATATATAAATATTTTGAAAATGAATTCGTTGTTTTGGAAAGAAATATATGATCTTAATAAATGTTGATTCTCAAATTATTATATATAAAGGGTAATGATATATATAGATTTAATAATATTTAATTTAATTAAGATTGATTTAATACATAAATTATGTTAAATATTTATGTAAATTATATTTCAAATAGATTTTTGCAATAATTAGGATAAATTGAGGTGGGGAGATAAATTTTGGTTTAGCTAAAATAGTATTAAATTAAGAATTTTATTCAGTTAAATCAATTTGAAACTATTGAATGTGAAACTTAAAGATATGATTTTATAACCGGATGTTAATGAACATTTCATGTTTTAAATAAATTAATGGTAAAGTTTGGTTATTTAATAAATATTGAATTTATTAAGTGAACATTTCAAGATAAATAACAAGGTTAAATCAAGATCTATATAAAAATGTTAAATTGAACTTTGAGAATGTTGAATGTTAAAGCTTTGAAATATAATAGAATTTAAATGGTTAATTTGTGATTTAGATCTATATTTGAAATCAATATAATTTGAATTTGTTTGGTCAAAAAATTAATTGAATGAAAATTGATAAATTTAAATTGAATTTAATTTGAATGGGAAAGTCGGTTGATTTTGAAGCGATTTGTTAAGTTTGAGTAAATTACAAATATTCTACTTTATAAATATTTATATATATTTTGGAGATATATATATATATATATATATATATATGAAACGAAAAGATATTTTGAAGTATAAATTAACTTGAAACGACCTCGGTGTTATAGTGTATATTTCTACCTTGTACATAGTTACATGGACCCTTAGAGGATGGTTATCCCAAACATCCTTTAAGTACTTTTATTTCAGTTGATATTCCACTTGAATTGGATTTATTGATATAAAATGTTAATCCTGACTTGAGTGTTTTGTGTTTTTGCTTTACGCTCAGGTCAGACTGAGTGATACAACATTTGAGACTCACCTACGAATTTGGAGCTTTGCTTGAAGATCCAGCTACCTGCCCTTTCATTTAGCTTCCAGCTTTTCCAGTTGATTGGTCTAGAGAAGTCATCTGCTCATACTGGAGACTTCACTGCATTTGAGATATTCTGTTGTACTTTATTTCTAACTCTGATGTTTATATAGTAGCTTTATGAACTACTATTCATTTATTCCGCCGTGTATTATTGTACTACTCTGTATCTGTGATTCTGTGATTGATTTATTTACTGTATATGTTAAGTTTTGCCAAATCTAAATTAACAATTTGGTATTTTAAGCAATTCAAGTCCGACTTGTGCAGATGCGAATGGTTGAAAATATTGGGTCGTTACAGTTGGTATCAGAGCTTTGGCTCCAGGAAAAACTTTGCATATATGGTAAATTTATTTACAGAATCACTTTCGTTCGAGTTGAATCTCTTCCTTTTTGACTCGATTTCCTTTGAATTTTGGAATGTTCCTCGGTTCTGAAATTCATTCTTGTCTCTTCTATTTATATTCATTTGATTCTGGAGTATTCCATAAGTCCACTGAATGTTTTGTAAAGGGGGTGAAAACTCCTTTACAATCGGCATTGATTCACCGAAGATTTATATATCCTCGGTTTAGATGCTGCTATCTCTGGTTATGCCGAATTCTATATCTGGCGATCAAATGTCGATTTGCCTTGGAATTCCGCATTGATCATATTAATGAAGTCACGGTTGACCGGGTTAAGGTCGCCCGTGATTTATATCCATAATCTATTTTGTAATTCAATTATCTCATCTTCGATTGAGTCTATCTTCGAATCAGGGTTCTATTGATTAGAGTTCATCTAATTAAATCTCTTTCTTTGTTTCGAAGTCCATTCTTGAATCATCCTTTGTAAATCGGGTTTTGTTTGTATTTTTAAATTGTTTTGTATACCAAAATTTTTATTTGGGTAACTATGATTTTATTCTATATATAAAAGTGAAAATATTTTCGATAAGGATTGTATATCTTTTATAAACGAAAGTCTAAAATTTTGAATGGATTTGAAATTTTGAAAATTTATAAGGAATTCGTTTATATAAAGGATTTATAACTGAACGATTTTGAATTTTAATTTTGAGGAATTGAACTCCGGTATTTTGAAATTTGGTTTTGAGATTTCTAAAATATATAATAATAATACGATTTAAAAGTATTTTCCAGATAAGAAATATTTCAAAAGAGTTCAAAAGAATTACAATGATTTAGAAGAAATTTCAATAAAGTTTTCAAGAAAATAGAAGTGCAGAACTCATTGTCGTTGGAGAATAATTTCGGTGATGAGTGCACGCATCATCGACATTGATTTTTGAGTTTCAGAGTGGGGGAGAGGCCACTCTAATAGCTTTTCTATGTGAGTGATTTTGTGAAACCAAATTTTGATTTCAAGTGCCAAAGTACGATTTGATATTCGAAAGATATATGTATTTATATTTGAAATGATTCAAAGTGAACCGGGGTTCAGTCCTCGAGTTTCGGATTTGATTTGGTATATCCTATCTATTGAAATTGATTTACTGATTTGTTGTTGGTTTCCAACTCTTGAATTGGAAATTTGATTTCCCTAACTATTTTGAATGTTCGAAAACTTCCAAATCGAGGTTAAATTTTCGAAGCTAAGAAATTTCGAAGAGGATAAAATATTTGATAAAGCATATAAGTTTAGTTATGTATGTTTAAGTTTGAAACCTTTTGTTAAGTAAATGAATATGACTATTTTGAATTATACTAATATGGAATTTAGTTTTGAAATGTTTTGAAAAAAAAATTAGTTCTAAATAATGGTTTTCAGAATGGTAAATTGGAATTTTCATATAGAAATAAATAGTTTAAAGGGTTTTAAAGGGATAGTTATAAATTTGGAAACCATTTTGAGTATAATTTATTTTGAGGAAAATATTTGGTTTTGAAATTAGATTGGAATGAAAAATCCAGTATTTATATACTGACTTTAGAAACGGATTTATTTGACTTAAATTGTGTTATTATGGAAACTTGGATTATTTTTCTAAACCCATTATTTCAGAAACTTTGAAACTGAAGAAATTTAATTCGGAAGAAATAATTTGGTGAAATCATATATGATTTGAAACTGAATTGATTTGAAATTGAGAACCTTATTTTACTAAATACTTGATTTGGGAGTTATCGAACTTATATAAAACTGATTTGTATAAGTATGAAGTTGATTTGAAATCTATTGATTTGAAAGGTACTCAATTTGGAAAGAGAATTTTTTATAATCGAAGTCTATATAAGTGTGATTGAATATACTATTGATTTGAAAAGTATTCGATTTGAAAATGGAATCCTATATATAATGGACTTTATATAAGCATGATATTTGAAAGTATTTGGAAAGGGACTATATGATATAAATTTTCGAAGTGAAGATATGGAAAGTGCCTTCTGCTTGTTATCCGCTTTGTGGCTACACTGTGGATTCATTCTGTAACGACCCGCAAATCCGTACCCCTTTAGTCAACACTATTCTACCTAAATCAACTCAAGTTGTACAGAAATATGAACCATTTGGGTTAGAGATGAAGAGGTAGAAGAAGAAAATAGAAAACAACATCAGAATCTAATCATCGCAGCGAAATAAAATGTAATAGGTATTAACATATCTTTACACCAAAACAAATATATATGTTTATATATTACATCATAAGAGCACATCAATCACAGCTCAACATCAATAACTATAACTGGATACACAGCTACTATACACAGCGGAATATATATAAAACATGTACGAAAGTACGTATCGTCATCCAGCTCGTCTCATGAGCTCCACAGCATCATATCATGTATCCTATAATAATCGGTCTGACCCGAGCATTATAGTTAAAAAACACCCGAGTCAGTCTGGAAAACCAGCGTGAGAAAATCACACTCAATTGGATTATTAAAGTTTCAAAATCCTTTGGAAACAAAAGCATCTCGTAAGACCACGCCACAAATAAACATGTTGGGTTTTTACCTCACGATAGCTAAAACACTATTTATTAAAATTCTTTGATATTATAATGGTGTTTATAGAAAGTAAAATTGAATCTAGCTGAAATGCTTGCATCTCACGTTTCAGCAATAGTTGGGCACAATCAAAACCGTACGGGCACGTAGGGAAAATGGATTTCCAACTAATGACTAGGCACTGGGGTACCACCTGCCACAGTACATGGCCTAGATCACCGTACCGAGGATCACTCCTGACCCCCTTCAACACAAGACCCGAACCATCCCTTATTGGATAGTTCCGAGTATGATCACCCCGCGGTTGGGATCAGCAACCGCCCACTAAGCCGAAATAAAGGGACATCTAGACAGGGATGACCTTACTCTCAAGTGGGGTCTACCCACGAAACCTTGCTGCATAACCCCTGATTTTCAGTCATTCCCGGTTGATGAGGCTTGAGGCTAAGCGTTACCTTTGGAGAACATATCGCTTAGAATGCCCATCGTCCATCAGACGTTGTCCCAAAAGCATTCATCCATACAAGTCCGTCCCGGGTTCGAACAGAACCGAAGGCACTATTCCTACTACATCCATTTTGGAAATATCCTCAGGATTAGTAGCGACTAGCCCTTGCACTTCACTGCTCCATCTTCGACTCCGAACTCGTTTCCCCATGACACGTACAAACCGGATCGAAGTGGTTTTCGAGAAATAAATCCCGATCCCGGTCTCTTCGAAACGTTCAGCGCATTGGCCAATACTGATAGTCGGTTATTTAACTATCAATTAAAATTCACAAACAACCATCAACCAATAAATAATTTCCCAAATAATTTATTAATCCCAAAAATATCTTCACAAGATATATTTCCACTTTTCAAACCCTTTTGAAAACAGTTTCAACTATCTTCCTTTCTCTGAATAAATTCCAAGTATTTTCTATTTCCACTGATATCACCAAGCATAAAACTTTAGATTTTTAAAATAATTTAAAACACTTTACTTTCAAATATACGTTAAAACATTCTAGGTTAAAAGCTACATCAATACTTGAATAAAACACCTACTATACGAATATTTGAAAATAAAGTTACTTTATAAATATAAAACTAGGTTTCCACTTTTTAAAACAAAACACTAAGTCACCATTAAATAATTATTACAATAATAGATTTGAAATATATTTACTTTAGAATTTTAAACATTTAGAAATAATAAATTTTCTAAACCTGCTTTTTAAAACAACATTAAACTTTTATCTTATATTTTAAAATTTACTTGAAAAACGTACTTGCCTATCCAGGAAAATATACTTCTCTTCACATCCTTTAAAAGTAAATCACCATTTATTTTTAAACAAACATTCTCACTCCTTTAATAAATTTCCACCTTGAACTTATTCTTCCCAAATATCCTTTGATATATTTTACTTTGCTTTCATAAACTCAGTTTATAAATTCTACAGTCACATTCTCCTTTAAATTTCCAAATACTTGAATCAATTTCCAAATTGATTTCCAATTTACTCCCTTTTATTCCAAAATCCATAAATTTCAGATTTTATTCCTTAGTTATGACTTGAAATACTTTTAACTGAAAATCCAATTTTAGATTTCTCAAATTACTTCTTTATTCTTTTAAATAAATTTAAACTTTGAATTTTAAACTAATTCTTTATTCCTTTAATTGATATCACTTAAGTCCAATTCATTAAATTCCGTTTTATTCAAAATCTTTTTCCTTTTCATACTCGAAGTTATTTATTAGTATTTTAATATTACTTCCATTGCTTTTCAATTCATTCTTAATTTATTCAAATTTGTTATAATTATTTTACTTAAGACTCCACTCTTTTATTATCTTTTCAAAAATCCAATTTATATATTTTTGGTAACATATTATACCCAAATATTTTCAATCAAACCATAGCATTCAATATTCTAATATAATTCATCATAGAATATCAAATAATCACAACATGGAATATTAAATAATTTAAATAAATGTCGAGGAATCCAGTTGGATCCCTCCAACCTCTTTCCCTACATCCACATACGTTAGCACATTATAAAATACCAATTCCACTTCGAGGTGGAATATCGCGGTATATGGGATTGAATATAATAACATCCGCTATTATGCGGCACATAGGGTGTCATCCGCTATATAACGCGGGAAATCAATCATTCCAAGATATATTATATACTATAATATAGCACATCAAATCAATTCAACCATTCAACCAATTATTTAAATTTAACCATTTAAATTTAAATTAAACCAGATGAGTGAGATTAACTCACCTTTGCTTTTACTTGCAATCCATTCCAATATTGCCTTGGTTTCTCGATATTTGACCTTGAATAAACAATTTATATGATTTATTAATATTTGAACTAATCGAACTGTTAATTTTCATTTATTGCCTTATTTTAACTAATTTTCCTTTAGATAAACTCCTAGTAACCAAAATAATTAGATAAGTCAATTTAACAAGTTAATCAAACAAGCAAGTGAAAGTATGCATACATGCATATTTATTTTATTTTTCTTAGAGGCTAGATATAGTAAAAACAACCTACACGCATAAAAATCAATTTCCCCCTTTTTTTATTACTCTATAACAAGTTCAAAATTTCTATATTCCCTAGAATCTTAAATGTATATAAAAATTGAGATAGGTATGTATATATGTTTAGACTTATAGTCTACTTCTTCTTTGCTGACTCTATACATATATACTAATGCACATATTCGTTTTTAAATTGTTTTATAACTATCTTTTTATAAATTTCCTTTAACGATAGCAAAAATCTATTTTACTGTGAAATAAAATTTCTGGGTTATATGTTTATTCTCCGACCTATATAAAATTTAATAAAAGAAAACAAACACCTCAGCTTCCTCACTGGATTCCAAAGAGAAGCCCTAGCCTCACCACATTGCTGTGTCACCTGCTGCTCCACGTCGAGCCAAGCTCCCCTAATCTCGAGCAACGAGGCGATCTAGAATCGATTGCCGAGCCACCCAGTCGCGCGCAACCTCGATTTGAGCATCCCCGCAACTCCAGAATCGAACGCACCTATCGCGAGGCAAGCTACCACGCCGAGCCCTCCAAACTATGCTCGAAATCGTGCTACCCCTTTCACTGATTTGATTGCTTTGAGAACGAGGAGGGGATTCGTTATTTCGGACCACTGGAAGAGAAGGGGTGAGAACGCGGCCATTTCCCTTGGTTTGAATTCGTCGGGTTGCAATTTCGTTTGGCGCAGTATAATTTTTTTTCATCGATTTTGAACTGAGGAAACAAGAAAATGGTTTGCGTGATTAAAACGAAGAAGAAGATTTGCTTTCCTAACTGAGTTCGGTCATTTTTTATTTGTCAACTGAGATGTTCGCTTTCTCCCAAGAAATATATAGCAGAAGATTGTTTTAAGATGGAAAAGGGAACAGGAATAGACGTTATCGTACTAGAAGCTGAGAAAAAGGGGACAAGATTTGAGTGAAGTTACAGTGATGGTGAATTAAAAGGGAAAAGTTGCGATTGGAATTGAATTCGGCTGAAGGTTGACTGGTATTTATGAATATATTTTATTTAAATTTAAATCGTCCCGAAACTTGCAACTCAAAATCTCAACCTCCTATTGAGATGTGCCGCTAGGCGTTCCTAATGTTATATCCCTATTCCGAACGCAATGGAAAAGGTTTCGAGTCCTAATTCGATCGTATGGAGAAGATAGCTTTTTGCACCAGTTATTAAATTGAATTTTCGATATAAATTTTAGCGCGTTTATATATCGTACGCTCACACAACAACTCCGAACACTACGAAAATTGAAATCCGATAAGAATACAATATTACGGATCCAAATGGAACTAGTTTCGTCGAATTCCGAGACTGTGCCTCGGAAGGCTATTTTAAATTCAATTTAAGCTATAAAATTTTAAAACTGAACAAACCACTGTTAATTTCAATTTTACAACTTCTATTATCTTTAGTGTTATCAATATAAATTTTACAAGACTTTAAATTATTTTTAACAGACTTAAAACTCCAGATTCAACATTTTACCCAGCTTCCAGAAATTAAATCCAATAATTAAATTCCAGAAAACGGTGATATTTGAAATTCAAGTAAAAATTAACTTTTAAATATTTAAAATCAATTAAATATTCAGATTTCAAATGCTTAAAAATTCTGAGTCATCACATTCCTCCCCCCGTAAAAGCATTTCATCCCCGAAATTACTAGTTAGGAAGAATGGTCCAATACCTTTTTACTTATCCCCAAAACCAAACAATTCAACATCTAACCAACTATCTTTTTATAAAAGACCCATTATCTTTCTTATTAACTTCTCGACTCTCCCATAGTTTCAAACTATACTATTTGTTTAACCATTCAAGTTTCAATTTAAAACCAAATTTTGAATTATCAAAATTTTCTAAAAAAATTTCTAACTCCCTAAATTCCCGAAAAATTCCGCCAGCGTCTCCTTTGCGCGGCTAACTCGGTACAACTACAAAAGGCCACTACGGGCTCCCAAATTCCAAAAGAAAACAAAAGGCCAAGTGGCCAGGTCCAAAAACCCAATCAAATTTCACAAGAATTTAAACACATACCTTTTTGGTCGGGCAATTCTAATTTATCTTCTGAAATCAAAACCAGCTTTGTCTTTTCCCTTTATATTAACTGTGATATCCCGGAAATTTGGCAATATAAATTTAATAATCTGTGTTATAAATTTAATTTGATTTGATAATTTTAATAACAGATTTGGAATTTGATTTAATAATCATGTTTTAATAAATATTTAAATTGAAAGATTTTATCTTTTTAAATAAATAAATTGTTTTCTGTTTATAATATATATAATTGTATATATTGTAAGTTGATAAATTTTGATTTTGAATTTAGTGAATGAATTGATTTTCTAATTCTAGTTTATTTTTAGTAAAGTAAAAATTTGATTTAAGAATTGGCTTTTCAAAGAAATATAATAAATAATGTTATGGTTTATACTATGATAAATCTTATTTATTTTGAAATTTTATTTAGCTTAAAAAAATGAATATAAAATTTGATAAATATAAAAGCTAAGTTTTACTTTATACTACTTGGGATTTATATATATATATATATATATATATATATAAGAATTTACAATGTAAATTACAAATGGTCTTAGTTTGTTATAATATCCTTTAATAAATTATTTAATATTGTTTAATTTGTATTTTTTTAATAAAAATTATAATACTTAAATTCTTTTGAACATAAATAGATTTGTAGTAATAGGATTTGTTATTTTTTTTACCAGAGTTATATATGCATTTATATATGTAACTTGATTATTAAAAATTTGATTTGATAAATTAATTTAAAGTTTGAATTTAATGTTTCAAAGTATAAATACTTAAAAGTATTTGAATAGGCTTTTATTTATAAAATTATTTTGTTTTGTTTTTCTATAAAAGAAGAAATAAAATTCATTTATATATACATAGGAAATAATGGATTAAGATAAAGTTTTTAAAACTCAATTTAAATTAAAAATATTTAGATTACATGTGTAAGTTTCTTAAGATAAAAATTGACATGTGTTTACCATATAATAAATTAAAGCGACAAATGTTATACTTAAACCAAGTGTCCTTTTAATTTTCTTTTTCTTTTATTTTTGTTAAAATCAAAAATCTACTTGTATTAATACACTTCATTCCATCTCATTTACTTTTTGCAATTCCTTTTCAAACTTAAGAAATCTTCAGATCTAAAATCTGAAATCATATACACGCAAAAACAGAATTTATGTAAATAAGCTCCTCATAAACCAAATCAAAAATTGTTTGAATCTTCTTCAAAACCCAAAACCATCTTCGGAACTGTAATGCAAAATCTCCTCAAACGTATAATGCAAATCATTTGAAAATCCTCATACCTACAACCTTCAATTTCATCAACCTGAAATGCAGGTAAATTTGCAATCAATTCTGCAAATGCATAAGACCTGCAGTTCCCCTCTTCTTTTGTTTTGAAACAACATGCAGGCAAATTAGCGAAAGCCTGTAAATTCTTTCCTCTCTCTAAAAAAAAAGTACAAACCTGCAATTGTTTCTGGAAAGCATGCATTTGGATCCATTTAGCAATTTTGTTCTGCATCATTTTCTGGAAGACACTGCTTTTCTGTTTTGAAGCTTCATCAAGTCTGCATGTGTTCACTTGGAAACAAACATGCAACTGTAAATATGGAAAACACAAAGTACTACCACAAATTCAAGTTTAAAAAGCAATTTGAAGTTCAATGCATAAGCAAAAATTAAAAATAAAATCTGAAGCTTTGTGCTCTGCCCCTAAAACCATGTGAGTAACTTCTTTTGTTATAAATTGTATGTATAAACTCAGTTTATTAATATATTCTGAAAATAATTGTGATGTTGTGTTGTTGACAAGTTATTATTGGTGTATTCCTAAGTATTTGAAACTTGCATGTTGCTGTAACTCTGCATTTGGATTTCAGATCTTAGAATAGCTTAGGAATATCAAATTCATATGAAATTAGTATGTGATAAGATTTAAGTTTTTAAAACAATATGGTGTTGTAATATGAGTTTAAAGTTTAAAACTTTATAAAAATAAAAAGAAAAAAATCTATAGTGCCTCTGAAATATATATACAACAGAGCACACTGAATATAAATAAGGATTTGATTTTCTAGAGTCATTGATTAAAGTTGATAAACTAATTACATTATCTAGAACATGAATTTTAAAACTAAAATTAGAAAAAGTTTGGAAATGGTTGAGCATTACTGCTTTATCCAGAAAACATGTTTTGGGTGGAGTCTGTCAATTTAGAAAGATTTGGTGGCCATGGTTTTCTCTAATGATCGAGTGTTGATCGAAGTTGAATGGAAAAATGGTTGATGGTGGATTAAAGCAATAGGGCAGAAGTAATTAGGGATTGAAATTTTAAACCCTAGTTTCTGTTACCCGGAGATTATTGATCACTGCAACCTGATTGAGTGACCGAGCCCTTTTTAATTCGAACTGGAGAGAGATGAGATGTGGAAGTAGATATGGCCGGAGGTGTTGACTGTCTGATGATCAGAATTTGGAGAATTGAGGCGTGGCAGTTCGTTCCATTTTTTTCAGATTCAAGCACGACTCGGATTTTGATGTGAGGGTTCTGCCGTTGGATTGAAGGTGGATTTGAAGTATGGTGATGATCGATGACTTGCGTAGGGGGTCGCGATGGGTCGGAGAGGGTCGCCGTGGTGGTGAAGGTGCACAGTGGTAGTAGCGTGTCAGTTGTTTTTTTTTTTTTGGAAGAAGGGGTTTGTGTTCTAGGGTTGTCTCGTATTTTGCTCGAAGCAGGGGGATATCGAACTCGAAGAAAATTGATGTGAGGCTCGGGTGTTTTAATTTTTTTCAGGGTTGGGTAAACCTGTCAACACAGGTTTTGAATAAACCTGATTTTTAATTGATTTTAAGATGAATTTGAAGAAAATTGTTACTCGAGTTGCTTGAGTCAGCTCGAACTAGTTATTGAGGTTTAGTAATTGTTATGTTTCAAATTTTAAATTGGAATTTGAAATATAAAGCAAAGATTTAAATTAAGTTTTAAATCTAATTTAAATTATAGATTCAAGTTGAATTGAATCTTAAATTTGGAAATGATTAGGTATTTAAATTCAAATTTTCTTTAAAATAACTTTGAAAGAGTTTATTGTTTAAATGTTTTTAAAGGAAATTAGAATTTAAATTTGAAATTGAAATATGAAGTAATTTTTAAATAAAGTTTAAATTTGATTCAAACCTAATTTTGAATCTTTGGTTTAAAATGAATTAAGTTTTATAAATTTGAGTGTTTAAACCAAATTTGAATGATAATGTAAAAATTTAAATGGTTTTAATTTTAAAAGAAATTTGTTCTAACCGTTGTAAAATTTCTTTTATAATAAAAGTATTATTTAGCAATTAAAGGTTTTAAATTGAATTTTAACTTGTAAAGTTAAATAACAATTTAATATTTTGTATTTCATTTAATTATTAGAGTAATTAAATGAATAATTAATTTATTTAATAAATTAATGAAATAAATAATTACTTAAAGTAATTAAGGTTTAATCTTAAGGGTTTAAGATTTAATTATTCTTTGAATAATTAACTTGTAATTAAGAATAATTAATTAAATAAAATTAGTTTTTAATTAATGATTAATAATTAATTAATCAAGTAATAATGGATTAATTAAGTTTTAATTAACACTTAATTATTTAATTAATCTGGAATTAATTAATGGGTTAGTTAATGATTGATTAATTTATAATTAATAATGATTAAAATAAGTTAATTATTTTAGAAAATAATTAATGAGTTTTTAATAGTTAATGAAGGACATTAACTAAGGATTATTTAATAATTAATTAATGTGATTAATTTAAATTATTAATTAGATTAACTAATTTAAAGATAATCATTTGTGTAGGTTGTTAAGTATAATTACTTATGGAAGCAATTATGGAATTAATTACTTATTGCAATTAATTGAGTTAATTTAATTAGTTTAAGTTAATTAATTCACTTTAATTAATTTAAAATTAATCATTTGATGATTTGTGAAGGATAATTACTTAATGTAATTAAATGAAGAGAAGTTACTTAGGAAAGTAATTAATGAGTAATTACTATATGTAATTAATTGAAGGTGATTTGTTGATAAAAGTAATTTGAGTATAATTAATTTGTGAATTAATCAAGGGATTAATTAGAGATAATTAGTTAATGAGTAATTTATTTATTTGGTGAAGTAATTAAGAGTAGTTGATTACTGAATTGGGTTAATCAAGGGTGATTAACAATTATGTTATAAATTAAGATTTATTCCTTAATGTAATGAATTTAAATAAGGTAATTAATTAAATGTAATTAGAGATTATTGATTAATATAATTAATGATGTAATTAAGATTGATTAATTAAGATTAATTAATCAATAATAAGTGATTAAAGGTAATTAATTAATGTAATTAATTAAGGATTAATGTAATTAATTATAGTTAATTAATGATGTAATTAAAGGTTAATTACTTTATTTGGTTAAATATAATTAATTTGAGAAATTAATTAGTGTATAATTACTTGAATGTAATTAAGGGTTAATTAATCAGGGATGATTAATTAAAATGAATCATTGGATGATGATTAATTAAGTGATTGAAAAATTGTCAACAGTAATATGAGCAAGTTGATATTGATGAAGTAATTAATTTAATTTACTTTAAATTAATTTGAATGATATAATTAATTTAATTCATTTTAAATTAATTATATTTGGGTGTGGTTAATCATTGCTTATATGGTTGGATAGTGTTGTTTGCTTTGGATGGTTAGAATCTCAGATATGAGATAGATAATGTTGAGTGATTTGGATGCATTGGTTGCATGGTGATATTGATATAGATTTTCTTTTTGTATAATGATAATATGGTTTATCTGATATGATGATAATGTTGATTACCTGTTGTATGGATTGAATGCTTTCAGAACATCGTCAGGTGGACGATGAGCATTCTAAGAGATGTGTCCTCTAAAGGTAATCTTAGCCTCAAGCCTCATCAACCGGGAATGGCTAAAACAGGGGAGGTGCAGCAAGGCTTCGTGGGTAGCACCCACTGAAGAGCAAGATTGATCCCTGTCTAGAGGTCCCTTTTTATTTGGCTTAGTGGGCAGTTGTCAGTGTACACCAACTGCGGGGTTGTCTTGTTCGGAACTGTTCAGTAAGGAATGGGTCCGGCTTTGTATTGCAGGGGAGTGGGAGTACTCCTCGGTACGTTGATCTAGGCCACGTACTGTGACGGGCGGTACCCCAATAGCCCTGCCATTGTATGGAATCCACAATCCAATAAGTGCCAACGGTTTTGATTGTATTACCCACTTTTGTGGCTAGTAGCTGGAATTTAATCATGTAACAATTTCAGCTATTTCTTATTTACTTGAAAACCTTAGACACTATTATAATATCACTGGATCCATTTAGCAATTTTGTTCTGCATCATTTTCTGGAAGACACTGCTTTTCTGTTTTGAAGCTTCTTCAAGTCTGCATGTGTTCACTTGGAAACAAACATGCAACTGTAAATCTGGAAAACACAAAGTACTACCACAAATTCAAGTTTAAAAAGCAATCTGAAGTTCAATGCATAAGCAAAAATTAAAAATAAAATCTGAAGCTTTGTGCTCTGCCCCTAAAACCAGGTGAGTAACTTCTTTTGTTATAAATTTTAAGTATAAACTCAGTTTATTAATATATTCTGAAAATAATTGTGATGGTGTGTTGTTGACAAGTTATTATTGGTGTATTCCTAAGTATTTGAAACTTGCATGTTGCTGTAACTCTGCATTTGGATTTCAGATCTTAGAATAGCTTAGGAATATCAAATTCATATGAAATTAGTATGTGATAAGATTTAAGTTTTTAAAACAATATGGTGTTGTAATGTGAGTTTAAAGTTTAAAACTTTACAAAAATAAAAAGAAAAAAAATCTGTAGTGCCTCTGAAATATATATACAACAGAGCACACTGAATATAAATAAGGATTTGATTTTCTAGAGTCATTGATTAAAGTTGATAGACTAATTACATTATCTAGAACTTGAATTTTAAAACTAAAATTAGAAATTTTAGTTTGGAAATGGTTGAGCATTACTGCTTTATCCAGAAAACATGTTTTGGGTGGAGTGTGTCAATTTAGAAAGATTTGGTGACCATGGTTTTCTCTGATGATCGAGTGTTGATCGAAGTTGAATGGAAAAATGGTTGATGGTGTATTAAAGCAATAGAGCAGAAGTAATTAGGGATTCAAATTTTAAACCCTAGTTTCTGTTACCCGGAGATGATTGATCACTGCGACCTGATCGAGTGACCGAGTCCTTTCTAATTCGAACTGGAGAGAGATGAGATGTGGAAGTAGATATGGCCGGAGGTGTTGACTGTCTGATGATCAGAATTTGGAGAATTGAGGCGTGGCAGTTCGTTCCATTTATTTCCGGATTCAAGCATGATGCTCGGATTTTGATGTGAGGGTTCTGCCGTTGGATTGAAGGTGGATTTGAAGTATGGTGATGACCGATGACTTGCGTAGGGGGTCGCGATGGGTCGGAGAGGGTCGCCGTGGTGGTGCAGGTGCATAGTGGTAGTGGCGTGTCAGTTGTTTTTTTTTGGGAAGAAGGGGTTTGTGTTCTCGGGTTGTCTCATATTTTGCTCGAAGAAAGGGGATATCGAACTCGAAGAAAATTGATGTGAGGCTCGGGTGTTTTAATTTTGTTTCAGGGTTGGGTAAACCTGTCAACACAGGTTTTGAATAAACCTGATTTTTAATTGATTTTAAGATGAATTTGAAGAAAATTGTTACTCGAGTTGCTTGAGTCAGCTCGAGCTAGTTATTGAGGTTTAGTAATTGTTATGTTTCAAATTTTAAATTGGAATTTGAAATATAAAGCAAAGATTTAAATTAAGTTTTAAATCTAATTTAAATTATAGATTCAAGTTGAATTGAATCTTAAAGTTGGAAATGATTAGTTATTTAAATTCAAATTTTCTTCAAAATAACTTTGAAAGAGTTTATTGTTTAAATGTTTTTGAAGGAAATTTGAATTTAAATTTGAAATTGAAATATGAAGTAATGTTTAAATAAAGTTTAAATTTGATTCAAATCTAATTTTTAATATTTGGTTTAAAATGAATTTAAGTTTTATAAATTTGAGTGTTTAAACTAAATTTGAATGATAATGTAAAAATTTAAATGGTTTTAATTTTAAAAGAAATTTGTTCTAACCGTTGTAAAATTTCTTTTATAATAAAAGTATTATTTAGCAATTAAAGGTTTTAAATTGAATTTTAACTTGTAAAGTTAAATAACAATTTAATATTTTGTATTTCATTTAATTATTAGAGTAATTAAATGAATAATTAATTTATTTAATAAATTAATGAAATAAATAATTACTTAAAGTAATTAAGGTTTAATCTTAAGGGTTTAAGATTTAATTATTCTTTGAATAATTAACTTGTAATTAAGAATAATTAATTAAATAAAATTAGTTTTTAATTAATGATTAATAATTAATTAATCAAGTTATAATGGATTAATCAAGTTTTAATTAACACTAAATTATTTAATTAATCTGGAATTAATTAATGGGTTAGTTAATGATTGATTAATTTGTAATTAATAATGATTAAAATAAGTTAATTATTTTGAAAATAATTAATGAGTTGTTAATAGTTAATGAAGGACATTAACTAAGGATTATTTAATAACTAATTAATGTGATTAATTTAAATTATTAATTAGATTAATTAATTTAAAGATAATCATTTGTGTAGGTTGTTAAGTATAATTATTTATGGAAGTAATTAAGGAATTAATTACTTATTGCAATTAGTTGAGTTAATTTGATTAGTTTAAATCAATTAATTCATTTTAATTAATTTAAAATTAATCATTTGATGATTTGTGAAGGATAATTACTTTATGTAATTAAATGAAGAGAAGTTACTTAGGAAAGTAATTAATGAGTAATTACTATATGTAATTAATTGAAGGTGATTTGTTGATAAAAGTAATTTGTGTATAATTAATTTGTGGATTAATCAATGGATTAACTAGAGATAATCAATTAATGAGTAATTAATTTATTTGGTGAAGTAATTAAGGGTAGTTGATTACTGAATGGGGTTAATCAAGGGTGATTAACAATTATGTTATAAATTAAGATTTACTTCTTAATGTAATTAATTTAAATAAGGTAATTAATTAAATGTAATTAGAGATTATTAATTAATATAATTAATGATGTAATTAGGATTGATTAATAAAGATTAATTAATCAATAATAAGTGATCAAAGGTAATTAATTAATGTAATTAATTAAGGATTAATGTAATTAATTATAGTTAATTAATTAATGAAGTAATTAAAGGTTAATTATTGTATTTGGTTAAATATAATTAATTTGAGAAATTAATGAGTGTATAATTACTTGAATGTAATTAAGGGTTAATTAATCAGGGATGATTAATTAAAATGAATCATTGGATGATGATTAATTAAGTGATTGATAAATTATCAATAGTGATATGAGCAAGTTGATATTGATGAAGTAATTAATTTAATTTACTTTAAATTAATTTGAATGATATAATTAATTTAATTCATTTTAAATTAATTATATTTGGGTGTGGTTAATCATTGCTTATATGGTTGGATAGTGTTGCTTGCTTTGGATGGTTAGAATCTCAGATATGAGATAGATAATGTTGAGTGATTTGGATGCATTGGTTGCATGGTGATATTGATATAGATTTTCTTTTTGTATAATGATAATATGGTTTATCTGATATGATGATAATGTTGATTACCTGTTGTGTATCTGTGATTTATCTATTTGGATATATAGATAATTGAATTGTTATAAACCTTTAAAACAACTTGGACTTAAAAGACACGCTTTGGATTTCGATAAGACCGGGATCGGGTTTCCATATTTGGATATCCGAAAACCACATCGATCCAAATTAATGTTAGGTCGTGAATCAAAGTGGAGCAAGTGAAGACTCGAGGTGTAAGGGCTAAACGTCAGTATAACTCTGTGGGTGATTCCGTAATGAGTTTGACGGAATAGTACTTATAGGTTCGAGATGGTGATTTAGAGTGCAAGGGTTATCGTCGTTAACTCTGTGGGTGATTCCGTAATGAGTGTAATGAGATAATGCCTTCGGTTTCGTTTGAACCCAGAACGAACTTGTATGGATTGAATGCTTTCAGAACATCGTCAGGTGGACGATGAGCATTCTAAGAGATGTGTCCTCTAAAGGTAATCTTAGCCTCAAGCCTCATCAACCGGGAATGGCTAAAACAGGGGAGGTGCAGCAAGGCTTCGTGGGTAGCACCCACTGAAGAGCAAGATTGATCCCTGTCTAGAGGTCCCTTTTTATTCGGCTTATTGGGCAGTTGTCAGTGTACACCAACTGCGGGGTTGTCTTGTTCGGAACTGTTCAGTAAGGAATGGGTCCGGCTTTGTGTTGCAGGGGAGTGGGAGTACTCCTCGGTACGTTGATCTAGGCCACGTACTGTGACGGGAGGTACCCCAGTAGCCCTGCCATTGTATGGAATCCACAATCCAATAAGTGCCAACGGTTTTGATTGTATTACCCACTTTTGTGGCTAGTAGCTGGAATTTAATCATGTAACAATTTCGGCTATTTCTTATTTACTTGAAAACCCTAGACACTATTATAATATCACTGGATTTCCTATCAAATGTTTTGGTTAGCGTAAGGTAAAAACTTTTCCATGTTTATGTGTGCGAAGTCTTACGTGATACCTTTCTTTTCAAAAGGATTTTCAAAATTTAGCAACTTTAACCTGTTACTCACACCAGACCCATGTCTGACCCGGAGTTTATCTTTTGTTTTCATAATCTCTTTGGTACTCAAATTTTTACGAGTATCCAAGGGATTCAGGTTAGCTTTGACGAATATTGGAGGAGTAATGGAGCAGGAGGCTTCTGCGTTAGATATAGTATTCCGCTGTGTGATCTGTTTTTGTTTCTGAGTTGTATTATGTTGTAAATACTAGACAGGTGTTTATAACTGTCTAGTATGTGTTGTATATCCGTGTACTCTGATAGTGGTTGTAAACTATGTAATATTTAATGTCATTAATATAATTTATTCGTTCCGCTGTTGAGATTCTGATGTTGTGTTCTTCTTTCTTCTCTTTCTTTTCTCTTTTCTATCCCTTTCTTCCTTCATGATGATACGACTTTTCTGGAGAGAAAAAGTCGGATCGTCACAGTTGGTATCAGAGCATTAGGTTGAGTGAATACCTAGGCTCTGGAGTGGTGTCTATCTTAAGAGAGCGTATTTGAAGTTTTATTATATATATATTTATATAATTACTTCCACCTAATTGGTGGGTTAGCTGTTCGGGTTTTCCAATATAGGTTATAAAGGTAGATAAGGTAGTAGGGTATGTAACACGACTACTACCCTTGGTTGAAGTTTGGTGCTTGAGATTTGTAACAACCCTATATTTTGTAATTATTTTATTGTATATTTTAATTATTTTAATGTAAAATTTTGGTTTAAAAACTTATTTTTAGTTATTTGAATGATAAAATTTTATTATTTAAATATAAAATCTTGATTTTATATGAGTTATAATTCCAAACTGTGTAAGTTAAATATTAGCTTGAAATGTTGATTCTGGTCAAAACAGTCAAACTGTGACTTTTAACTTAAAATTTTAAAAGTTTGAAATTTAAATTTTTTTCTTTTATTATGAAAGTACATAAAATTCTAAGAACAACACTTTTCATTTCGTTGAAATTGGATGTAAATTGTGAAAGTTATACCCTTTACAATATTGTGCATATATAGGGTTATTTAACAATGACTATTTTAAATTGAATAAATTACTCGTTCTTTGTTATATTTTATTTTAATATGTCATAATATTTTTTATTATGTATATTTTGACTTTTAAATATTTTTAAATGATAATAGAATTTTTCCAAAATTTACTGTATTTATTTCCTATTTTTAAAAGCTATTTTATAATTTTCTGCTATTTTCTTCATATAAATTTTACTTAATTAATTTTTTTTATTTATTTTGTGAATGCATTTATTTTATTTGTTATAAATATTTTTGCAAGTCCATGAAGATTTTCTAAAGTTCATTTGAAATTATTTCTAATTTTTAAAGCCTAGTTTGCAATTTTAAGCCATTTTCTTAATTTAATTATATATAATTAAAATTTATTGATTTATTTTATACATTCACTTTTATTGCTGTATTTTACTTTATTTTATTCATTTTACATGTATTTAAATTTAAGAAATTTTTTCCAAAGTGTATTGAAGTTATTTCTAATTCCTAAGTCTAGTTTTCATTTTTCTATGCCATATTTCTTATTTTAATCATATCTAATTAATAATTAATTATTAATATTTTGTTTATCTGTTATATTTTTGAATTCTAACTGAAATTATAAGTGTTTTCAGTTATTTAAGATGTATATGAATATATATAGGAAGTTTAAAAGGTTTGAAAGCAAAGAAACGTAAAACCGTTTTAACGTTTCTTCTTCCGTTTCTTTTCCAATTAATAGATTTAATTTCCTTTGACCGTTCCTTTCTTTATTTTAGCTATGCATTTCTTACCTTATTTTCAAGTGAAAACATTCCTCTCCACTTCATTTTTCACGGCTAGAAAGGTTTGGTAATGGCTCCTCTTTTCCTCTTCTTTTTACTCTTCTTTTTCCATTGTTTTCTTATATTTTGCCTTGTTTTCTCATGTGTATTGCTTGGCCTCTCCTCCATAGCCACCTCCACCACCTCTGACCTGACCTCCACCCTCTGGAAATCAGACCATGACCTAGTCGTGCCCATCCATTGAAGCTAGCACCACAAAACTTCCACAAAACTCCTTAAAACATTGCCTAGACCACACATATCATCACCTACCCTCCATATCTTGCTTTGGCCACCCCTTAGCCACCACCGCCAGCCACTCCACCACCTTTGGCCGCTGCTCCAGCTACTGTCCAGACCTGTACAAGCATGGCCAAGCCACCACATGCCCATGGTCGAGCCAAGAATGTCACAAAAACTCAACTTATTTAACCTTGACCCTATATATGCTTTATGTCGCACCACTACACCTTCATCTCCACTTGTTGCCTTGCCTATATGATGTTAAACCTGACATATATGATGTCATACCTGAGCCAGAGCATCATCATAGCCAAGCATAAGTGTTCCTTAGGGCAAGCATTGAAGTGGTTGAAGCAAGGTCCAATCTATCTTGTTCATTTTGCTTTGTATTTCAAAATTGTTTCAATGTTATTTTATGTTGAATGTTTATATATTGTCTTGTTTGTTTTGTTTTGGGTTGTTGATACAAAATCATATCTTGGCTATCTTTCAACTCAAATCAAAAGTCGTGCAATTGTGCTTGTCGTGCCTTTGGAGTCGTGCTTGTATGTTGTTTTGGTCTCTAGCTTTGAAAAAGTTGAGTCTTTCTCACTCTGATATTTATACTTATGAAAAGTGAATTGATGACAAGTGTTTAGTAATATAAAAGTTTATGCAAGTTAATGATGATCATATGATATGCTATGCCATGTTATTACCATGTTATTACCATGTTAAAACTGTTAATTTTCACCTGACATCTCATATATGACTGTATATTGTGATATTGAACTTGTTTATACTATTTCTGCATATGATCACACTGCAAGTTCCCTGTTAGAAAAAATGTTATGGGCTGAAACGATAGGCCTGAATGGTTTTAAATTATTCATTTTGACTTGGGATTGCGGGTTTGAAATGATAAAACCCGGATTTTCTTTGTAAATTATGGGTTGAAATGATATATTACCCGTATCACTTTACCTAGCGTAGAAAATTATATACAGGCCCGTAGTTAAAATATGTTTCTCTAAAAAATTTTAATATTTTAGAAATTTAATTATTATAATATTTTGATTTTTAATTTAAAAAAAAAAGGATTTTTGTAAAATATTATTGATTTTCTGAATAATTGTAAGTGACATGAATTAATGAAAAAGTTAGAAATTTTGAACGTAAGTTATTTTGGAAAATTTTGATTTAATTTTAATTGGAAATTTAATTGAATATGAAATTATGATAAATTTATGATAATTTGAATTGAAATGAATTTAAAGTGATTTTTATATCATATTAATGATTTTTAATAAAGTTGAAATGTGAAATGAATGCATATCGTAAGTTGAAATTTTGAAATATAACTAAAATTGGAAATTTATGAAATTGACGTAAAAGTGAACTTTTAGTTAAGAAAATAAAAATAAAACTAAGTTATATTTGAGAATTTGAACTTAAGTATTTAGTTGAAATTTAATGTAATGGATTTTAAAATTGAACATTGATTTTAATAAGTGGATTATTATTAAATCTTGATTTTTGAATGGAAATTTAACTTTATAAAATCATGAACTTGAGAAAAATTAAATGATGTTTATAAAAAAAAAGTATGATTTTGTAAGTTAAAAATGTTTTAAATAAAATATAATTGGTTGATAAATTTTATTGAATATTTGAAGTTAATTGACTGCATTTTTGAAATTCTTTTAATTACAATGTAAATGATATTACAGCATTTGTGAATACTGTAGTTGATGATAATGAACTAAAAAGCTATTGAATTAAAAGCTATTATAGCAATTTTTGTAAGTGCTATAATTTTTGAATTTAACTAAGTTTATTTGAAATTTAAGTAAACCCTATTACAACATTTTAAAATGTTGTCTTTTGTTAAATTGAACTGTTTTGAATGTAACTTACCATAGAAGTTTTCTAAATGATGCGAAAAGTGAATTTTCACGGTTTTGATAAACTTAAGTGAATAAATAAACTTTGGAAGTTGAAATTTTTGGAAATTCAATAATTTAATTATTAAACATAATAACTTCATTGAAATGATAAAAAAAGAATTTTTGTAATATAAACTGTTTTGAAATGAATGAAGTTTTGAAAAGATACGATATTTTGATATATTAAAATGATTTGAAAGGTAGTGTTGAAGGGTATTGAAATTTAATATATTGGAATGATTGGAAATGACTTGATATTTATTTTGATATATATTTGAATTGAAAGATATTTTACGATGATATTGAAATGGTTTTGGAAATGATTTAATCTTTATTTTGATAAAGATTTGGATTGAAAAAGATATTTTATTTTGAAGTATAAAATATTGTTTTAAAGTTATAACTACGGGTTATAATAACGATTGGTTGTTAAAGAGACCGGGATCGGATATTGTCTTATAGCCGGCCAATACCGAAAACCACTTTAACAACTGTGCACGCGGTGGAGATTCCAGAATGAAGTAGGATGGTGGCGACGTTCTCGAGGTATATTACGTGGACCCAACTCCCGTGAGTTGGCATATATGACTAAAACAGGAGCTATACCGGGTTGCACAAAGGATCGCACCCTTTCATCGAGCATGCTCCATCGGAAACTATTCTATTGCTGTTGTGATTCGATTCGGTGGCGCCACTTTGATTCGGGGGTATTGTTCGAGGTGGGCGGAAGCTGCTGGCTTGCCGTCACCACCGGTCTGGGAGTGCAAACGGTGTATCCACCCTGGCATTGCCTCGCGTGCCGTGTCATATCCTTATATCGATCCCACTACGATTTTGGTTTTAAAGATCCGACCGCGTTAAGGTTCACCATCCCCTTAACGCTATTTTCTATATGATTATACTTTACTGATTAGACACTACCGTATATAGCGTATATTACTACATAGTAAATAGTTTAACGGATCCTTAGAGGATGGGCGATCCCAAGTATCCTTTAAGTTACTGATGCATTTTGTTACCGTTCACTGGAGTTGATTTACAGTTTATAAGTATTTATGTGCTGACTCGAGTGTTTTGTGTTTTGCTTTACGCTCGGGTCAGATTGATTGAGTTAGCATTCAAGATTCACCTTCGGAGTTGGAGCTTTCCTTGAAGATCCAGCCTTCTATTTTGTTTCAGTATCCAGTGTTTCAGTGATGTATCTTGTTACTCTTCTGTTGTATCTCATTTAACTCTGATGTGTCTTATATTTTTTTTAGTAGCTTCATGAACTACTATCTCTTTTACTTCCGCTGCATTATTATATACTCTGTGTCTGTGATCATTGATTTTTATTTACTGTATATTCTGAGATTTGCCAAAATTTTATTAACAACGCGGTATTTTGAGCAATTCAATTCCGGCATGAGTGTCTACCTATACACTTATAATGGATGCGAATGGTTGAAAATACCTGGCTGTTACAGTTGGTATCAGAGCTTTGGTTAGCTCTTGGCAAAACTCAGCATATGGATTAGATGTATTTACATAATCACTTTCATTCGAGTTGAATCTCTCTCTTTTGACTCGATTCCTTTGAATTTTGGAACGTTCCCTGCGGTTCCAAAAATCCATTCTTATTCCCCACTACTCATCTTCACTTGATTCTGGAGTATCCCATAACTCCACTTCGAATGATCTTTATAGTGAATTGGCGGTCCCGCCAATCTGAAAAATTTTCTTGTAAAAGGAGTGAAACTCCTTTACAACAGCATCGATTGACCAAAAATTTTATATCCTCGGTTTAGATGCTAGTATCTCCTATTATCCCAAACTCTATCTCTTGAGGTCGAATGTAGATTTACCCCAGAAAATCCACTTCAATCTTATACTTTAAGTCACGGTTGACCCGATTAAGGTTGCCCGTGATTTATTTTAGCTTATCCGCCTCCCTACTCTGTATTTAATCATCTTGTCTTTTGTTTCCAACATATTTTCAAACATTTTGAATTGTATTTGTCAATCTATATTTTTTTTATATTATGTTGTTGGAGTTGTTGATGTTGATTTGGGTTTCCGATCGATTAGTCTGATCAACGCTATCGATAGGATTTCTAAAACACTTTGACAGAACAAACTGACACGATATTATTTTAAAATTTGGTTAATGAAATAAAATTTTGATACATATATTTATGGAACTTAATAAAATGATTCAAATTGATAATTTGAAATGATAATACTTGATTTATCATTTATTGTTCTATAAATGAATTTATAAATAATTGTTTATAAATTTATATGGGAACTTAAATAAATTTAGAAAAAGAAATTTGAGAATTTAATTTCCGATGGTTCCAAACCTTTTGTTTAAAAGTTTAAAGGGATATAATATTTAAAATATTTTCAAATAGAAATTTGTTTCCAAAGAATTTTTAAGTTTAAAATTAGTACTCTTCTCTTTGTCGCTGGAAAATAATTCTGGTGATGACTGCAGCATCATCGACGTTCATTTTCGAGTTTCGGAGTGAAGAGACTGTTCTGTAGTCTTGCTACAGCTTTGTTTTGGGAATTAAATTGATTTGAATTTCTAAAATATGACTTGGTTTACAACAAATATATAAATATATGATTGAAATTTGATTTGATATATTATGTATATATTATTACTTATCTCTAAATGGTTTGAATGGAATCGGAAATTTAATTCGTAAACTCTATCTTAAAGAATAATTTAAATTATAAAAAGAAAATCAAAAATTTGGATAAATGATTAAAACTTGAGATAATTAAATTGGAAAGTTTTACTTGTATAACGCAATTGCATTCAAATATAACTTACCTTAATTTCAGAAGTTAACACTGTAATTGGATGATATACAATATAAAAAGATTTTTTAAATAAAATTTGAGCGGTTATAATAAATGTTATACACTTAAATTTTAATTATAAAGTGATTAACAGAGGTCAATATAATAAAGGGTAATTGAATAACTTATAACAAAATAATATTAAAAGAACTAAGAATAAAAGAAAGCAGCTATATTAAGTGTAAGTATGTTTAACATAAGTAATAAATATAGTGAGAGGAATAAATTTAGTTTTATTTAGGAACAAAGAAGAATTAAATTTATTAAATACACTGTGAGTGTAATAAATGATTATTTTTCAAACCCATGGTTTTGAAATTTGTTAATTTATGATGATTGGATAATAAGATAATGAAATTTGAGATAGTTAAGATTTATTTAACTTGTGTAAAGATTTGTTCTCTATTTAAGTTGAAATTTCCATGCTTTCAAATCTATTTTCTTATTTTGTTTTCCAAACTATTTTTGTTATCCTCCTCCTCCTTATCTTGCTATAGATTGGTATGGGAATCTTTCTATAATCTTTGATAGATCTTTGGTAATCATTTTGAATCCACCTTTTTCGTGCTTGTGTTCTTAATTTTGGAGAATCTTGTAAAGATCAGCTCCACCTTGTAAAACTTACCTATAACAGTAGCCATCATGTATAATTTCATTCTCCTTGTCATCTTGTCCTAACCTTATTTCACTCTATCTTTTTCTGTGCTTTCCCATACCTCATTCCTTTTCGGGGACGAAAAGTTTTGAGTAGGGGAGAGTGTAACAACCCTATATTTTGTAATTATTTTATTGTATATTTTAATTATTTTAATGTAAAATTTTGGTTTAAAAACTTATTTTTAGTTATTTGAATGATAAAATTTTATTATTTAAATATAAAATCTTGATTTTATATGAGTTATAATTCCAAACTGTGTAAGTTAAATATTTGCTTGAAATGTTGATTCTGGTCAAAATAGTCAAACTGTGACTTTTAACTTAAAATTTTAAAAGTTTGAAATTTATTTTTTTTTTCTTTTATTATGAAAGTACATAAAATTCTAAGAACACCACTTTTTGTTTCGTTGAAATTGGATGTAAATTGTGAAAGTTACACCCTTTACAATATTGTGCATATATAGGGTTATTTAACAATGACTATTTTAAATTGAATAAATTACTTCTTCTTTGTTATATTTTATTTTAATATGTAATAATATGTTTTATTATGTATATTTTGACTTTTAAATATTTTTAAATGATAATAGAATTTTTCCAAAATTTACTGTATTTATTTCCTATTTTTAAAGGCTGTTTTATAATTTTCTGCTATTTTCTTCATATAAATTTTACTTAATTAATTTTTTTATTTATATTGTGAATGCATTTTATTTTATTTGTTATAAATATTTTTACAAGTCCATGAAGATTTTCTAAAGTTCATTTGAAATTATTTCTAATTTTTAAAGCCCAGTCTGCAATTTTAAGCCATTTTCTTAATTTAATTATATATAATTAAAATTTATTGATTTATTTTATACGTTCACTTTTATTGTTGTGTTTTACTTTATTTTATTCATTTTACATGTATTTAAATTTAAGAAAATTTTTCCAAAGTGTATTAAAGTTATTTCTAATTCCTAAGTCTAGTTTTCATTTTTCTGTGTCATTTTTCTTATTTTAATCATATCTAATTAATAATTAATTATTAATATTTTTTTTATCTGTTATATTTTCGAATTCTAACTGAAATTATAAGTGTTTTCAGTTATTTAAGATGTATATGAATATATATAGGAAATTTAAAAGGTTTGAAAGCAAAGAAACGTAAAACCGTGTTAACGTTTCTTCTTCCGTTTCTTTTCCAATTAATAGATTTAATTTCCTTTGACCGTTCCTTTCTTTATTGTAGCTGTGCATTTCTTACCTCATTTTCACGTGAAAACATTCCTCTCTACTTTATTTTTCACGGCTAGAAAGGTTTGGTAATGGCTCCTCTTTTCGTCTTCTTTTTACTCTTCTTTTTGAATTGTTTTCTTATATTTTGCCTTGTTTTCTTATGTGTATTGCTTGGCCTCTCCTCCATAGCCACCTCCACCACCTCTGACCTGACCTCCACCCTCTACCACATCACCCACCACCCTCTGGAAATCAGACCATGACCAAGTCGTGCCCATCCATTGAATCTAGCACCATAAAACTTCCACAAAACTCCTTAAAACATTGCCTAGACCACACATATCATCACCTACCCTCCATATCTTGCTTTGGCCACCCCTTAGCCACCACCACCAGCCACTCCACCACCTTTGGCCGCTGCTCCAGCTACTGTCCAGACCTGTACAAGCATGGCCAAGCCACCACATGCCCATGGTCGAGCCAAGAATGTCACAAAAACTAAACTTATTTAACCTTGACCCTATATATGCTTTATGTTGCACCACTACACTGTCATCTCCACTTGTTGCCTTGCCTATATGATGTTAAACCTGACCTATATGATGTCATACCTGAGCCAAAGCATCATCATAGCCAAGCATAAGTGTCCCTTAGGGCAAGCATTGAAGTGGTTGAAGTAAGGTCCAATCTATTTTGTTCATTTTGCTTTGTATTTCAAAATTGTTTCAATGTTATTTTATGTTGAATGTTTATATATTGTCTTGTTTGTTTTGTTTTGGGTTGTTGATACAAAATCATATCTTGGCTATCTTTCAACTCAAATCAAAAGTCGTGCAATTGTGCTTGTCGTGCCTTTGGAGTCGTGCTTGTATGTTGTTTTGGTCTCTAGCTTTGAAAAAGTTGAGTCTTTCTCACTCTGATATTTATACTTATGAAAAGTGAATTGATGACAAGTGTTTAGTAATATAAAAGTTTATGCAAGTTAATGATGATCATATGATATGCTATGCCATGTTATTACCATGTTATTACCATGTTAAAACTGTTAATTTTCACCTGACATCTCATATATGACTGTATATTGTGATATTGAACTTGTTTATACTATTTCTGCATATGATCACACTGCAAGTTCCCTGTTAGAAAAAATGTTATGGGCTGAAACGATAGGCCTGAATGGTTTTAAATTATTCATTTTGACTTGGGATTGCGGGTTTGAAATGATAAAACCCGGATTTTCTTTGTAAATTATGGGTTGAAATGATATATTACCCGTATCACTTTACCTAGCGTAGAAAATTATATACAGGCCCGTAGTTAAAATATGTTTCTCTAAAAAATTTTAATATTTTAGAAATTTAATTATTATAATATTTTGATTTTTAATTTAAAAAAAAAAGGATTTTTGTAAAATATTATTGATTTTCTGAATAATTGTAAGTGACATGAATTAATGAAAAAGTTAGAAATTTTGAACGTAAGTTATTTTGAAAGATTTTGATTTAATTTTAATTGGAAATTTAATTGAATATGAAATTATGATAAATTTATGATAATTTGAATTGAAATGAATTTAAAGTGATTTTTATATCATATTAATGATTTTTAATAAAGTTGAAATGTGAAATGAATGCATATCGTAAGTTGAAATTTTGAAATATAACTAAAATTGAAAATTTATGAAATTGACGTAAAAGTGAACTTTTAGTTAAGAAAATAAAAATAAAACTAAGTTATATTTGAGAATTTGAACTTAAGTGTTAAGTTGAATTTAATGTAATGGATTTTAAAATTGAACATTGCATTTTAATAAGTGGATTATTATTAAATCTTGATTTTTGAATGGAAATTTAACTTTATAAAATCATGAACTTGAGAAAAATTAAATGATGTTTATAAAAAAATGTATGATTTTGTAAGTTAAAAATGTTTTAAATAAAATATAATTGGTTGATAAATTTTATTGAATATTTGAAGTTAATTGACTGCATTTTTGAAATCCTTTTAATTACAATGTAAATGACATTACAGCATTTGTGAATACTGTAGTTGATGATAATGAACTAAAAAGCTATTGAATTAAAAGCTATTATAGCAATTTTTGTAAGTGCTATAATTTTTGAATTTAACTAAGTTTATTTGAAATTTAAGTAAACCCTATTACAACATTTTAAAATGTTGTCTTTTGTTAAATTGAACTGTTTTGAAAGTAACTTTCCGTAGAAGTTTTCTAAATGATGCGAAAAGTGAATTTTCACGGTTTTGATAAACTTAAGTGAATAAATAAACTTTGGAAGTTGAAATTTTTGGAAATTCAATAATTCAATTATTAAACATAATAACTTCATTGAAATGATAAAAAAAGAAGTTTTGTAATATAAACTATTTTGAAATGAATGAAGTTTTGAAAAGATACGATATTTTGATATATTAAAATGATTTGAAAGGTAGTGTTGAAGGGTATTGAAATTTAATATATTGGAATGATTAGAAATGACTTGATATTTATTTTGATAAATATTTGAATTGAAAGATATTTTACGATGATATTGAAATGGTTTTGGAAATGATTTAATCTTTATTTTGATAAAGATTTGGATTGAAAAAGATATTTTATTTTGAAGTATAAAATATTGTTTTAAAGTTATAACTACGGGTTATAATAACGATTGGTTGTTAAAGAGACCGGGATCGGATATTGTCTTATAGCCGGCCAATACCGAAAACCACTTTAACAACTGTGTACGCGGTGGAGATTCCAGAATGAAGTAGGATGGTGGCGACGTTCTCGAGGTATATTACGTGGACCCAACTCCCGTGAGTTGGCATATATGACTAAAACAGGAGCTATACCGGGTTACACAAAGGGTCGCACCCTTTCATCGAGCATGCTCCATCGGAAACTATTCTATTGCTGTTGTGATTCGATTCGGTGGCGCCACTTTGATTCGGGGGTATTGTTCGAGGTGGGCGGAAGCTGCTGGCTTGCCGTCACCACCGGTCCGGGAGTGCAAACGGTGTATCCACCCTGGCATTGCCTCGCGTGCCGTGTCATATCCTTATATCGATCCCACTACGATTTTGGTTTTAAAGATCCGACCGCGTTAAGGTTCACCATCCCCTTAACGCTATTTTCTATATGATTATACTTTACTGATTAGACACTACCGTATATAGCGTATATTACTACATAGTAAATAGTTTAACGGATCCTTAGAGGATGGGCGATCCCAAGTATCCTTTAAGTTACTGATGCATTTTGTTACCGTTCACTGGAGTTGATTTACAGTTTATAAGTATTTATGTGCTGACTCGAGTGTTTTGTGTTTTGCTTTACGCTCGGGTCAGATTGATTGAGTTAGCATTCAAGATTCACCTTCGGAGTTGGAGCTTTCCTTGAAGATCCAGCCTTCTATTTTGTTTCAGTATCCAGTGTTTCAGTGATGTATCTTGTTACTCTTCTGTTGTATCTCATTTAACTCTGATGTGTCTTATATTTTTTTTAGTAGCTTCATGAACTACTATCTCTTTTACTTCCGCTGCATTATTATATACTCTGTGTCTGTGATCATTGATTTTTATTTACTGTATATTCTGAGATTTGCCAAAATTTTATTAACAACGCGGTATTTTGAGCAATTCAATTCCGGCATGAGTGTCTACCTATACACTTATAATGGATGCGAATGGTTGAAAATACCTGGCTGTTACAGGTTGTATCAGAGCTTTAGTTAGCTCTAGGCAAAACTCAGCATATGGATTAGATGTATTTACATAATCACTTTCATTCGAGTTGAATCTCTCTCTTTTCACTCGATTCCTTTGAATTTTGGAACGTTCCCTGCGGTTCCAAAAATCCATTCTTATTCCCCACTACTCATCTTCACTTGATTCTGGAGTATCCCATAACTCCACTTCGAATGATCTTTATAGTGAATTGGCGGTCCCGCCAATCTGAAAAATTTTCTTGTAAAAGGAGTGAAACTCCTTTACAACAGCATCGATTGACCAAAAATTTTATATCCTCGGTTTAGATGCTAGTATCTCCTATTATCCCAAACTCTATCTCTTGAGGTCGAATGTAGATTTACCCCAGAAAATCCACTTCAATCTTATACTTTAAGTCACGGTTGACCCGATTAAGGTTGCCCGTGATTTATTTTAGCTTATCCGCCTCCCTACTCTGTATTTAATCATCTTGTCTTTTGTTTCCAACATATTTTCAAACATTTTGAATTGTATTTGTCAATCTATATTTTTTTTATATTGTGTTGTTGGAGTTGTTGATGTTGATTTGGGTTTCCGATCGATTAGTCTGATCAACGCTATCGATAGGATTTCTAAAACACTTTGACAGAACAAACTGACACGATATTATTTTAAAATTTGGTTAATGATATAAAATTTTGATACATATATTTATGGAACTTAATAAAATGATTCAAATTGATAATTTGAAATGATAATACTTGATTTATCATTTATTGTTCTATAAATGAATTTATAAATAATTGTTTATAAATTTATATGGGAACTTAAATAAATTTAGAAAAAGAAATTTGAGAATTTAATTTCCGATGGTTCCAAACCTTTTGTTTAAAAGTTTAAAGGGATATAATATTTAAAATATTTTCAAATAGAAATTTGTTTCCAAAGAATTTTTAAGTTTAAAATTAGTACTCTTCTCTTTGTCGCTGGAAAATAATTCCGGTGATGACTGCAGCATCATCGACGTTCATTTTCGAGTTTCGGAGTGAAGAGACTGTTCTGTAGTCTTGCTACAGCTTTGTTTTGGGAATTAAATTGATTTGAATTTCTAAAATATGACTTGGTTTATAACAAATATATAAATATATGATTGAAATTTGATATGTTATGTATATATTATTACTTATCTCTAAATGGTTTGAATGGAATCGGAAATTTAATTCGTAAACTCTATCTTAAAGAATAATTTAAATTATAAAAAGAAAATCAAAAATTTGGATAAATGATTAAAACTTGAGATAATTAAATTGGAAAGTTTTACTTGTATAACGCAATTGCATTCAAATATAACTTACCTTAATTTCAGAAGTTAACACTGTAATTGGATGATATACAATATAAAAAGATTTTATAAATAAAATTTGAGCGGTTATAATAAATGTTATACACTTAAATTTTAATTATAAAGTGATTAACAGAGGTCAATATAATAAAGGGTAATTGAATAAATTATAACAAAATAATATGAAAAGAACTAAGAATAAAAGAAAGCAGCTATATTAAGTGTAAGTATGTTTAACATAAGTAATAAATATAGTGAGAGGAATAAATTTAGTTTTATTTTGGAACAAAGAAGAATTAAATTTATTAAATACACTGTGAGTATAATAAATGATTATTTTTCAAACCCATGGTTTTGAAATTTGTTAATTTATGATGATTGGATAATAAGATAATGAAATTTGAGATAGTTAAGATTTATTTAACTTGTGTAAAGATTTATTCTCTATTTAAGTTGAAATTTCCATGCTTTCAAATCTATTTCCTTATTTTGTTTTCCAAACTATTTTTGTTATCCTCCTCCTCCTTATCTTGCTATAGATTGGTATGGGAATCTTTCTATAATCTTTGATAGATCTTTGGTAATCATTTTGAATCCACCTTTTTCGTGCTTGTGTTCTTAATTTTGAACAATCTTGTAAAGATCAGCTCCACCTTGTAAAACTTACCTATAACAGTAGCCATCATGTATAATTTCATTCTCCTTGTCATCTTGTCCTAACCTTATTTCACTCTATCTTTTTCTGTGCTTTCCCATACCTCATTCCTTTACGGGGACGAAAAGTTTTGAGTAGGGGAGAGTGTAACAACCCTATATTTTGTAATTATTTTATTGTATATTTTAATTATTTTAATGTAAAATTTTGGTTTAAAAACTTATTTTTAGTTATTTGAATGATAAAATTTTATTATTTAAATATAAAATCTTGATTTTATATGAGTTATAATTCCAAACTGTGTAAGTTAAATATTTGCTTGAAATGTTGATTCTGGTCAAAACAGTCAAACTGTGACTTTTAACTTAAAATTTTAAAAGTTTGAAATTTAATTTTTTTTTTCTTTTATTATGAAAGTACATAAAATTCTAAGAACACCGCTTTTTGTTTCGTTGAAATTGGATGTAAATTGTGAAAGTTATACCCTTAACAATATTGTGCATATATAGGGTTATTTAACAATGACTATTTTAAATTGAATAAATTACTTCTTCTTTGTTATATTTTATTTTAATATGTAATAATATGTTTTATTATGTATATTTTGACTTTTAAATATTTTTAAATGATAATAGAATTTTTCCAAAATTTACTGTATTTATTTCCTATTTTTAAAGGCTGTTTTATAATTTTCTGCTATTTTCTTCATATAAATTTTACTTAATTAATTTTTTTATTTATATTGTGAATGCATTTTATTTTATTTGTTATAAATATTTTTACAAGTCCATGAAGATTTTCTAAAGTTCATTTGAAATTATTTCTAATTTTTAAAGCCCAGTCTGCAATTTTAAGCCATTTTCTTAATTTAATTATATATAATTAAAATTTATTGATTTATTTTATACGTTCACTTTTATTGCTGTGTTTTACTTTATTTTATTCATTTTAAATGTATTTAAATTTAAGAAAATTTTTCCAAAGTGTATTGAAGTTATTTCTAATTCCTAAGTCTAGTTTTCATTTTTCTGTGTCATTTTTCTTATTTTAATCATATCTAATTAATAATTAATTATTAATATTTTGTTTATCTGTTATATTTTCGAATTTTAACTGAAATTATAAGTGTTTTCTGCTATTTAAGATGTATATGAATATATATAGGAAATTTAAAAGGTTTGAAAGCAAAGAAACGTAAAACCGTGTTAACGTTTCTTCTTCCGTTTCTTTTCCAATTAATAGATTTAATTTCCTTTGACCGTTCCTTTCTTTATTGTAGCTGTGCATTTCTTACCTCATTTTCACGTGAAAACATTCCTCTCTACTTCATTTTTCACGGCTAGAAAGGTTTGGTAATGGCTCCTCTTTTCCTCTTCTTTTTACTCTTCTTTTTCCATTGTTTTCTTATATTTTGCCTTGTTTTCTTATGTGTATTGCTTGGCCTCTCCTCCATAGCCACCTCCACCACCTCTGACCTGACCTCCACCCTCTGCCACATCACCCACCACCCTCTGGAAATCAGACCATGACCAAGTCGTGCCCATCCATTGAATCTAGCACCACAAAACTTCCACAAAACTCCTTAAAACATTGCCTAGACCACACATATCATCACCTACCCTCCATATCTTGCTTTGGCCACCCCTTAGCCACCACCACCAGCCACTCCACCACCTTTGGCCGCTGCTCCAGCTACTATCCAGACCTGTACAAGCATGGCCAAGCCACCACATGCCCATGGTCGAGCCAAGAATGTCACAAAAACTCAACTTATTTAACCTTGACCCTATATATGCTTTATGTTGCACCACTACACCTTCATCTCCACTTGTTGCCTTGCCTATATGATGTTAAACCTGACCTATATGATGTCATACCTGAGCCAAAGCATCATCATCGCCAAGCATAAGTGTCCCTTGGGGCAAGCATTGAAGTGGTTGAAGTAAGGTCCAATCTATTTTGTTCATTTTGCTTTGTATTTCAAAATTGTTTCAATGTTATTTTATGTTGAATGTTTATATATTGTCTTGTTTGTTTTGTTTTGGGTTGTTGATACAAAATCATATCTTGGCTATCTTTCAACTCAAATCAAAAGTCGTGCAATTGTGCTTGTCGTGCCTTTGGAGTCGTGCTTGTATGTTGTTTTGGTCTCTAGCTTTGAAAAAGTTGAGTCTTTCTCACTCTGATATTTATACTTATGAAAAGTGAATTGATGACAAGTGTTTAGTAATATAAAAGTTTATGCAAGTTAATGATGATCATATGATATGCTATGCCATGTTATTACCATGTTATTACCATGTTAAAACTGTTAATTTTCACCTGACATCTCATATATGACTGTATATTGTGATATTGAACTTGTTTATACTATTTCTGTATATGATCACACTGCAAGTTCCCTGTTAGAAAAAATGTCATGGGCTGAAATGATAGGCCTGAATGGTTTTAAATTATTCATTTTGACTTGGGATTGTGGGTTTGAAATGATAAAACCCGGATTTTCTTTGTAAATTATGGGTTGAAATGATATATTACCCGTATCACTTTACCTAGCGTAGAAAATTATATACAGGCCCGTAGTTAAAATATGTTTCTCTAAAAAAATTTAATATTTTAGAAATTTAATTATTATAATATTTTGATTTTTAATTTAACAAAAAAAAAGGATTTTTGTAAAATATTATTGATTTTCTGAATAATTGTAAGTGACATGAATTAATGAAAAAGTTAGAAATTTTGAACGTAAGTTATTTTGAAAAATTTTGATTTAATTTTAATTGGAAATTTAATTGAATATGAAATTATGATAAATTTATGATAATTTGAATTGAAATGAATTTAAAGTGATTTTTATATCATATTAATGATTTTTAATAAAGTTGAAATGTGAAATGAATGCATATCGTAAGTTGAAATTTTGAAATATAACTAAAATTGGAAATTTATGAAATTGACGTAAAAGTGAACTTTTAGTTAAGAAAATAAAATTAAAACTAAGTTATATTTGAGAATTTGAACTTAAGTGTTAAGTTGAATTTAATGTAATGGATTTTAAAATTGAACATTGCATTTTAATAAGTGGATTATTATTAAATCTTGATTTTTGAATGGAAATTTAACTTTATAAAATCATGAACTTGAGAAAAATTAAATGATGTTTATAAAAAAAATGTATGATTTTGTAAGTTAAAAATGTTTTAAATAAAATATAATTGGTTGATAAATTTTATTGAATATTTGAAGTTAATTGACTGCATTTTTGAAATCCTTTTAATTACAATGTAAATGATATTACAGCATTTGTGAATACTGTAGTTGATGATAATGAACTAAAAAGCTATTGAATTAAAAGCTATTATAGCAATTTTTGTAAGTGCTATAATTTTTGAATTTAACTAAGTTTATTTGAAATTTAAGTAAACCCTATTACAACATTTTAAAATGTTGTCTTTTGTTAAATTGAACTGTTTTGAATGTAACTTTCCGTAGAAGTTTTCTAAATGATGCGAAAAGTGAATTTTCACGGTTTTGATAAACTTAAGTGAATAAATAAACTTTGGAAGTTGAAATTTTTGGAAATTCAATAATTCAATTATTAAACATAATAACTTCATTGAAATGATAAAAAAAGAATTTTTGGAATATAAACTATTTTGAAATGAATGAAGTTTTGCAAAGATACGATATTTTGATATATTAAAATGATTTGAAAGGTAGTGTTGAAGGGTATGAAAATTTAATATATTGGAATGATTAGAAATGACTTGATATTTATTTTAATAAATATTTGAATTGAAAGATATTTTACGATGATATTGAAATGGTTTTGGAAATGATTTAATCTTTATTTTGATAAAGATTTGGATTGAAAAAGATATTTTATTTTGAAGTATAAAATATTGTTTTAAAGTTATAACTGCGGGTTATAATAACGATTGGTTGTTAAAGAGACCGGGATCAGATATTGTCTTATAGCCGGCCAATACCGAAAACCACTTTAACAACTGTGTACGCGGTGGAGATTCCAGAATGAAGTAGGATGGTGGCGACGTTCTCGAGGTATATTACGTGGACCCAACTCCCATGAGTTGGCATATATGACTAAAAAAGGAGCTATATCGGGCTACACAAAGGGTCGCACCCTTTCATCGAGCATGCTCCATCGGAAACTATTCTATTGCTGTTGTGATTCGATTCGGTGGCGCCATTTTGATTCGGGGGTATTGTTCGAGGTGGGCGGAAGCTGCTGGCTTGCCGTCACCACCGGTCCGGGAGTGCAAACGGTGTATCCACCCTGGCATTGCCTCGCGTGCCGTGTCATATCCTTATATCGATCCCACTACGATTTTGGTTTTAAAGATCCGACCGCGTTAAGGTTCACCATCCCCTTAACGCTATTTTCTATATGATTATACTTTACTGATTAGACACTACCGTATATAGCGTATATTACTACATAGTAAATAGTTTAACGGATCCTTAGAGGATGGGCGATCCCAAGTATCCTTTAAGTTACTGATGCATTTTGTTACCGTACACTGGAGTTGATTTACAGTTTATAAGTATTTATGTGCTGACTCGAGTATTTTGTGTTTTGCTTTACGCTCGGGTCAGATTGATTGAATTAGCATTCAAGATTCACCTTCGGAGTTGGAGCTTTCCTTGAAGATCCAGCCTTCTATTTTGTTTCAGTATCCAGTGTTTCAGTGATGTATCTTGTTACTCTTCTGTTGTATCTCATTTAACTCTGATGTGTCTTATAATTTTTTTTAGTAGCTTCATGAACTACTATCTCTTTTACTTCTGCTGCATTATTATATACTCTGTGTCTGTGATCTGTGATTTTTATTCACTGTATATTCTGAGATTTTCCAAAATTTTATTAACAACGCGGTATTTTGAGCAATTCAATTCCGGCATGAGTGTCTACCTATACACTTATAATGGATGCGAATGGTTGAAAATACCTGGCTGTTACAAGATTGGTAGTGTATTTGTCGAGACTGTAGACCTAATACCGTCTCGAGTGAGTTGTGCGGAGTATAGGATTTCATAGATCTCTGAAGGTAACCTGTTAAGGTTCGGAGTCTATCATTGAAATTGGATGAGTAGAATTTGGATCTGTCAGCTAGTTAGAAGAGAATAATGATATTTCGATATCTCAGGGAGTAGTAGCTGCGTGATGAGATGCAGTGACTATGGATGTTCTCGAAGATGTTTTCTTTGGAACAAGTTTAGGAGGTGAGTCTGCTTCAGTGTTGTGGCTGGATTCAGCAGGATGTTTCTGTCCGGTTTGAAGTCCGAGTTTCTCGAAGAGCTTTGGTTTAGGAAGTCTTTGGCATCGGTGTCAGCAGTGCAGTTCGGGGTATTCTGGGTGCTGGCAAGAAAGTCTTCTGGTTAGCAGTTTTTCTGAAGGAGTTCAGAAGTAGCAGAGTGGATCCATTTCTTCGATGGATTGGCTAGTTAAGCGTATGCTGTTCTGATTGGTAAAGAGAGAACAGTTTTCTTTGGATATTGAACTGGTTGATCGCAAAAGTGACTTGCGATAGTTTGAGTGTTCTCTTGAGCTATGGAAAGTTTGTCCATATTTGGAGGTTGAGTTTTCTTATCGACCGGATTCTAGGAGTGATACGGGAGGTTCAGTGAAGCAGCTTTGGTTCAGATGGGGCATCTGAGTTTTCTTTTATGGATCTGTTGAACCATATTTTTGTAATGTGTTATCCAGTTTGTGCTCGAGTTTTTCCTTCTACTTCAGATCAGAGTTGTGCAGCGGAAGCAAATTGGAAGTGCTTTTGTGTTGTCTTTTCCAGGTAGGAGAAGTAGGTTAGTCTTCTGATATTTGTGGAGTAGAGTTGGTGTTCTCGGTTTGGGATTGATCTTGAGGAGATCATTTTGTTGGATTGTTTTGGTTCTGTTGTTTGTAGGGACATCAGCAAAGGTTGAGTTGATCAAGAGAGTCGAAGGCAGCCCAGGATCGTCAAGAGTATTTTGTGGATAAGAGACAAAGAAATTTGGATTCCGAAGTCGGAGATTTGATCTTGAATAAGTTTTCTCCGATCTAAAGAATTTTAAGATTGAGTAAGACTGGGTAAGTCAGCTCTGAATTGTTTTGGATCTTTCTGTGTTCTTGTGAGGATTGGTGTTTGGTTTTCAGGGTTGAATTGTCAGTTTGGAAAACTGGGATTCGATGTGTTTTACGTATCTCTGAGGGAGTACGTGTATGGTTTATCACTGGTTGTGGAACCAGTAGTTCAGGAGGATGTGGTTGTTGATTCAGACTCGTCTATAGTCTGACATATTGTTTTGTTGGTAGATATAGTTGGATAGGAGCTTTATAGCTAAATAGTATTGATTGTTTAGATTCTATAGAGCGAGTATCCCGATATTTATACCGGGGAAACTCGTGAAAATTTTATCCAAGTTTTTCTGGATAATTAGGTTTGTTTTGTTTGAATTGGTTGCTATGGTTGTTAGCATATGTTTGATAATATATGCTTGTATTTTAAAATAAAATCTTAAGAATAGATTATTAAGTTACCTTTGCTTTTAAATTTCGAGGACGAAATTCTTTTAGGGGGGAAGGAATGTGATATCCCGGAAATTTGGGCAATATAAATTTAATAATCTGTGTTATAAATTTAATTTGATTTGATAATTTTAATAACAGATTTGGAATTTGATTTAATAATCATGTTTTAATAAATATTTAAATTGAAAGATTTTATCTTTTTAAATAAATAAATTGTTTTCTGTTTATAATATATATAATTGTATATATTGTAAATTGATAAAATTTGATTTTGAATTAAGTGAATGAATTGATTTTCTAATTCTAGTTTATTTTTAGTAAATTGAAAATTTGATTTAAGAATTGGCTTTTCAAAGAAATGTAATAAATAATGTTATGGTTTATACTATGATAAATCTTATTTATTTTGAAATTTTATTTAGCTTAAAAATATGAATTTAAAATTTGATAAATATAAAAGCTAAGTTTTACTTTATATTACTTAGGATTTATATATATATAAGAATTTACAATGTAAATTACAAATGATCTTAGTTTGTTATAATATCCTTTAATCAATTATTTAATATTGTTTAATTTGTATTTTTTTAATAAAAATTATAATACTTAAATTCTTTTGAACATAAATAGATTTGTAGTAATAGGATTTGTTATTTTTATTTACAACAGTTATATATGCATTTATATATGTAACTTGATTATTAAAAATTTGATTTGATAAATTAATTTAAAGTTTGAATTTAATGTTTCAAAGAATAAATACTTAAAAGTATTTGAATAGGCTTTTATTTATAAAATTATTTTGTTTTGTTTTTCTATAAAAGAAGAAATAAAATTCATTTATATATACATAGGAAATAATGGATTAAGATAAAGTTTTTAAAACTCAATTTAAATTAAAAATATTTAGATTACATGTGTAAGTTTCTTAAGATACAAATTGACATGTGTTTACCATATAATAAATTAAAGCGACAAATGTTATACTTAAACCAAGTGTCCTTTTAATTTTCTTTTTCTTTTATTTTTGTTAAAATCAAAAATCTACTTGTATTAATACACTTCATTCCATCTCATTTACTTTTTGCAATTCCTTTTCAAACTTAAGAAATCTTCAGATCTAAAATCTGAAATCATATACACGCAAAAACAGAATTTATGTAAATAAGCTCCTCATAAACCAAATCAAAAATTGTTTGAATCTTCTTCAAAACCCAAAACCATCTTCGGAACTGTAATGCAAAATCTCCTCAAACGTATAATGCAAATCATTTGAAAATCCTCATACCTACAACCTTCAATTTCATCAACCTGAAATGCAGGTAAATTTGCAATCAATTCTGCAAATGCATAAGACCTGCAGTTCCCCTCTTCTTTTGTTTTGAAACAACATGCAGGCAAATTAGCGAAAGCCTGTAAATTCTTTCCTCTCTCTAAAAAAAAAGTACAAACCTGCAATTGTTTCTGGAAAGCATGCATTTGGATCCATTTAGCAATTTTGTTCTGCATCATTTTCTGGAAGACACTGCTTTTCTGTTTTGAAGCTTCATCAAGTCTGCATGTGTTCACTTGGAAACAAACATGCAACTGTAAATATGGAAAACACAAAGTACTACCACAAATTCAAGTTTAAAAAGCAATTTGAAGTTCAATGCATAAGCAAAAATTAAAAATAAAATCTGAAGCTTTGTGCTCTGCCCCTAAAACCATGTGAGTAACTTCTTTTGTTATAAATTGTATGTATAAACTCAGTTTATTAATATATTCTGAAAATAATTGTGATGTTGTGTTGTTGACAAGTTATTATTGGTGTATTCCTAAGTATTTGAAACTTGCATGTTGCTGTAACTCTGCATTTGGATTTCAGATCTTAGAATAGCTTAGGAATATCAAATTCATATGAAATTAGTATGTGATAAGATTTAAGTTTTTAAAACAATATGGTGTTGTAATATGAGTTTAAAGTTTAAAACTTTATAAAAATAAAAAGAAAAAAATCTATAGTGCCTCTGAAATATATATACAACAGAGCACACTGAATATAAATAAGGATTTGATTTTCTAGAGTCATTGATTAAAGTTGATAAACTAATTACATTATCTAGAACATGAATTTTAAAACTAAAATTAGAAAAAGTTTGGAAATGGTTGAGCATTACTGCTTTATCCAGAAAACATGTTTTGGGTGGAGTCTGTCAATTTAGAAAGATTTGGTGGCCATGGTTTTCTCTAATGATCGAGTGTTGATCGAAGTTGAATGGAAAAATGGTTGATGGTGGATTAAAGCAATAGGGCAGAAGTAATTAGGGATTGAAATTTTAAACCCTAGTTTCTGTTACCCGGAGATTATTGATCACTGCAACCTGATTGAGTGACCGAGCCCTTTTTAATTCGAACTGGAGAGAGATGAGATGTGGAAGTAGATATGGCCGGAGGTGTTGACTGTCTGATGATCAGAATTTGGAGAATTGAGGCGTGGCAGTTCGTTCCATTTTTTTCAGATTCAAGCACGACTCGGATTTTGATGTGAGGGTTCTGCCGTTGGATTGAAGGTGGATTTGAAGTATGGTGATGATCGATGACTTGCGTAGGGGGTCGCGATGGGTCGGAGAGGGTCGCCGTGGTGGTGAAGGTGCACAGTGGTAGTAGCGTGTCAGTTGTTTTTTTTTTTTTGGAAGAAGGGGTTTGTGTTCTAGGGTTGTCTCGTATTTTGCTCGAAGCAGGGGGATATCGAACTCGAAGAAAATTGATGTGAGGCTCGGGTGTTTTAATTTTTTTCAGGGTTGGGTAAACCTGTCAACACAGGTTTTGAATAAACCTGATTTTTAATTGATTTTAAGATGAATTTGAAGAAAATTGTTACTCGAGTTGCTTGAGTCAGCTCGAACTAGTTATTGAGGTTTAGTAATTGTTATGTTTCAAATTTTAAATTGGATTTGAAATATAAAGCAAAGATTTAAATTAAGTTTTAAATCTAATTTAAATTATAGATTCAAGTTGAATTGAATCTTAAATTTGGAAATGATTAGGTATTTAAATTCAAATTTTCTTTAAAATAACTTTGAAAGAGTTTATTGTTTAAATGTTTTTAAAGGAAATTAGAATTTAAATTTGAAATTGAAATATGAAGTAATTTTTAAATAAAGTTTAAATTTGATTCAAACCTAATTCTGAATCTTTGGTTTAAAATGAATTAAGTTTTATAAATTTGAGTGTTTAAACCAAATTTGAATGATAATGTAAAAATTTAAATGGTTTTAATTTTAAAAGAAATTTGTTCTAACCATTGTAAAATTTCTTTTATAATAAAAGTATTATTTAGCAATTAAAGGTTTTAAATTGAATTTTAACTTGTAAAGTTAAATAACAATTTAATATTTTGTATTTCATTTAATTATTAGAGTAATTAAATGAATAATTAATTTATTTAATAAATTAATGAAATAAATAATTACTTAAAGTAATTAAGGTTTAATCTTAAGGGTTTAAGATTTAATTATTCTTTGAATAATTAACTTGTAATTAAGAATAATTAATTAAATAAAATTAGTTTTTAATTAATGATTAATAATTAATTAATCAAGTAATAATGGATTAATTAAGTTTTAATTAACACTTAATTATTTAATTAATCTGGAATTAATTAATGGGTTAGTTAATGATTGATTAATTTATAATTAATAATGATTAAAATAAGTTAATTATTTTAGAAAATAATTAATGAGTTTTTAATAGTTAATGAAGGACATTAACTAAGGATTATTTAATAATTAATTAATGTGATTAATTTAAATTATTAATTAGATTAACTAATTTAAAGATAATCATTTGTGTAGGTTGTTAAGTATAATTACTTATGGAAGCAATTATGGAATTAATTACTTATTGCAATTAATTGAGTTAATTTAATTAGTTTAAGTTAATTAATTCACTTTAATTAATTTAAAATTAATCATTTGATGATTTGTGAAGGATAATTACTTAATGTAATTAAATGAAGAGAAGTTACTTAGGAAAGTAATTAATGAGTAATTACTATATGTAATTAATTGAAGGTGATTTGTTGATAAAAGTAATTTGAGTATAATTAATTTGTGAATTAATCAAGGGATTAATTAGAGATAATTAGTTAATGAGTAATTTATTTATTTGGTGAAGTAATTAAGAGTAGTTGATTACTGAATTGGGTTAATCAAGGGTGATTAACAATTATGTTATAAATTAAGATTTATTCCTTAATGTAATGAATTTAAATAAGGTAATTAATTAAATGTAATTAGAGATTATTGATTAATATAATTAATGATGTAATTAAGATTGATTAATTAAGATTAATTAATCAATAATAAGTGATTAAAGGTAATTAATTAATGTAATTAATTAAGGATTAATGTAATTAATTATAGTTAATTAATGATGTAATTAAAGGTTAATTACTTTATTTGGTTAAATATAATTAATTTGAGAAATTAATTAGTGTATAATTACTTGAATGTAATTAAGGGTTAATTAATCAGGGATGATTAATTAAAATGAATCATTAGATGATGATTAATTAAGTGATTGAAAAATTGTCAACAGTAATATGAGCAAGTTGATATTGATGAAGTAATTAATTTAATTTACTTTAAATTGATTTGAATGATATAATTAATTTAATTCATTTTAAATTAATTATATTTGGGTGTGGTTAATCATTGCTTATATGGTTGGATAGTGTTGTTTGCTTTGGATGGTTAGAATCTCAGATATGAGATAGATAATGTTGAGTGATTTGGATGCATTGGTTGCATGGTGATATTGATATAGATTTTCTTTTTGTATAATGATAATATGGTTTATCTGATATGATGATAATGTTGATTACCTGTTGTATGGATTGAATGCTTTCAGAACATCGTCAGGTGGACGATGAGCATTCTAAGAGATGTGTCCTCTAAAGGTAATCTTAGCCTCAAGCCTCATCAACCGGGAATGGCTAAAACAGGGGAGGTGCAGCAAGGCTTCGTGGGTAGCACCCACTGAAGAGCAAGATTGATCCCTTTCTAGAGGTCCCTTTTCATTTGGCTTAGTGGGCAGTTGTCAGTGTACACCAACTGCGGGGTTGTCTTGTTCGGAACTGTTCAGTAAGGAATGGGTCCGGCTTTGTATTGCAGGGGAGTGGGAGTACTCCTCGGTACGTTGATCTAGGCCACGTACTGTGACGGGCGGTACCCCAATAGCCCTGCCATTGTATGGAATCCACAATCCAATAAGTGCCAACGGTTTTGATTGTATTACCCACTTTTGTGGCTAGTAGCTGGAATTTAATCATGTAACAATTTCAGCTATTTCTTATTTACTTGAAAACCTTAGACACTATTATAATATCACTGGATTTTCTATCAAATGTTTTGGTTAGCGTAAGTTAAAAACTTTTCCATGTTTATGTGTGGATAGTCTTACGTGATACCTTTCTTTTCAAAAGGATTTTCAAAATTAAGCAACTTTAACCTGTTACTCACACCAGACCCATGTCTGACCCGAAGTTTATCTTTTGTTTTCTTAAACTCTTGGGTACTCAAATTTTTACGAGTAGCCAAGGGATTCAGGTTAGCTTTGACGAATATTGGAGGAGTAATGGAGCAGGAGGCTTCTGCGTTAGATATAGTATTCCGCTGTGTGATCTGTGTTTGTTTCTGAGTTGTATTATGTTGTAAATAATAGACAGGTGTTTATAACTGTCTAGTATGTGTTGTATATCCGTGTACTCTGATAGTGGTTGTAAACTATATAATATTTTATGTCATTAATATAATTTATTCGTTCCGCTGTTGAGATTCTGATGTTGTGTTCTTCTTTCTTCTCTTTCTTTTCTCTTTTCTATCCCTTTCTTTCTTCATGATGATATGACTTTTCTGGAGAGAAAAAGTCGGGTCGTCACATTGACTGCATACCCTGCTTAGCACTAACATCCAATCAAAACTTTTAAAATTATTTTATTTGTCTCTTTCCAAAATTCCAATATCTGCTTTACTTAAGCCCGTACGATGCACATATATCATCTGTACACAATACCAAATCCGATCGCTCACTCGATCACACAATTTCATTTGCGAACAAGCATCGTCCACCCGACTTCCTAGTGCGGACTAAGATCTGGTTTCTTGATCAGAAACCGTCTTTCTCCTTGCATAGTCATAACTATGATAGAGAATTTTCAGAATCAATCAAAATTTCATATCCAGGGTTCGCCGTTGAAAATCGAGTGAAAAATCCTAACTCGGATCGATAAAATTATCTCGAAATTCTGTGCTCGAATCTGGATCACATAGCTATGCGAATAAAATAATATACGTACATCCTACGTATTTGCCCCAATTAATTATCAATTATATCAATTTATTTTTTATTCACATTTATTTTGATTGTTATTCACTTATTCTCGGTTTCCCTTGTCATAACTTCCGGTTTTTATTTAATCAATTTGGATTCCAATTTCAAATAAATTCAATTTGCTTCAATTTGCAAATTAATTTCAAACCTCAATACTTTTATTCTCATCTTTTATCCAAATTTCATTTTAAATTTTACTTGAGTTTAATTCAACTTCCAATTCAAAATATTGAGTTCAATTCATCTCATTTCAAATTGTACTCGATTAATCATTCCTTAAATTAATTCCACTTACTAATTTGTTTTCATATCTCAAATAAAAGTTTGTTTGCAAACTTTTATTTCTTTAATTTCTTCAAACATTTCTTTGCTTTTACCTTACACAAATGTTAAATTTGATTTCAATATTCAGTTTTAATTCTATTTGCATAACAATTTTAAATCATATATTGTTAGTGAAAATTTTATAAAAAATTCTAACTCCCAAAATTTTCGAAATTTTTTGGCAGAGTCTCCTTTGTACGGAGGAGCTTTTTCAATTTGACAAGAGTTATAAATATATATACATCGACCTACACGGTCGGAAAATAGAAAAACAGTTCATATTTCCTATTTGTATTGCGTAGGCGTACCTTATTTAGCATTTTAAGCAAACGACTTATTTATTTTAGCAATTAGCGCAACCAATCCAGCAACGCGGCTTCCCTATACCTGTACTTACTCAATTAAGCATGTAAGTGTCGAATATACAAAGTTTATTAACATTTCAATTAATTTCAATAGCTAAACACATGTATAACACAAGTAATATACATTAAACGCTGTCCATAAGTAAATTTATAAGGTTTCGACACAAATTTAAATGCTTTCAACCCATTCACCCACCATCTCACTTAATTCATTCTTATTTCGTTCCATCTAAATGGCTTACACTCCATTTCTTACATTCAATTCATTTAATCCAAATGAACTCATTACATAATACATTTACAAGCCAAACATCTGTCACATCAAATTGGTATTCAACTGGCATTTCATTTCATTAACTAAACGAGTTTTATTTAAGTTCATTTCATTAAACTCGACACAATCATTTCACAATTTTGCCTAAGCCAAGGCTTTTATCCAAATATTACTTCAGTTATTTATTTCCTTCAACATATTTCAACTTCAAAACTCAAGTTATATTTTGTTTTTATAAGCACTTCCCAATTTAAATCTTTAATTTGATTTTCAATTATCTATTGGTTTATTCCAATTTTATACCCAATATTTGATTTTTATTTCAAAAATCACTTTAACTATTTTACTGGAGTTCAATCTATTTTATAATTTAAGTTTTGGATTTTATTCATTTCCCCAAAATACAATACAAATTTATTTTGCTTATTTATTCCACTTCTAAATTTTACGAGTCACAAACTTATTTATATCCGTTCTTTTATCTATTTATAATCAATTCCATTCACATTTTACTTTTAACTCGAAATTATACATTTTATTTAGCCAATATATTTTCATTATTCCATAAACATTTAAAATAAGATTCCATAGTTTTAAACAATTTCCCAAAATTTCAAAATCACTTTTGAAATCAACTACATCCAAAATCCTTTGGCAAATTCAATTATCCCTTTGTATTTCAAAATCAAACCTAGCTCGCAAACCATTCCAATTTAAAATATTCAGGTAGCAATTCCTCTCTTGAAAACTCGAAAATGAACACCAATGATGTCGCGATCATCATCGGAATTATTTTCCAGCGTCCGAAAGAGTTTAGTGCTTTTATCTCTTTAATAACATTTCAAATATTTTTAATTTCCAAATCTCAGAAGATTTCAAATACAGCTCAAAATATTTCCCAAATAATTCTATTATTCATCCAAACTTTTTGAAACTGTTTTCAAACCCAAAGAAATTTAAAAAAAATTTCAAAAATTCCAAATTGCAATTCCTTTAAATCTATATTCAAACATTCTCTGGAATTTTATCTCATTTCAATTTCAAATGTTTCTCTGAAATTCTATTTCAAAATTATAATCACCTTTACAGTTTACATTTACAAATCTCATTTGTATATGAAGTTTATTTCAATTTATAAATTACATAATCTATATTTCAAATTCCATTTTGTTATATAAATTTATTCTTCAACTTTGGTTATAAGTTTTCAATTTCTTATTCATTTTCTACACAATAGTGTTAATAATTTAATATTATCATTCCTTAACAATCAAGCATCCAAATAACATAATACTTTACAAAAATTATATCTTTTATATACAAAAATAATTTGGGTAAAATTATTTCATTTACCCTACTTTAAAACAATACTGTGTCGAATTGTTCTATTCAAGTGTTTAGAGATCCCTATCAATAACGTTAATTACTCGTATTGACCAGAATCCATAAACAACTCAATAAACCAATCAACACAATATAAAATCATTTTATATTCACTAACAAATACGTGCTCATATCTATTAATACGCTCAAACTCAGTCTAGAGTACTATTGACTCTATTTAATGAGTAATCCCCACCAGAGCTAAGGTTATCAGCAACCTAAGCTCTGATACAAAGTGTAACGACCCGTAAATCCATACCCCTTGTCAATGCTATTCTACCTAAATCAACTCAAGTTGTACAGAAATACGAACAATTTGGGTTAAAGAAGAAGAGGTAGAAGAAGAAAATAGAAAACAACATCAGAATCTAACCATCGCAGCGGAATAAAATATAATAGGTATTAACATATCGTTACACCAAAACAAATATATCTGTTCATGTATTACATCATCAGAGCACAGCAATCACAGCTCAACATCAATAACATACAACTGGATACACAACTACTCTACACAGCGGAATATATATAAAACATGTACGAAAGTACGTATCGTCATCCAGTTCGTCTCCTGAGCTCCACAACATCATATCCTGTATCTTATAATACTCGGTCTGACCCGAGCATTATAGTTAAATAACACCCGAGTCAGTCTGGAAAACCAGCGTGAGTAAATCACACTCAATTGGATTATTAATGTTTCAAAATCCTTTGGAAACAAAAGCATCTCGTAAGACCACGCCACAAATAAACATGTCGGGTTTTTACCTTACGATAGCTAAAACACTTTTTATTAAAATTCTCTGATATTATAATAGTGTCTATAGAAAGTAAAATAGAATCTAGCTGAAATGCTTGCATCTCACGTTTCAGCAATAGTTGGGCACAATCAAAACCGTACGGGCGCGTAGGGAAAATGGATTTCCAACTAATGACTAGGCACTGGGGTACCACCTGCCACAGTACGTGGCCTAGATCACCGTACCGAGGATCACTCCCGACCCACTGCCACACAAGACCGGAACCATCCCTTAATGGACAGTTCCGAGTAAGATCACCCTGCGGTTGGGATCAGCAACTACCCACTAAGCCGAAATAAAGGGACATCTAGACAGGGATGACTTTACTCTCAAGTGAGGGCTACCCACGAAGCCTTGCCGCATAACCCTTGATTTTCAGTCATTCCCGGTTGATGAGGTTGAGGCTAAGCGTTACCTTTAGAGAATATATCCCTTAGAATGCCCATCGTCCATCAGACGCTGTCCCGAGAGCATTCATCCATACAAGTCCGTCCCGGGTTCGAACGGAACCGAAGGCACTATTCCTACTACATCCATTTTGGAAATATCCTCAGGATTAGTAGCGACTAGCCCTTGCACTTCACTACTCCTTCTTCGACTCCGAACTCGTTTCCCCACGACACGTACAAACCGGATCGAAGTGGTTTTCGAGAAATAAATCCCGATCCCAGTCTCTTTGAAACGATCAGCGCATTGGCCAATACTAATAGTCGGTTATTTAACTATCAATTAATATTCACAAACAACCATCAACCAATAAATAATTTTCCAAATTATTTATTAATCCCAAGAATATCTTCACAAGATATATTTCCACTTTTCAAACCCTTTTGAAAACAGTTTCAACTATCTTCCTTTCTCTGAATAAATTCCAAGTATTTTCTATTTCCACTGATATCACCAAGCATAAAACTTTAGATTTTTAAAATAATTTAAAACGCTTTACTTTCAAATATACGTTAAAACATTCTAAGTTAAAAACTACATCAATACTTGATTAAAAACACCTACTATATGAATATTTGAAAATAAAGTTACTTTATAAATATAAAGCTAGTTTTCCACTTTTTAAAACAAAACACTAAGTCACCTTTAAATAATTATTACAATAATAGATTTGAAAAATATTTACTTTAGAATTTTAAACATTCAGAAATAATAAATTTTCTAAACCTGCTTTTTAAAGAAACATTAAACTTTTATCTTATATTTTAAAATTTGCTTGAAAAACGTACTTGGCTATCCAGGGTAATATACTTCTCTTCACATCCTTTAAAAATAAATCACTATTTATTTTTAAACTAAATTTCTCATTCCTTTAATAAATTTCCACCTTGAACTTATTCTTCCCAAATATTCTCTGGTATATTTTACTTTGCTTTCATAAACTCAGTTTATAAATTCTACAGCCTCATTCTCCTTTAAATTTCCAAATACTTGAATCAATTTCCAAATTGATTTCCAATTTACTCCCTTTTATTCCAAAATCCATAAATTTCAGATTTTATTCCTTAGTTATGATTTGAAATACTTTTAACTAAAAATCCAATTTTAGATTTCTCAAATTACTTCTTTATTCTTTTAATTAAATTTAAACTTTGAATTTTAAAATAATTCTTTATTCCTTTAATTGATATAACTTAAGTTACAATACATTAATTTCTGTTTTATTCGAAATCTTTTTCATTTTCATACACGAAGTTATTTATTAGTATTTAAATATCACTTCCATTTCTTTTCAATTCATTCTTAATTTATTCAAATTCGTTATAATTATTTTACTTAAAACTCCACTCTTTTATTGTCTTTTCAAAAATCCAATTTATATATTTTGGTAACACATTATACCCAAATATTTTCAATCAAACCATAGCATTCAATATTCCAATATAATTTATCATAGAATATCAAATAATCACAATAGGGAATATTAAATAATTTAAATAAATGTTGAGGAATCCAGTTGGATCCCTCCAGCCTGTTTCCCTGCATCCATAGACGTTAGCACAATATAAAATACCAATTCCACTTCGAGGTGGAATATCGCGGTATATGGGATTGAATATAATAACATCCGCTATTATGCAGCGCATAAGGTCTCATCCGCTATATAACGCAGGAAATTAATCATTCCAAGATATATTATATACTATAATATAGCACATCAAATCAATTTAACCATTCAACCAATTATTTAAATTTAACCATTTAAATTTAAATTAAACCAGATGAGTAAGATTAACCCACCTTTGCTTTTACTTGCTATCCATTCCAATATTGCCTTTGTTTCTCGATTTTTGACTTTGAATAAACATTTCATATGATTTATTAATATTTGAATTAATCAAACTGTTAATTTTCATTTATTACCTTATTTTAACTAATTTTCCTTTAGATAAACTCCTAGTAACCAAAATAATTAGATAAGTCCATTTAACAAGTTAAGTAAACAAGCAAGTGAAAGTATGCATATATGTATATTTATTTTATTTTTCTTTTAGGCTAGATATACTAAAAACAACCTACACACATAAAAATTAATTTCCCCCTTTTTTTATAACTCTATAACAAGTTCAAAATTTCTATATTCCCTAGAACCTTAAATATATATAAAAATTAAGATAAGTATGTATATATGTTTAGACTTATAATCTACTTCTTCTTTGCTGACTCTATACATATATACTAATGTACATATTCGTTTTTAAATTGTTTTATAACTATCTGTTTATAAATTTCCTTTAATGATAGCAAAAATCTATTTTACTGTGAAATAAAATTTCTAGGTTATATGTTTATTCTCTGACCTATATAAAATTTAATAAAAGAAAACAAATACCTTAGCTTCCTCACTGAATTCCGAAGCGAAACCCTAGCCTCACCACGTCGCCATGTCGCCTTCCGCTCCACGTCGAGCCAAACTCCCCTAATCTCGAGCTACGAGGCGATCTAGAATCGATTGCCGAGCCACCCAGTCGCGCGCAACCTCGATTCGAGCATCCCCGCAACTCCTGAATCGAACGCACCTATCACGAGCCATGCTACCACGCCGAGCCCTCCAAACTATGCTCGAAATCGTGCTACCCCTTTCACTGATTTGATTGCTTTGAGAATGAGGAGGGGATTCGTGATTTCGGACCACCGGAAGAGAAGGGGAGAGAACGCGCCCATTTCCCTTGATTTGAATTGGTTGGGTTTCGATTTCGTTTGGCACAATTTAATTTTTCTCTTCGATTTAGAACTGAGGAAACAAAAAAATGGTTTGCGCGATTAAAACGAAGAAGAAGATATGCTTTCCTAACTGAGTTCGGCCATTGTTTATTTGTCAACTTACATGTTCGCTTTCTCCCAAGAAATATACAGCGGAAGATTGTTTTAAGATGGAAAAGGGAACATGAATAGACGTTATCGTACTAGAAGCTGAGAAAAATGGGACAAGATTTAAGTGAAGTTACAGTGATGGTGAATTGAAATGGAAAAAGTTGCGATGGGAATAGAATTCGGCTGAAGGTTGATTGGTATTTATGAATATATTTTATTTAAGTTTAAATCATCCCGAAACATGCAACTCAAAATCTCGACCTCCTATTGCGATGTGCCGCTAGGCGTTCCTAATGTTATATCCCTATTCCGAATGCAATGGAAAAGGTTTCGAGTCCTAATTCGATCATATAGAGAAGATAGCTTTTTGGACCAGTTATTAACTTGAATTTTCGATATAAATTTTAGCGCGTTTATATACGTACACACACACAAAACTCCGAACACTAGGAAAATTGAAATCCGATAATAATACAATATTATAGATCCAAATGGAACTGGTTTCGTCGAATTCTGAGACTGTGCCTCGGAAGGCTATTTATAAATTCAATTTAAGCTATAATATTTTAAAACTAAACAAACCACTGTTAATTTCAATTTTAAAACTTCTATTATCTTCAGTGTTATCAATATAAATTTTACAAGCCTTCAAATTATTTTAAACAGGCTTAAAACTCCAGATTCAACATTTTACCTAGCTTCCAGAAATTAAATCCAATAGTTAAATTCCAGAAAATGGTGATATTTGAAATTCAAGTAAAAATTAACTTTTAAATACTTAAAATCAATTAAATATTCAAATTTCAAATGCTTAAAAATTCCGGGTCGTCACACATTCTATCGATATTATTCTCTCTTATTTTGGTTTTCCGTATGTTATACTCGAGTGTCCTACTATGGCGTAACCCATGGTCATTTTTATTTATCATGGTGTAATTCGCAAGGCAGTGAATGCTTAAAGGATATGGATGTTTCGTAGGGGATCCAGGCGTAACCATTTTTATGTATCCTGCGATCTAGGTGTTTATTTATCATGGCGTAATTCGCAAGGTAGTGAATGTTTAAAGGATGTAACAACCCTGGGATTTTGTAACAATTCATTTTCGTCATTAAACGATTAATTGATTGTTAATTGCTGTTGAGTATTTAAGCAGTTGAAATTCTTTTGAAATTTGGTAAAAGAGTCAGCGACCTTTATTTTGGCCGACGTCCTTTTGCTTGGGGCCGTGTTAAATGTTGAAGCTAATAACCTGATCCTTTTTCACCCTTTCATTTCGAAAACCCTAGAGCATACGAAAAAAAATAAAAAAATAAATGGTGGCTTCATCTCGTTGCTCGTTCGTTCTCTCCAAACTAGGGCTTGTGTAGAAATTGAAGAGGCCGATGTTAATTTCTTCAATCTGGTGGATTGGCTTGCCGATCGAGTGTTGCGCTCGTCGAGTCGAGGTGAGTGTATTTCTTCCACTCACATCTAGTTGTATATTGTGTTTCGGTCATTCGATTTTTATTTGGTGTCGATGATTTCTCTTATTTTGTCAATTTCGTATGATTGATGTTTTTCTGGCTATGGTTTGAAACCGGCAAACTTTAGTTTGTGAAAATATTTTAGACGAGAATTCAATTCTGTCTTTGCATTTGCTTTAAGTACCTGACTTCGGCCTCCATGGTGGAACGTGTTTCCGACTCGTTCCAATTTGTGTATGCTGGACTATTTGATTTCATGGCATTGATTTTGAACTGCAGATGTATGATGCACACGTTAGTTCTCTGACCCGTGCCATATAAACATCTTGTAGCCTTCTTTAACATGTTTCCATTATTTACTTTGGCCATAAAAGCAACATTATAATGTCTGGAAAATTAAATTTGTGCATTTGAAAGTATGCATGGGTTTTAAAACCTGATTGCAGGCATATGTTTCATAAGTACATTGTGTAAGTACAGAGTATACAGACCTCATACATTTATTATTACATAGATTATATTACTTGGCTAAATTGTACAAAAACATAGTTGAGTAATTGTTAAGCTTCTTGCCTCTTATTTCATAGTGGAACTGATAAGCAGTATGAACTTTTGAAAAACGTTAAAGTAATGATAGTTCTTTTGAAGTTGTTGAATTTGTTACTCTGGCTTGCTCTTTTAACTTGACATAATTGCCTAAGAGTTAAAACACATGTGCTTACTTACTGAGTTCATACTGATTTTATGTTGCCTCTGTTCCATATGAACCTATTTTACGTGAGTCTTGCATTACTTGTATGTGTTGAGCCTTGCATAGTGGTCTTGTCTTTGTTGCATAAACATACTGTTGGTCATTTTGAAGTCCGGTCTAGTGTACACTAGTTGCCCCTGTGTCTTTTGTGCTTTGCTTTGGACTTGCAGTTTGAGCTGGAGACTTCATGTTGCCTTGACTTTCGTTGTTGCAATTATGCAACTATCTTCACTGTAATATGTCTTCAACTGTGCCTTAGCCTTTGAGGCATATCATACTTTAATTATGGTTCATGTCAGTGACACGTCTTTTGCATTTTGTTGTGTTGTGGGTTCCTTCATTTTGTTGGATCTAGTTTACATGTGCTTTGCTACTGCTGCCATGCTCATGCTTCACTGTGTTTTGCAAATTGAAGCGATATTGTAGTTGCTGTTCGTACTTGTGCACTGTGGTGTACTGGGTTTTGGACTTTGACCATTTTGAGTTTGTTTCTTTTGAATTGTAGCATTTATGTGGTGACTGCCGTTTAGTTTTGTACGCAGTCTTGCCTTGTTGGTTTGCGTCGCATTGATGCAATGGGATTGTTTTCCTAATTATACTTGTGTTGAATCCAGCTCATAGCTTGGATTTGACCTTGTGCTCAATTGTGAGCTTTCATTGTGCATTCGTGTGCATTTTGTTCATTTGCTGGTTACTATTTGGTGGTTGATGGATGGATGCTGTGCTAGCCATTGCAGTTCCATCTGATTCATTTTGATTGGAGTTGGATCCGTTTGCTTTTGATTTGTTGAACTTTTGTGTATTTCATGCTGTAGTGGCGAGGCAGTACACACGTGCGTGTGCTGCAGCCCTACCAGAAGTGATGTTCTAATTGATATTTCAAATACTTGAATTGTTTTGTGCCCAATTCACTATGATTTGATTGTATTGGATCATTTTGTTGTTGTCTAATTATCTATTTGATTATTAGATTATGAGTTTCTAATTATTTATTTAATAATTAGATTTTTGTTGTTAATTGTCGTTTAGGCAATTTTGTTGTTTTCTATATTATCTTCATTGATAATCCTTTCATTTATCTTCTTTGATAAATTTGAATTTGCCGATTTGTTGTTTAACACTGTTATGTGTTATATTTACCGTTGTTCGATTTCTTTATCAAAGGATTGGATAGGTGAATTTATTTTGACTGTCGTCTAATTGTTATTTAATTATTATTGCTTCCGTGCATTAATAACTGAGTTTGAATTAGACTAACCCGTGTATTATTTTCTTTTGAATTTAATACTCGGTCAGACCGAGTATTTACAGGTTGTTGATATCTTACTTTGGATTGCTGCTAGAGCTATGAGGTCTTTTCATACCTTTTGGAGTAGTCGTTGTCATAGTATAGGAAGAAATGTATTCTTGTATATTATATACGATAATGTACATGTATATGTAACTTCCAGAGTCGACAGTTGTAGTTGTATCATATGTACTGTATCACATGTATTGTAACTAACATCAGTTATTATATATATGGGACTTTTTGTTTTATCTGTGTTCCACATTTATATTATCTGTGTTATTATTATATATATTGTCCTAAACTATTATGAACCATCGTAGTTCGTTTTATATTGGAATTGAGTATGTCGATGGGAGTAAATAAATAAGAGATGAAACATAAAAATATATACCACTCCTATCGAGATAACCAATACTAGTGTAAGGCCTAACTACGGATGGCCGCTCCTATTTAGCCTTATTCTTCGTAATAATGGATAGTATTTCTTTTAATACTCTTTGTTATTGTGAACATGGAGGTGGGGCGTTACAGTTGGTATCAGAGCTTGGGGTTTATGGACATAATATAAAACATAACTTAGATGGAACATGTGTTACAACTGTTAGTCGATGTTTTATTGTGGTTTGAGTCAAAACTAAAGTTTTGAAATTTTGATGAAAATTTTAAATATCTTTATCTATACTATATTATTATTAGTGAGTTGAATTTCAAGCTTACGCAGGACCCCTTGAAATTTGGCAACCGAACAGTCAAGTTTATACGTTTTCTTATATTCCTGTCGTATTCGCTTTTCCCCTCCTTCCACTGCGTCTTTCTTCTTCCTCCTTTTAGGTCTTCCCAAGTTGTTTCGTTTCAAGAGAGCAGAAGCCCCCATTGCAATTTGGCAAATTAAACATTGTTGTTTTTATTATTCTCTATGCCATCTCTCCGCTTCGTCCATTATCCAAATTATTTCCCAAACCCTAAAACCAAAATTTTCTCTGCTCCGCCATCCAATCGGTCAAGCAATCTAACTTATTTCCTAATCGCATCTCTCCGCTTCCACCCTCACCATACACTGATGCGACATGTATGAGATTTTGAATAAGGAGCTCATCTCAAGCTCTTTTCATGCGTTTATCATCTTTGTTTCTTCGTCCATCTTCATGCCTCAATGGTGACTTTCGATGCCTCCATTTTCCCTCCGTTACCCGCTGCTTCCGCATGAAATCCTCAGGTTATCGAGTTCGGGGCTATGAAGTCGGCCGTTTCTAGTGCACGGTTTTCTATGGTTACTACTGTCACGTTGGACAGTTCTAATTCGTATGGTATTGGGCTGTTTCTCGGTGATCTTCGAGTACTACTGCTATTTTTGGAATTTGTTTGGCTATTAGTTTCGATTTTGGGCTGCCGATCTCTCATCCCCATCTCTTCCCGTGAAGGTAATTCATGTGCCCTCATTTTGTAAGGACCCGCCTTTTTGGGACAGTTTAAACCGACGATCAAATACACATGTCGATTCCAAACCATTCAAAATGGCAGATGGTTATTGGGATAAATAAGAAAAGAAAAAGAAAGAGAAATAAAGGAAATGAAACAACACAGAATCTCGCAGCGGAACGATAAAATATAATAGTCAAATAAACAGTTCATGAAGCTGTTTACTATACTTTGACAATTATTTATACAACATTTATCAGAGTTATACATTTACAACAGAACAAATAAATAATGCAGCAGACAATCATGATGCAAAGATAATAATAGTAATAGTATACCAAATATTCGCCTTCGTCCTCCAGAATAGATCTTCAAAAATCTAAAAAACTCAGGACTGACCCGAGCGTAATGAAAAGACAAAACACTCGAGTCTGGACTAAAATATCCTTATGAAAGTTAAATCAATCGTAAATAAATATGAGTGTAACGGTGTCGGAGATGTTTACGGGGTTTGACATCACCTATCCAGTGTTAAGGTGCGTGCAATAACTCAAGAGATGTTACGGGATTTTCCATCTCTCAAGGATCCGTGAAACTATCTACTATGTAGTAATATACGCTAAGTAGATAATGCCTATCAGTAATATAAAGTATCAAAATAGCGTTAAGGCATTACCATAATCCCCCTTAACACATTTTTATAATGCCATAGTCTATACAGCACCGTAAGCCCCACCGTAAACTGGTGGTTATCAGAGGGTACCCCATAGGTATGACACAAAGCATAAGGTAGTGGTCGCGAATAGGATAATCAGTATGACAAGATACATGAGGCGATACCAACTAGGATACTAGTAGTTGCGTGATCCGGACTGATGTTGAGCATAGCCAGCAGCTACCCCAACACCGCGAAACACCACTCCCAAATCAAGGGGTGCACCCAAATCGAATCACAAATGTAATAGAAATGGTATCGAAGAAGCGTGTCCGCTAGAGGTGGCGAACCTCAATGGCCCGGCGCGGCTCCTGTTTTACTCATGTCAGGGGTCATCCAATATCGTTCTCTTTCTTCAGTCAACGCGTTCACCAAACCATCCACTTCATTCTGGATCAACACTCCGCGTATAATAGTTATTAAAGTGGTGTTCGGTATCGACAGAGAGTATGTCCATATCCGATCCCGGTCTCTTTAATAACTACGTATTATTACACCGTTGGCTCTTTTATATTTCAAATCGATTCATAATTGATATCAAAATATCATATTCGCTTCAAAAATCAAGTCCATTTCAAATATCGACATAGCCATTCAAAATATAAGGTTCCTTTTCAAAAATTATTTTTTTTCGTCTCAATATCTCATTTCGGTTTCAAAATCATTCCGAATTTCAATTTAGGTTGCAACTTCATTTAACCCAATTCGTTTTTAAATTCAAGATTTAAACATAAACATTTCACCTTATTAACCAGCTTGAAATTTTTAGAAAATAGTTTTAAGTAGTTTAAAAGTAGTTTAAATAATTAAAATAGTTAAAAATACTTAAAATCTTTAAAATGGATTTAAAATAGATAAATTAGTTTAAAATGATTAAATTGGGTTAAGTAGATTAAAAATTAGATTAAAATAGTTTAAGTATTCAAAATGGTTTATATAACTGAGTAATTTGGAAAAAAAATTAAAACAGCTTCAAAACCAATCCATCTCAATTATAACTTCCCAATTCAAATAAATTTCAATTTCCAATTTACCGATTCAATTTCGATTTCAATTCAAATCAATGTCAACATTTACTTCGAATTAATTCAATTTTACATTCACCTTTAATTTATTCAATTTCAATTTATATCGATTTGGAGCTTGATGTTCAAAATACCAATTTATACCACTTAACACAATTATGCGTCAATATTCAAATCTAAATCCAAATTTCAAATATGATTCAATTTCAAGCTCAATTTCAAAATATCATTTTTATATCACTTTTACTTAGTAATGTTCAAAGCTCCAATTAAGGTTCAATCTTTAAAACGAATAAATTTTCGAAATTCAATCATAACCAAATTTTAAATTTCAAAGTCTCAACTTAAATCATTTAACAATTTCTTTTAACCAAAATATATTTCAACATTCCAAACTCAATTTTTCCGATAAATTCGATTTCTATAAATTGATTTCTATTTATAACTGCTAAATCAAACATTTAAATAAATATCAAATCGACGTTTTTAAAAATTATTAATTTAGCCAATTCGGCGTCCGTATATAATTTTCTATCCTATGGCCAAGTAATTATTTATTTAAATTAAATGTCAAGGATGAATATATATCACTTAAATCAATCATAGTGTCATATGTATGCATAACAGGTTATATATAAGCAATAAACATCCAAACATTTAAATATCAACCAGTAGCATCCATCGAAATAAAACATCCAATAGACAATACAATTCATAGCAATTTCATAGTTATCAATGTCAGGAAATTTTATCGCAATTCAATTTCAATTTCAATTTTAACGGTCAATTTAATTTTCAACGGTTAATTCAAATGACAGTATATATGACAATTAAATTTATCAAACAACGACAAATAAAATTCATAACACTTCATAATGTCAAATTTAACTAGCATAAAGATATTTAGTACGGTGTGAGCGTTATATAACACTCACCTTGATTTCAATGCAGTTCCAGCGGTTTATTTCGAATAAAATCAAACGAGCGTTTAATTTTACCCGAAATTTTCACTTGCTCCAAACGACTCTAATCCAATTCCATAGCGTAGTGCTCGTCAATACGAAGCCAACGCAAAAAGTTTCGTCGAATTCCGACCTCGCATGACAAAGATATGATATTTTAAAGTTAACACGAATTTTTATATAAATTAATTACAACTTTATTTTAATTTTTAAACCTAATCCATTCTGGGCCGTCCATCTCAAGGCCTGCAAATCCAAGCCGCCCCCTTTCTTTCTTCCTCTCCCCATGTTTTGCACGCACGCACCAACCCATAGCCTCTGTAACAACCCGCATATTTATCGATTTTATATTTAAATATTTTATTTAAATATTTTATCGTTCGTCGGATTTTGGTCCGAAAAGCTACTTTTTGCATACGGTCGAATTAGGACTCGAGACCACCTCCATTGAGTTCAAAATGCCGTTTGCGACCTTTTTGAGTATAAGCTTCGATATGTTTGGAGAAAGTTGATTTTTGCTACTTTTTCCCGCTTAGGGCTTTGGTTGGGCTGAGCCAATTAGTCACTTAACTCAGTTCCAACACTCTCCTCTTCATTCACTTCTCTTCTATTTTCCTAACACTCAAGCTCAAGCAAAAATGGAGGAAGAGAATGGGAAATAGAAATTCCTAAGCCCTAGCTTGCTTTGCAAATCCATCTCCTTGCTCCAAAGTTCATGAGAACCCATTGGTAAGCTTCCTCTTCTTCTTCTCCAACTCATTCTCTCTTTGAATTTCAGAAATTTCCTAAACCTAACTTAGGAAATGTTCTTCTTTTTACCTTAGATTCAAGCTTCTAGTGTTGAGATTGAAGAGTGCTTGTTCTTGCCTTTGCTTTCAAGCTTCATCTTCATAAATTTAGTTCAAAGGCGAGATTTTTATCTCACATCTATGACTATAATTATCTTTGTTTGTTAGGTATGAATTCCTAACACTTCTTCATGAGAATTTGCTCTTGATTTGGATTGGTTTTGTGAATATTCCAATTTTTGGGTTTTTAAGTCAAATTTGTGTAAAATCCTTTTATGGATGTTTGATCATGCTTTTGGTGATGCATCGAGGAGCATATAGGGCCGGGTTGCCGATTGGCATAAACCCTTAGAGCCAATGTTCGTCCGATTGCAATTTGGAAGAGTTTGCTCTTCATTTGAATAAGGCTGAAAAATAGCCCAGGCATGATTCAGTCGACTGAAATCTCTGTTCAGTCGACTGAACCTGAAACCCGAGAGTTTCCAGGCATGATTCAGTCGACTGAAAAACTCTGCACAGTCGACTGAAACTGGAAACAGAAAGTTTCCTGAACCTGGAAAATTTCCATGTACAGGGTCAGTCGACTGAAAATCTCTGTTCAGTCGACTGAACCTGCTGTTTGAGTCCAATTTGCCTTTTTGGATTGAATTTCCAATTTAAATCGATTCGTGATGATCCTATTTATTGTCATCATTTATTATCATCTTTGATGACTTATTTTCTTTGGGAATTTTAGATATATCCACTTCGGTGGATCCTTTATCGATTTCATTGGATTTTATTCACATCTTCGAATGTGATCTTTGTGATTGATTGTTTCTACAATCTTCTTCGTGATTTGTCACTTTAAAAATATAAAGGTTTTCTATACTAGTAGTAAATATCAAAACTCTTTCCTCAAACGATTTCAATACTATTTTAATACGAAATTCGTTTATAAAACCGTTTTCCAATCTATTAGTATATACAAACCTTTACCTCACTCGTATGAGAAATCTAATTAAACGACTTAGTAAAACGAGTGGTATGAAACGCTTGCGTTTACTTCGTCGGTTAATTCTTGGACTTGTTCGATTGAACCTCTTGTGACAATTTTCTAGTGGAGATCCACAATTTGTTCGTAAATATTTAAGTTAAGCTAGTGGTTATGGGACATGAGGCTAAGCTCATATATTTACTAGCTTATTGTAATTGACACTTCTCTTTGATCATGACGATCATTTTAGGTTTTTGACTAGCATCGTGCTATGTCTTTGTGATTTGGTTCATCGGACGTCCCGCTGTACGACGTCGTTGTTCCCTTTGATTGTGATTTGGTTCATCGGATGTCCCGCTGTACGACGTCGTTGATCCTTTCCTTGTGATTTCTGGATCTCGTGTGTTGAATTCTGGAATTTATGTTTCACCAACTTTTACGATGGGCATTGATATATGTGTCATATATTGCGGCTTGGTGAATGAAATTAGGAGTATGACATTCCTTTTTATCTTGAGTAGATTATTGTGATATTGATTAATCCCCTGTTGATTTTCAATTACTATTTTATCACAGCTTGGCATTGTGATTATTATATGTTTATGTCATATCTCTTATTATATATCACTTCATCTGATATTTATAGCTAGACTGATCCGTTTATTATTTTCTTATTAAATAATACTCGGGTCAGACCGAGATGTTACAGGTGCGTCGGCTTGACTTCTCTCTTGGGATTGATCCCTCTGACTTTTGGCTAACTACTTAGATTAGTAGTTTTTGTTGTATACATTTGAGATTTAGACTCCTTGATGTATACTTATTCTTTTGTCTAGCACTTGTATCTATTCCTTTGTATTATTGTGGATCTTTTTAGACCACTACTCTGATGTACACTTTCTAGTGTAATATTCATATCTTATTCCGCCTTTGTGATATGAATTGTCTGTGACTGATTTATGTTATGTTTATTTCTATATTTGTTTCCGAAGAAATTATAGCCACTGTGTAGTAGCTTTGAGTTTGTGTCGGTATGTCGGATTTCCTCTTGAGATGAAAAGTTATATTTTTATCCGGTATATCGGTACTCGCACAAAGCAATTATACAGATGGTCGCTCCTCAACAGCCTTATTCTCCGTGCTAGTTGACAGCATTCACAGTAATGTTCTTGGCTAGCGTGGGTATAGAGGTGGGGCGTCACAGCTTGGTATCAGAGCCAAACTTCGGAACAATGTAGAATAATTTAGCAAGGATCATGTCCTAAGTCTTTCTTAGGAGTTGTGCTTTAGGATTTTATTCGGGTCTTCGTACCGATTCATCCTATTTTCTTTATGATTCCTTGTTTTATCTATCAAGAATTGCTTGATATTTATTTTGAGAATAACTCTTTCCTCTTCTTTCTTTCTTTCTTAAAGAAGAGAAATGGTTAGACCAGGCCGTCCCAGCGCCGGTCAATCTAGTGCTACTACCCAGGATGGAGTATTTATGTCTGCTCAACAACTTTTGGATCTCGTAAAGAATCAAGAGTTTATCTATGCTTTGAGTAAGAACCCCGAAATGGTTCTACCTTTGAAACTTAAGTTTCTTTCAATCAGCTTGTGGATGTTACTCTTCTTCATGGAGAGATTGGTAAAGGAAGTGTTTGTGATATTGGGACTTCCAAGAAGAGGCATATTAAGTTCAAGAGCCTTAATCCCAATAAGAGAGTGAAGCAGACTACTTTTGTAGCAAAGACTCCAATCCCTGATCGTGGAGGATGCTACAATTGTAATTCTATGGAACATTATGCGAATATGTGTCCAAAACCCCATTTTTGTCGCTATTGCAAGAAACCGGGTCATCTTTTATCTGCATGTCCCAAACTTTTGAGTAAGGACATGAGAAAACTAAATATTGTGCAAGCCCCTAGCAACTCTTCTCTTGGTCAAGGTATTTTTCATTCAATCCTTGATGACATTTGCTTTGTGATTATCTTGTTCATGTTCTTTTTTGATATAGTTTCCATCTCACTATTTTATATCAAAAGGAATTGTTAATTCTTTTTCTTTGAATATTTTGGGCTTGTTGACTTCATTGAGAATTGTGTATCCGGATGGTAGATCCGCAACACTCAATTTGCTTTTGTTTAGATGTCGAGATTGTTTTATGTGACTTTTCTTTCCGAGCCGATATTTTTGCTTTGGCTTCGGAATTGACCTTTCTGCAAGGATTGGCTTAATCATTGTGAAGCCCATATCCTATTTTTCCGAGTGGATTATTCATCTTCGACATTTTCAATCTGTTAAGCAGATTTCTATTTTTCTTTGTGTTTTTGATTCCATCTGGATGGCATCATTTTATTCCTTAAGCCCACTTATAAGGAAAGTGTTATTTCTCTCATTCATGTAGTTTGAGAAATTTTCCGGTATTTTTGAGTTTGTCTTAGGATTATCACCTAAGAAATCTTTTGTGGGGTGTTAAGGTCTTTTCAGTTTGACTTTACCACCGGTTTTCGTTTGCTACGAGTTGCGGAAATTAGCATTCCACTTACCGCATTCCGTACTCGTTATGATTCTTATGAATGACTTATTTTGTCATTCAATTTGTCCAACTTATTTCATCCATTTTATAAATCGAATATTCTATGAATATTTCGATGAGACCATTCTTGTATTTATTGATTTTGGATGAAAATAGTAATTTAAAATTTTGCAAATCTTTTTCATAAGATTTATTTATAAGTAAAACTGGATTTTTGCTCTTGAAACGAACAAAGAATATTCTTAAAACTTTTTAAGAGATTTATTTATCCTATAAAAGATGATTTTGTGATTGTATTGACCGTTGAGTGCTTTAAGAATTTTGGTCGATGCGCTTGATCAACGTTATCAATAGGAATCTCCTAAACGCTTTGATGAGACAGTCAGACACGATATATTGACTTGTAAAAATGTAAATTTTTCTAGAAAGATTATTACATAATGATAAATGTAATTTTGGATGTTTTAACTTTTCGGGAAAGAGAATTATTTAAAAGAAGTTCTTTCTTTTCGATACTCTTATTCTTTCTTGTGATTCCTGAAGGGGAACCAAGACTTTGCTATTTGTACCGATACTAGTCGTATTGGTTTGGAATGCCATTCTCTTACAAAGGAGGACGTGATATCGCTTGTGCTTCTAAATCATTATAGCTTATCGAGACTAGATATGCCACTCATGATCTAGTGTTCGAGGCTATTGTTTTTGCTTTTGGAATTTGACATCATCATCTTTGGGGAAGAAATTTGTTCTCCATCTCGATCATAAATCTTTGGAATATTTATGTTCTCTTAAGGAACTGCTTGTAGACTCGAGTTCCTAGCTTCCTATGATCTTGGTATTCTTTTATTCCCGAGAAGGGAAATTGTGTTGCCAATGCGCTTTGTCGTAGGCAACAAGTGGTTGACTCTTTGATGTTGTCTGAATGGAATTATTTTTCTATCAAGTTCATCGGACGTTTTGGTATACTTCGTTTTATTGAGCTTTATCTCATTCCTTTTAAGGACTAGCGTCCGATGTCCTTTTATTGTGTTCGGTTCATTGGACGTACCGTTTTTGTACTGCGTCAGTGTTCCGAATTATTTGGTATTTGATTCATCGGATGTACCGTTGTACTACATCGATGTCTTTGAAATTTGATTCATCGGATGTACCGTTGTACTACATCGATGTCTTTGCTTTTGTTTCATCGGATGTACCGTTGTACTACATCGATGTCTTTTCTTTTGATTCATCGGATGTACCGTTGTACTACATCGATGTCTTTTCTTTTGATTCATCGGATGTACCGTTGTACTACATCGATGTCTTTTCTTTTGATTCATCGGATGTACCGTTGTACTACATCGATGTCTTTGCTTTTGATTCATCGGATGTACCGTTGTACTACATCGATGTCTTTGCTTTTGATTCATCGGATGTACCGTTGTACTACATCGATGTCTTTTCTTTTGATTCATCGGATGTACCGTTGTACTACATCGATGTCTTTTCTTTTGATTCATCGGATGTACCGTTGTACTACATCGATGTCTTTGCTTTTGATTCATCGGATGTACCGTTGTACTACATCGATGTCTTTTCTTTTGATTCATCGGATGTACCGTTGTACTACATCGATGTCTTTGCTTTTGATTCATCGGATGTACCGTTGTACTACATCGATGTCTTTGCTATTTGATTCATCGGATGTACCGTTGTACTATATCGATGTCTTTTCTTTTGATTCATCGGATGTACCGTTGTACTACATGGATGTCTTTGCTATTTGATTCATCGGATGTACCGTTGTACTACATCGATGTCTTTGCTTTTGATTCATCGGATGTACCGTTGTACTACATCGATGTCTTTTCTTTTGATTCATCGGATGTACCGTTGTACTACATCGATTTCTTTTCTTTTGATTCATCGGATGTACCATTGTACTACATCAATGTCTTTTCTTTTGATTCATCGGATGTACCGTTGTACTACATCGTTGTCTTTGCTTTTGACTCATCTGATGTACCGTTGTACTACATCGATGTCTTTGCTATTTGATTCATCGGATGTACCGTTGTACTACATCGATGTCTTTGCTTTTGATTCATCGGATGTACCGTTGTACTACATCGATGTCTTTGCTATTTGATTCATCGGATGTACCGTTGTACTACATCGATGTCTTTGCTTTTGATTCATCGGATGTACCGTTGTACTACATCGATGTCTTTTCTTTTGATTCATCGGATGTACCGTTGTACTACATCGATGTCTTTTCTTTTGATTCATCGGATGTACCGTTGTACTACATCGATGTCTTTTCTTTTGATTCATCGGATGTACCGTTGTACTACATCGATGTCTTTGCTTTTGATTCATCGGATGTACCGTTGTACTACATCGATGTCTTTTCTTTTGATTCATCGGATGTACCGTTGTACTACATCGATGTCTTTGCTTTTGATTCATCGGATGTACCGTTGTACTACATCGATGTCTTTGCTATTTGATTCATCGGATGTACCGTTGTACTACATGGATGTCTTTGCTATTTGATTGATCGGATGTACCGTTTGTACTACATCGATGTCTTTCATTTGGTTCATTGGGCGTACCGTTTTTGTACTACGCTGATGTCCCAAATTGTTTGAGTTTCTAGTTTTTCGGGCGTACCGTTTTTGTACTACGCCGTTGCACTGGCTCAATTTTCTGCTATTCTTGACGTTCCTCGCGTCTTTTATCTACGGGAATGCCTTAGGGATTCCAGTTTTCATTCTTGAGCCCGGTGTTATTGTGGAAATTGAAGTTTCACCAGGTTTCTTGCTAACTCTTTCGTGCACTTTATGGTGAGCTTCCTATTTCAAATTTTCTTTTGTGTGGATATGCTTCTATGGTTGTTACTTCATATATTTCCTTCTTGCTTATTGCGAGGACGCAATTTCTTTAAGGAGGGGAGTCTGTAACAACCCGCATATTTATCGATTTTATATTTAAATATTTTATTTAAATATTTTATCGTTCGTCGGATTTTGGTCCGAAAAGCTACTTTTTGCATACGGTCGAATTAGGACTCGAGACCACCTCCATTGAGTTCAAAATGCCGTTTGCGACCTTTTTGAGTATAAGCTTCGATATGTTTGGAGAAAGTTGATTTTTGCTACTTTTTCCCACTTAGGGCTTTGGTTGGGCTGAGCCAATCAGTCACTTAACTCAGTTCCAACACTCTCCTCTTCATTCACTTCTCTTCTATTTTCCTAACACTCAAGCTCAAGCAAAAATGGAGGAAGAGAATGGGAAATAGAAATTCCTAAGCCCTAGCTTGCTTTGCAAATCCATCTCCTTGCTCCAAAGTTCATGAGAACCCATTGGCAAGCTTCCTCTTCTTCTTCTCCAACTCATTCTCTCTTTGAATTTCAGAAATTTCCTAAACCTAACTTAGGAAATGTTCTTCTTTTTACCTTAGATTCAAGCTTCTAGTGTTGAGATTGAAGAGTGCTTGTTCTTGCCTTTGCTTTCAAGCTTCATCTTCATAAATTTAGTTCAAAGGCGAGATTTTTATCTCACATCTATGACTATAATTATCTTTGTTTGTTAGGTATGAATTCCTAACACTTCTTCATGAGAATTTGCTCTTGATTTGGATTGGTTTTGTGAATATTCCAATTTTTGGGTTTTTAAGTCAAATTTGTGTAAAATCCTTTTATGGATGTTTGATCATGCTTTTGGTGATGCATCGAGGAGCATATAGGGCCGGGTTGCCGATTGGCATAAACCCTTAGAGCCAATGTTCGTCCGATTGCAATTTGGAAGAGTTTGCTCTTCATTTGAATAAGGCTGAAAAACAGCCCAGGCATGATTCAGTCGACTGAAATCTCTGTTCAGTCGACTGAACCTGAAACCCGAGAGTTTCCAGGCATGATTCAGTCGACTGAAAAACTCTGCACAGTCGACTGAAACTGGAAACAGAAAGTTTCCTGAACCTGGAAAATTTCCATGTACAGGGTCAGTCGACTGAAAATCTCTGTTCAGTCGACTGAACCTGCTGTTTGAGTCCAATTTGCCTTTTTGGATTGAATTTCCAATTTAAATCGATTCGTGATGATCCTATTTATTGTCATCATTTATTATCATCTTTGATGACTTATTTTCTTATGTAATTTTAGATATATCCACTTCGGTGGATCCTTTATCGATTTCATTGGATTTTATTCACATCTTCGAATGTGATCTTTGTGATTGATTGTTTCTACAATCTTCTTCGTGATTTGTCACTTTAAAAATATAAAGGTTTTCTATACTAGTAGTAAATATCAAAACTCTTTCCTCAAACGATTTCAATACTATTTTAATACGAAATTCGTTTATAAAACCGTTTTCCAATCTATTAGTATATACAAACCTTTACCTCACTCGTATGAGAAATCTAATTAAACGACTTAGTAAAACGAGTGGTATGAAACGCTTGCGTTTACTTCGTCGGTTAATTCTTGGACTTGTTCGATTGAACCTCTTGTGACAATTTTCTAGTGGAGATCCACAATTTGTTCGTAAATATTTAAGTTAAGCTAGTGGTTATGGGACATGAGGCTAAGCTCATATATTTACTAGCTTATTGTAATTGACACTTCTCTTTGATCATGACGATCATTTTAGGTTTTTGACTAGCATCGTGCTATGTCTTTGTGATTTGGTTCATCGGACGTCCCGCTGTACGACGTCGTTGTTCCCTTTGATTGTGATTTGGTTCATCGGATGTCCCGCTGTACGACGTCGTTGATCCTTTCCTTGTGATTTCTGGATCTCGTGTGTTGAATTCTGGAATTTATGTTTCACCAACTTTTACGATGGGCATTGATATATGTGTCATATATTGCGGCTTGGTGAATGAAATTAGGAGTATGACATTCCTTTTTATCTTGAGTAGATTATTGTGATATTGATTAATCCCCTGTTGATTTTCAATTACTATTTTATCACAGCTTGGCATTGTGATTATTATATGTTTATGTCATATCTCTTATTATATATCACTTCATCTGATATTTATAGCTAGACTGATCCGTTTATTATTTTCTTATTAAATAATACTCGGGTCAGACCGAGATGTTACAGGTGCGTCGGCTTGACTTCTCTCTTGGGATTGATCCCTCTGACTTTTGGCTAACTACTTAGATTAGTAGTTTTTGTTGTATACATTTGAGATTTAGACTCCTTGATGTATACTTATTCTTTTGTCTAGCACTTGTATCTATTCCTTTGTATTATTGTGGATCTTTTTAGACCACTACTCTGATGTACACTTTCTAGTGTAATATTCATATCTTATTCCGCCTTTGTGATATGAATTGTCTGTGACTGATTTATGTTATGTTTATTTCTATATTTGTTTCCGAAGAAATTATAGCCACTGTGTAGTAGCTTTGAGTTTGTGTCGGTACGTCGGATTTCCTCTTGAGATGAAAAGTTATATTTTTATCCGGTATATCGGTACTCGCACAAAGCAATTATACAGATGGTCGCTCCTCAACAGCCTTATTCTCCGTGCTAGTTGACAGCATTCACAGTAATGTTCCTGGCTAGCGTGGGTATAGAGGTGGGGCGTCACAGCCTCCACCAAACCCTAATTGCTCCGGCCTCCTCGATGCACGAGGCCCCATCACTCCACCACCATTCGAAAGCCCTCGCTTCACTCCACCTTCACCATCAATAGCACCAAGCTCGGCCTCATCTAGGCCTGGAAAAACGTGAAAAACGTGTTGACTTTGTGGTCAATTTCCCGTCGATCCGTGGCTCCGTTTCAGATCATGACCGTTGGATTTGTAGATGTCCTCGAGATCTACAACTTTGTAGTTGAGAGTTTTTGCTAATTCTTCACGGATTTGGAGATAATTAAGGAAGAAGTTTCGAAATTTCTGGCCATTCAAAATGAAAGTGGCGGCTGGAACAAAGGAGTTAGGGTTTGGAGCAAATGAAAGAGGATGGGTCCTTTTATAGAAAATTGCAAAAACACTATTCATCGAAAATTTTCCAAACTCCAAACGAAGCGTGCCGGCTGGCGTTTTTAGGGTTTACCCCGCGTTCCGGACACAATGGAATAGGTTTCGGAGGCTAATTCGATCGTATGTGAGAGTTATGGAAATAAACAATCGATTTTAAATTAAACCGATTAACTAAATTTCTATGCGTATTGGCTTGCCCCGGACAAACGGTAGATCCGATTGACACGAAATTTGAAACCTTACAATAATATGACATTACGGATCTGATGAAACTAGTTTCGTCGAAATCCGAGACTGTTCGAAAAATGGCTATTTTAACTCGCTAAATTAATATTAAAATGATCTCGATGCGTTTCGAGCTACCACGGTCAAACGACAGCTCCGATTGCTATGAAAATTGAAATCCGATAATAACTAACTATTGCGGATCCAATGGAACTAGTTTCATCCAATTCGGAGACTGTTCAAAATTTGGCTATGTTCCAGTCGATAATTAAATATTAAAATATTCAATTTTCACAAATTTACTTTTAATTCGATTTCAAAGTTCTACAACATCATTCTAACTTTAATATGACAAAATAAAATTTTACAAATCATTTCTTAATCATATTAAACCCGTTATTCAATTATCCAATAATTCCAATTTTAAAATCTTATTAACCCTATTATAATCCCAATATACTGACATTCACTTTGAAAACCAATTTGAATCATATTAAATCAAATTTCAATCACTCACTCTATTTTCATATATTAAATTTCAATATCAAATTAATCTTATCAAATTTGGAATTTAATTGTTCAAACATTTGTAATACTAAATTTAAACAAATTGATTATTCTTAAATCACTATCTTTTGAAATATTCAAAACGAACTTAAAATTTAACTTTTGAAACGAATTAAGATTATAGAACAACCATTTCCATTATACGGTTATTCAATTCCCATTATTAAATTATTCAATAAATTTCGAATATTCAATTTAAACAATTTCGCTTATCCAATAATTCATTATCTTTTGAAATATTGAAATTGAACTTATAAGATTCAACTTTTAAAACCAATTCACAATTTAGAACACTATTTTCATTTTACAGTTATTCAATTATTCAATAAGTTTTAAATATTTAATTTAAACAATTTACCTGTTCAATATTCAATGTTTGATTTTAAATAGATTTTACTTATCGATCAATTACTCTATTATACCCAATGAATTCAACATTTTATTATCCTATTCAACTTTTGATTGCAAAGGTATTCACAAAGTAGCTTTTATTTTTCATTACTTGGATAGTTATTGTTGCAATTCATTCCAGTTATTATTATTCCAAATGAATCACAAATTTTTTTTCTAACATTAAATCACGAAATTTTATTAAATTAGCTATTTTAATTATCGAAAATTTACGGGTCGTTACACTCTCCCCCACTCAAAACTTTTCGTCCCCGAAAAGGAAAAAGAAGGAAAAAGGAACTAAGTAAAGGATTCAACATTTGATATATTTTATTAAAAATTATCCACTTATAAACAATGAAATTCCACTTATAAAGTCATAACTACGCTTCCACTAAGTTACTCCAAACGGCTTCCTAACTTTAAAAGTTAGTAATCAAAACAAGTTATAATTTTTTTTTTAAACTTGAAAAATTTTCTAACACCCGGATTTTACGGAAAATTTCGGCAGAGTCTCCTTTGCGCGGCTCGATCGGAAAAAAAATGACAGTATATATACCATAAATATACATCTCATCAAGTGATGAGGCATCCCGTAGGGAAAAAGTGTAAAAGTACGGTATGTAATCCGAGATATGTACCTTATATATTATTAGCGAGCATATACGGCTAATATAGCGTGAAAGCGAGCTCCAATGCGAAGCAAGCGCAATCCTCACCAACTAAACACTCTATAACTAAGTTAGAACCATGCATATAAAGATAGATCGATATACTTAGCCTACACAACATATATATAACATATTTAGCTTCAAAACTGAGATTTCAATTTCAGGACAGCAAACAAATCCTAGTTTTAGGTCAACTAAACGATAAAATTCGGCAACAGAATCTAAATAAAAGTTGTTGTATTCATTTCAGGCTTTCCGGAATATCCAAAATCATCGAATTCGGACCATACGTTCAAAAATTATGGCCGTTTTACTTAGAGAATACGCCTCAGCCTGGGCAATGAATTGCGCAGGTCAGCGACGGTCACCCACGTTTTCGACCTTCTAACCGACATCAAATCACAAAATACTTAAAACAAAAGTTTTAGCTTAAGTTCTTAGCTTTCCATAAATTACAAGATCATCAAAATACGATAAAATAGTCAAAAGATATGGCGAAAATACTAAGGGTGTATACTACTGATTTTACTTATTTTTACACAGGACAGCGAGTAACATTCAAGTTTTTATCCTAATAGACGGAGGAATTTTCTCAAGTTATCCAAAAAAAAGTTGTGCTATAATTTCTAAGCTTTTCGAAAAGTCCAAGATCGTCGAATTTCGTTCAGACATTTAAAAGTTATGGTTGTTTTCGTTTCAGCATATATTGGACAATTTTGGATTTTTCCCAAAATTTGCTTTTATTATTTCAAAGTGCAAACCGTCAAAAGTTCAAATTTTCTAAAGAACAATCATAAACACAAAGTCATTTATTTTCTTATTCATCCATGCAATAGGTTTATATTCAATTTGTTTCCGATTTATTCAAGTTTGTTTCATTCACATTTTAAATTCAAGTCAATTTGCTTCAATTTAAATTGAATTCAATTATATTTAATTTCACTTTGCTTCAAATTTGAATTTAATTTTTTTTAATTTTATTCCGTTTATTCAATTCCATTAACACTAATGCATTCTACTTAATCAATTATCATCCATCTAACAACCAGTGCATATCAAACATTAACATCCATCCAAAATCTACACTAAATCAATTATACATTTCCAAGTCAATTTTTTTATACACTTCCAAGTTTATTTACATTTAGTTATATTCATATTTAATTAGTTTCCATTTACCAATTTTATTTTTCATTAATTTTAAATTTTATTCATTCACTTGTATATATCATTCATTTTACAGCTTAAATTTCTTTTATATTTACAACTATCAATAAATCTTCACATTTTATTATTCATTCTCACACTGGTATATTATTTCTCTACTTATCCTTATTAGCATTTTAAACCTTTTAAGTATTTGGTAAGTTATAGTTATGCAAATAGAATGAAGTTAAACAACATACAACTTCTTTTCATTTAAAGTTGAATTTTCAATTAATTAATTCTTAAGTCATTACTTAAATTACACTATAATTTAATTTCACATTTACATTCACATATAGTATTTCCATTTTATATTAACATAATTGTGAATCACCTTTAAATGTTAATTTAAATTCCAATTATTTACTAACAATTTTATTTATATTTGCAAACCATTAATTAAATGCATATTTCATTATTCAAAACTATACTTGTATATTATCCAATTAACAATTCATATAACATTTTTGAACTTCTTAAATATTTTGGTAAGTTATATCTATGCTATAGAATGAAATTTAATACTATGCGAGTTTTATAATTTCAATTTTAATTTAAGTTCATAATTTCCTAATTCTAAGGGTTTCTACTTCAATTGATATTTTCACTTAGCTCTTAGGTTCATTTCTCATTTCACAATTCAGAAGTTCCTTAATGATTCAAGTCTAAATTCATTTCAATCATTTAAAAAAAATCATTAATTATTAAAGGACTTAAGAATTCCAATCCCGGTTTCATTTCAAATCAAGTTTTGAAATAATATATACTTATATAATTTATATATCAAATCATACTATAGAGAATACAAAATAAAATAAAATTTGAATCAAAACAAGGTTTAGACAAGCTATTAAGTGGTCTCCCCCACTCGGACTCTCGAAAATAAACGTCGATGATGCATGCACTCATCACCGAAATCATTTTCTAGCGTCCAGAGAAGGGAATATAACACTTATCATAAAAAAAATCCTTCGAAAACAATTTTAACTCAATTATACTGTCATATAATACTCATATTATATTTTTCAAATTCTTGTAAGTCAATTTCAAACACCGAAATTTAAATTCCCAAATCCAAGTTAAAATTTATTTATATTCATTATCAATTGTGTTTACAAGATTTCATTTTCCTAAATCTATTTTTATTTAATCAATTGTTGTAAATATTGACTAGTCAAACAATAACGATAATAATCTAATATTATCATCTCCTAACAATCAATTCAATCAAAATGAATAAATATTCAAATAATTCTTTTACATAAAATATATTCCAAAACGATATTGTGTTGGTTTGTCCTATTCGAGTGTTTAGAAATTCCTATCGACGCCTTGGTGTCCCAAGTATCGACCAGAATTCATTAATACTCAACGGAACAAAGTTAACACAATATAAAACCATTTTATATCAAATAACAAGTATGCTCTCTCATATACACTCAACTCATTCATATAGTTTACCTCTATTTCAATGAGTTATTCCCCACTAGAGCCAAGGTTTATCGCTAAACCAAAGTTCTGATACCAATTGTAACGACCCGCCTTTTTGGGAAAGTTTAAACCGACGATCAAATACACATGTCGATTCCAAACCATTCAAAAGGGCAGATGTTATTGGGATAAATAAGAAAAGAAAAGGAAAGAGAAATAAAGGAAATGAAACAACACAGAATCTCGCAGCGGAATGATAAAATATAATAGTCAAATAAACAGTTTATGAAGCTGTTTACTATACTTTGACAATTATTTATACAACATTTATCGGAGTTATACATTTACAACAGAACAAATAAATAATGCAGCAGAAAATCATGATGCAAAGATAATAATACTAATAGTATACCAAATCTTCGTCTTCGTCCTCCAGAATAGATCTTCAAAAATCTGAAAAACTCAGGACTGACTCGAGCGTAATGAAAAGACAAAACACTCGAGTCAGGACTAAAATATCCTTATGAAAGTTAAATCAATCGTAAATAAATATGAGTGTAACGGCATCGGAGATGTTTACGGGGTTTGACATCACCTATCCAGTGTTAACGTGCGTGCAATAACTCAAGAGATGTTACGGGATTTTCCATCTCTCAAGGATCCGTGAAACTATCTACTATGTAGTAATATACGCTAAGTAGATAATGCCTATCAGTAATATAAAGTATCAAAATAGCGTTAAGGCGTTACCATAATCCCCCTTAACACATTTTTATAATGCCATAGTCTATACAGCACCGTAAGCCCCACCGTAAGCTGGTGGTTATCAGAGGGTACCCCATAGGTATAACACAAAGCATAATGTAGTGGTCGCGAATAGGATAATCAGTATGACAAGGTACATGAGGCGATACCAACTAGGATACTAGTAGTTGCGTGATCCGGACTGATGTTGAGCATAGCCAGCAGCTACCCCAACACTGCGAAACACCACTCCCAAATCAAGGGGTGCACCCAAATCGAATCACAAATGTAATAGAATGGTATCGAAGAAGCGTGTCCGCTAGAGGTGGCGAACCTCAATGGCCCGGCGCGGCTCCTGTTTTAGGCGTGTCAGGGGTCATCCAATATCGTTCTCTTTCTTTAGTCAACGCGTTCACCAAACCATCCACTTCATTCTGGATCAACACTCCACGTATAATAGTTATTAAAGTGGTGTTCGGTATTGACAGAGAGTATGTCCATATCCGATCCCGGTCTCTTTAATAACTACATATTATTACACCGTTGGCTCTTTTATATTTCAAATCGATTCATAATTGATATCAAAATATCATATTCGCTTCAAAAATCAAGTCCATTTCAAATATCGACATAGCCATTCAAAATATAAGGTTCCTTTTCAAAAATTATTTTTTTTCGTCTCAATATCTCATTTCAATTTCAAAATCATTCCGAATTTCAATTTAGGTTTCAACTTCCTTTAACCCAATTCGTATTTAAATTCAAGATTTAAACATAAACATTTCACCTTATTAAACAGCTTGAAATTTTTAGAAAATAGTTTTAAGTAGTTTAAAAGTAGTTTAAATAATTAAAATAGTTAAAAATACTTAAAATCTTTAAAATGGATTTAAAATAGATAAATTTGTTTAAAATAATTTAAATTGGGTTAAGTAGATTAAAAATTAGATTAAAATAGTTTAAGTATTCAAAATGGTTTATATAACAGAGTAATTTGGAAAAAAAATTAAAACAACTTCAAAACCAATCCATCTCAATTATAACTTCCCAATTCAAATAAATTTCAATTTCCAATTTACCGATTCAATTTCGATTTCAATTCAAATCAATGTCAACATTTACTTTGAATTAATTCAATTTTACATTCACCTTTAATTTATTCAATTTCAATTTATATCGATTTGGAGCTTGATGTTCAAAATACCAATTTATACCACTTAACACAATTATGCGTCAATATTCAAATCTAAATCCAAATTTCATATATGATTCAATTTCAAGCTCAATTTCAAAATATCATTTTTATATCACTTTTACTTAGTAATGTTCAAAGCTCCAATTAAGGTTCAAGCTTTAAAACGAATAAATTTTCGAAATTCAATCATAACCAAATTTTAAATTTTAAAGTCTCAACTTAAATCATTTAACAATTTCTTTTAACCAAAATATATTTCAACATTCCAAACTCAATTTTTCCGATAAATTCGATTTCTATAAATTGATTTCTATTTATAACTTCTAAATCAAACATTTAAATAAATATCAAATCGACGTTTTTAAAAATTATTAATTTAGCCAATTCGGTGTCCGTATATAATTTTCTATCCTATGGCCAAGTAATTATTTATTTAAATTAAATGTCAGGGATGAATATATATCACTTAAATCAATCATAGTGTCATATGTATGCATAACAGGTTATATTTAAGCAATAAACATCCAAACATTTAAATATCAACAAATAGCATCCATCGAAATAAAACATCCAATAGACAATACAATTCATAGCAATTTCATGGTTATCAATGTCAGGTAATTTTATCGCAATTCAATTTCAATTTCAATTTTAACGGTCAATTTAATTTTCAACTATTAATTCAACTGACAATATATATGACAATTAAATTTATCAAACAACGACAAATAAAATTCATAACACTTCATAATGTCAAATTTAACTAGCATAAAGATATTTAGTACGGTGTGAGCGTTATAAAACACTCACCTTGATTTCAATGCAGTTCCAGCGGTTTATTTCTAATAAAATTAAACGAGCGTTTAATTTTACCCGAAATTTTCACTTGCTCCAAACGACTCCAATCCAATTCCATAGCATAGTGCTCGTCAATACGAAGCCAACGCAAAATGTTTCGTCGAATTCCGACCTCGCATGACAAAGATATGATATTTTAAAGTTAACACGAATTTTTATATAAATTAATTACAACTTTATTTTAATTTTTAAACCTAATCCATTCTGGGCCGTCCATCTCAAGGCCTGCAAATCCAAGCCGCCCCCTTCCTTTCTTCCTCTCCCCAGGTTTTGCACGCACGCACCAACCCATAGCCTCCACCAAAACCTAATATCTCCGGCCTCCTCGATGCACGAGACCCATGACTCCACCACCATTCGAAAGCCCTCGCTTCACTCCACCTTCACCATCAATAGCACCAAGCTCGGCCTCATCTAGGCCTGGAAAAACGTGAAAAACGTGTTGACTTTGTGGTCAATTTCCGTCGATCCGTGGCTCCGTTTCAGATCATGACCGTTGGATTTGTAGATCTCGTCGAGATCTACAACTTTGTAGTTGAGAGTTTTTGCTAATTCTTCAAGGATTTGGAGATAATTAAGGAAGAAGTTTCGAAATTTCTGGCCATTCAAAATGAAAGTGGCGGCTGGAACAAAGGAGTTAGGGTTTGGAGCAAATGAAAGAGGATGGGTCCTTTTATAGAAAATTGCAAAAACACTATTCATCGAAAATTTTCCGAACTCCAGACGAAGTGTGCCGGCTGGCGTTTCTAGGGTTTACCCCGCGTTCCGGACACAATGGAATAGGTTTCGGAGGCTAATTCGATCGTATGTGAGAGTTATGGAAATAAACGATCGATTTTAAATTAAACCGATTAACTAAATTTCTATGCGTTTTGGCTTGCCCTGGACAAACGGTTAATCCGATTGACATGAAATTTGAAACCATACAATAATATGACATTACGGATCCGATGAAACTAGTTTCGTCGAAATTCGGGACTGTTTGAAAAATGGCTATTTTAACTCGCTAAATTAATATTAAAACTATTTCGATGCGTTTCGAGCTACCACGGTCAAACGACAACTCCGATTGCTATGAAAATTGAAATCCGATAATAACTAACTATTACGGATCCAATGGAACTAGTTTCGTCCAATTCTGAGACTGTTCAAAATTTGGCTATTTTCCAGTCGATAATTAAATATTAAAATATTCAATTTTCACAAATTTACTTTTAATTCGATTTTAAAAGTTCTACAACATTATTCTAACTTTAATATGACAAAATAAAATTTTACAAATCATTTCTTAATCATATTAAACCCGCTATTCAATTATCCAATAATTCCAATTTTAAAATCTTATTAACCCTATTATAATCCCAATATACTTACATTCACTTTGAAAACCAATTTGAATCATATTAAATCAAATTTCAATCACTCACTCTATTTTCATATATTAAATTTCAATATCAAATTAATCGTGTCAAATTCGGAATTTAATTATTGAAACATTTGTAATACTAAATTTAAACAAATTGATTATTCTTAAATCATTATCTTTTGAAATATTCAAAACGAACTTAAAATTTAACTTTTGAAACGAATTAAGATTATAGAACAACCATTTCCAATATACGGTTATTCAATTCCCATTATTAAATTATTCAATAAATTCCAAATATTCAATTTAAACAATTTTGCTTATCCAATAATTCATTATCTTTTGAAATATTGAAATTGAACTTATAAGATTCAACTTTTAAAACCAATTCACAATTTAGAACACTATTTTCATTTTACAGTTATTCAATTATTCAATAAGTTTTAAATATTTAATTTAAACAATCTACCTGTTCAATATTCAATGTTTGATTTTAAATAGATTTTACTTATCGATCAATTACTCTATTATACCCAATGAATTCAACATTTTATTATCCTATTCAACTTTTGATTGCAAAGGTATTCACTAAGTAGCTTTTATTTTTCATTACTTGGATAGTTATTGTAACGTACGCAGATTTTCGTTGCCGAAAAACCGAATAGTTATGGGTTTTAGAAAGAAGAAATTTAAGAAAAGAAAAAGAGAGAGAAAGATAGAAAATTTAGATAGGGAAAAGAAGATAGAACATTTTTAAAATAGAAGAAAAGGAGAAATAGAACAGAAAGAAAATCAGAGAAAAAGAAGAAAAAGAGAATAGAGGGAAAAGGAAACAGAAAATAGGAAAATAGAATAGAAAAGAGAAAATAGAGAAGAGATAGAAAAACAGAATAGAACAAAATTTTAAAATAGAAGAAAAAGAGAAGAGAGAACATTTTGAAAACATAGAACGGAACAGAAAACAACAGAACACAACAGAATCACATCAGAATCTCACAATTCGCAGCGGAACAACATATAATAATAAATGAATAATCTTTAAACAAAGAACTATATCAGTTATTACATTACATCACATTTCATTACATCATATCATCAGAGTGTACAACAACAACAAATAGTGCAGCGGAAAAAGAAATACTATATAAGTAATATGCCATGCCATCCAGCTTGCCTCCAGCAACTCCTGAATATCCAGAATATCCTGATAAACCTAACTCTTGACTGCCCGTGTGGAAATTGGTGGGCACCCAGAGTTTAGGAAGGAAAACAATAAACTCCGAGTCAGTCATGTGACTGGTGTGAGAACTCAAAACAGTTTATTTATCTTTAAAATCAAAATAGAGGAATATTTTTAAATTCAATTCGCAATGCTTTTAAAAATGAGACTACCATAAGACCTCCTGCCACACACACAATGCAAACGCAGACTTGGAGAAGATTTCTCCTTATGATAGTCAAACATGCTTGATACGCATTTAAAACTAAATCAATTTTGATATTATTATTAGTGCATAGTGTAGAAATTTCATTTCAAAGTAGAATATAAATCTTAGCCAGCATAGGTACCATTATATTATGCCTACTAATAGCTACCATATTAGATGGCAGGTTCTACAACTAAAACCGTACAAGTCACGTATTGTCTCTTTGGATTTCCAACAAATGGTCAGGCCAAGGAACTTCCCATTGCCACATGAGAATGCCTCTGGAAAGACATCCCCGAGAACCAAACCGGAACTCTGCCAACACAAGGCCGGGTTACCCCTAACTGGGTAACTACTGACACGAGCACGCCATTCCCCGATCGTAAACGACCTTTCTCACGGGATCCCGAAAACCAACAACCACAAAGTAATAAATTCGCAGTAACCACATAGGTTAAATATCTGGGCTCCATACCATGATACCACCTCTATCCAGAAGGAAATGTACATACCCTAAAGGGTGCTACCCCTCATAACCTTGCTGCATCTTTCCTGTTTTGACCATTTCCGGGGTGTGAGGTTCGACGAAGTCACGTCCACAAAAACATACTTTATACAAAAGCCATGCTTTGGGTTAACAAATGATCAACACAATGATCACCAAGATAGACGATCAAATAAACGATCCTATCACAATAATCAACACAATGATCATTTCAGCATCACTCAGCATGTCACATTACCAAATTGGGAATATATCGCTGATAACTTCAACTATATAACCTCTGAGCTCGTACGTCTCAGAGAAGGGTGTTAAGCTAAAAGAATAAATTCTTCGCCACCAACAGAAATATATTTGAAAGAAATCGGCTTTATATCTCAACTTGTAATGTCAGACACACAATCCATACAAGTCTGTTCCGGGCTCGAACAAAACCGAAGGCACTTACAAAGAAGTCCTTGCAATCCGGATATTCACAATCCTGATCGGATTCACCATCACATATGGAGAACTCTATACCGTAGCTACTCGGTGCAGAGTAAATCGACAGGTCATCCTATCGCTCTCGCAAATACCGGGTCTTCAACACCGATCTTCAATGCAATTCACAACGACGTATCACATATTCGGAATGGGTTATACGACCCCATGGTCCTTTCCCGGTTAACCCGAATAGTGAGCGCTTATTCAAAAATAAGTGTAGCATTCACATTCAAACAAATCACATCAATTACCCATTCAAAGGGAAATATTGATAGTCGGTTATTGAACTATCACTGGATATGCACACATCAACAGATTCCAAATAATTTTCCAATTATTTATTTCACAAAATATCTTTACAAGATATATAATTTCAATACTTCAAAAATAAATCAATATTTATTTTTAGACAAATTCCACTTCCTTTATAAATTCCTTAGTGAATTTATAATTCCAAAATATCAATGAATATTCGATTTCAATTATTCATTTTCAATTTATCTTCAAAAAGATAAATTCTAAATATCACTTCATATTGGAAAACAATTCCATACTTATTTAATAAGTAATTCACAAATTTTATTTATTTTCAACACTTGGAAAATATTCAATATACTTAAATCGAAATTAAGTATATATTTCATTCTTTAAGGAAATCATTCTTTTAAACATATTTATTTGGGCCAAAACGAATGTTGCGTAAAACATCGTTACGACAACCCAAAATCACTAGTATAGGGATTCGAAATTCAAATAGATATATAAATCCCAATACTACACAAAACATTTCCTTTCGGAAATCATTTACTATAACAACAGTGTTATAGTCCACCATTCCCTTTTTATTTCTCGAAAACCTCTATTTCAACAATAAATGTTGAAATCTATGGTTTCGAATCTCAACACATTTTAAAACATCGTCAGATCGTTTTAATTCAATTTCAATATCACATTCAAAACAATTTCTTTAACATATTATTCACTATTCAAAAACGTGAATAAACTTCGTTAACAATTTCATCCTTTTATTCATTTTAATTCAAAGGATTATTCACTATTCAAAAATGTGAATACAACTCCATTAATAGGTTTCAACAATTTTCTTATCAAAATAAGTCGTTTGCGAATTTATAAAACAATGTTTATAAATTCCATTTCTATTTATTCATAAAAACTTCCTTTTTATAAATTCTTTTATTAACCTATTCCAGTTTATAACTAAATTATGAACTAAAAGTTCATATTATAAGTTAAATACTTATAAAACGATTATCTTACAAAATCGTTCCTTTTTAACTTCCCAAATTATAAATCTTATAACTTATAAGATTCATTCATTTATCCAAAATCATTATTTTAATAACTTAATAAATTTTATAAACCTACTGCTTATAAAATTCCATTTATAACTTCACCGTATAAAATTCTATAAATTCCATTCAATTATGAAATTCATTTTCACTTCATTCAAACACTTATAAAAACTCGTTTTATAATGTCCATATTTCAATTTATAAATATCCATTTATAAATCTCTTAATATAATTCAATTTATATTATTCTTTTAAAACGTCTTTAATTTCCTTTATAATTTCACCATTTTGATTCATAAAATAATTAAATTTCATGAATTCTATATTTAAACTTTTCACAATAAATTCAAAAGTCCCGATTAACTATTTTATAAAGTCATTAGCATCATATTCTCAAAAATCAGTTTTTAACTATATTTCTCAAAAATCATAATTTTTTATAACATTAAAAATTATAACGTTTATTTATATAAAATGGATCAATTCCAAAATTATTTTATAAAACGTATACTTTCTCAAATCACTTTAAAAATCATTTTAAAATTCCAAAATCTGGGTCCAATGATGCTACACACCAAATAGTCAATCACGACAACAACAATATCACATATCGTATATGATAATCAACGAATATCAAAATATCCATAATCAAATAAATACTGTTGAGGAATCCAGTTGGATCCCTCCAACCTGTTTCCTGCATCCACAAACATTAGCACAATACCAATTTCGCTCCAGTACGAAATTATCGCGGTATATGTTCTTATTAAATATTATCCGCTTAATAACGGCGTAATAGGGTCTCATCCGCTAAACAAATAAATGCGGGAAATCAATAACTCCAATATATACATATGCCAATATATATATATTGCTATTATATATAATACCAATTTCAGTGTTTATGAAATATTCGCGGTATATGTTTTTAATAAATAACATCCGCTTAATAACGGCGCATAATGTCTATTTTAACAATCAATAGATATCAATCAACATTCAAACATGCATTCAAATATTTTAAATCTAACTATTTAAAATAAAATCGAAACTGATTCGATTGAGTGAGAAATTCTCACCTTGATTTTAATTTCCGTTTCAGCTTTTATTTCGAATAAAATTAAACGCACGTTTAATTTTACCCAAAATTCTCACTAACTCCAAACGACTCCAAACCAACTCCATCGCGTAGTGCTCGTCCATACGATTCCAACACAACTGAGTTTGCATTTTTTCGACCTCGTATGAAAAAGTTATGTATTTTATAAGATACACGATTTCATATACATAAATTTATAACAAAATTTTAAATTTTAAACCTATCACTAATCTTGGCCGCACATCACCCCTACCCCTCTCTTCCATCTCGTTCGAACGTGCCCAGTAACACACGCGCATACATGAACCCATTTAGTCGAACTAGGGTTTTAAATTTCGACCACTACGCTCGACGAAAACACGATCAGCAAGTGCCATCCGGAAGCCCTCAACCTGCTCCACCTTCGCCTGAGATGCGGCCAAGCTCGGTCATCATATGCGCACGCAATTCGAGAATACACGGCCATGAACGCACACGTTCAATTGGGAATTGCCGTCAATCCGTTAATCCATTCGCGATCATAGCCGTTGGATATCTAGTTCGTGTTGTGCTCTTCATCTTTCATGTTGGGATCTTCTTGAAATAACGCATGGATTAGAAGAAATTTGAGGGGAAAGTTGGGATGATTTCGGCCATTGACAGTGGGGGTGGCGGCTGATAAAAGATGGAACCCTAATTTTTTTTTTTTTTTTTTTTTGTGAGTGGAGGGCTATTTATAAGGAAAACCGAAACACTATTCATTTCGGAAATTTCGAACTCCGATTTACGCGCCGTAACCAGCGTTTCTAGGGTTTACCCCACGTTCCGGACACAATGGAACAGGTTTCGGAAGCTAATTCGGAAGTATGTGCGAGTTATGGCTGCAAACGCTCAATTTGAATTAAACCGATTTAAGCGATTTTCTAGGCGTTTTAATTTGTACAGGACAAACCGTAAATCCAATTGACTTGAAATTTGAAACCTTACAATAATATCACATTACGGATCCGATGAAACTGGTTTCGTCGAAATCCGAGACTTTTTGAAAAATGGCTATTTTCACTCGCCAAATTTAAATTAAAAATAAATCGATGCGTTTTGAGCTGCCACGCTCGAACGATAACTCCGATTGACACGAAATTTGAAATCCGGTAATAACTAACTATTACGGATCCAATGGAACTGGTTTCGTTCAATTCTGAGACTGTTCAAAAATTCACTATTTTCACTAGTCGATTAAATATCAAAATATTCAATTTTCACAAATTAACTTTAAATTCGATTTTAAAAGTTCTAAAATATCATTCTAATTTCCATATGATAAAATAAAATTTTACAAATCATTTTCAATCATATTTAACCCAATTTTTAATTATTTCCATAATTTAACGTATTAAATTATCGATTTAATAATCCAATTAAATTCAATAATTCAAAATAAAATTTATTTGACTTAAAAATTCACTTATTAATATTTAAAATAAATTAAATATTCAAATTTTAATTTCTAAAAATTCTAGGTCGTTACAATCTTCCCCCCTTAAAAGAATTTCGTCCTCGAAATTATTAAGTAAGAAAGTTATAGAATTTATTAACTTTCCCAAATTCATAATTAAATTTCTTACAATAACTTACTAAGTTTTCAAAATCATACTTAGTTATCTTTTCAAAACCAAACTACTATAGTTTAACTTTCAATTCCAAAATCAAAGTTAAAAGTTTTCAAAAAAATTTCCAGATTTTCTAAAATTTTTCTAACGCCTTAAATTTTCGGAAAAATTCGCCATAGTCTCCTTTGCGCGGCTCGATCCGAAAAAAAAATGACAGTATATATATCACAAATATACATCTCATCAAGTAATGAGGCATCCCGAAGGGAAAAAAGTGTAAAAGTACGATATTTAATCCGAGATATGTAACTTATATTTTATTAGCAAGCATATACGGCTAATATAGCGCAAAAGCGAGCTCCAAATGCGAAGCAAACGCAATCCGCACCTACTAATCACTCAACAAACAACATGAGAACATGCATATTTGAAAATAACCTCAATATACAACATATATCTCCATAACAACTATATATGTCACATAGCAAATGCAACATATTCAAACATCAACCAACTAGCATCCATAACCAAATCAATATTCATTCATATTCTTATTAATATTCAATGAATTGGTTTTCAATCTAATCACATTTGATTTATTAACATTGGATTTTATCAACATTCATTCTTATTCAATTTTAATTAGTTTTCATTCACTAATTCATATTCAAGTTGGTTCACTTCCAAATCAAATTCAATTCTATTCAAATTTATTTACTTCTAATTTGAATTTTAATTACTTTAGCTTTCAATTTCATTAATTCTTAATGAATTATATACAATCAACTAACAATCATATAACAATCAATGTATATTTATTACAACCAAATTCCTTTGCTTATATTCATCTTGGTTTAACACCATCACTTCCAATTGGTTCAATTAAATTGATTCTCATTCAATTATTCAAATTCCAATAACATTAGATTTTAATGAATTAACAGTTATATTCATTATTCCATATCAACTATTTACATTTTATTGATTAACATTTAATCCATTAATTTAATTCAATTACAAAAGTTGAATTTCATTTACATAACTTAAGTTCATATCTATCACTTAACTTTATTATTTTACTTTGATACTAATATCAACTTCATTCAATATCACTTAAGTTATATTCCATTTATAAACATCACTTGTTTTTACATAACTTAAATTCCTAAATATATCCATATAGTTTCACTTCTTATATATATAAGTTTATTTCACAATTGTAAATCACTTTAATTATAATTCAATTCTTATAATTCTTTTGCTTATACAATTATTCTTTAATTTAGATTATTCAAACAACTTAACAATCAACTTATATATTCTTTAATAATTATGAAAAATTATTCCTTTATATATAAAATATAATCAAGTAAAATTATTTCATTTTACCAAATTTAAAAATCAATATTGTGCCGAATTGTTCTATTCAAGTGTTTAGAAACCCCTTCGGCATAGTCTTGCGGACCACGCTGACGAAAGTTCATATGCTACTCAATAAACCAACCATCACAATATAAAACAATTTTTATATTCACTAACAAATATGCTCTCGTAGCTATTATTACACTCAAACTCATTCTAGAGTACTACTGACTCTATCTCTAATGAGAAATACCCTACAGAACCATGGTTGTCGCTTAACCATAAGCTCTGATACCAAATGTAACGTACGCGGATTTTCGTTGCCGAAAAACCGAGTAGTTATGGGTTTTAGAAAGAAGAAATTTAAGAAAAGAAAAAGAGAGAGAAAGATAGAAAATTTAGATAGGGAAAAGAAGATAGAACATTTTTAAAATAGAAGAAAAGGAGAAATAGAACAGAAAGAAAATCAGAGAAAAAGAAGAAAAAGAGAATAGAGGGAAAAGGAAACAGAAAATAGGAAAATAGAATAGAAAAGAGAAAATAGAGTAGAGATAGAAAAACAGAATATAACAAAATTTTAAAATAGAAGAAAAAGAGAAGAGAGAACATTTTGAAAACATAGAACGGAACAGAAAACAACAGAACAGAACAAAATCACATCAGAATCTCACAATTCGCAGCGGAACAACATATAATAATAAATGAATAATCTTTAAACAAAGAACTATATCAGTTATTACATTACATCACATTTCATTACATCATATCATCAGAGTGTACAACAACAACAAATAGTGCAGCGGAAAAAGAAATACTATATAAGTAATATGCCATGCCATCCAGCTTGCCTCCAGCAACTCCTGAATATCCAGAATATCCTGATAAACCTAACTCTTGACTGCCCGTGTGGAAATTGGTGGGCACCCAGAGTTTAGGAAGGAAAACAATAAACTCCGAGTCAGTCATGTGACTGGTGTGAGAACTCAAAACAGTTTATTTATCTTTAAAATCAAAATAGAGGAATATTTTTAAATTCAATTCGCAATGCTTTTAAAAATGAGACTACCATAAGACCTCCTGCCACACACACAATGCAAACGCAGACTTGGAGAAGATTTCTCCTTATGATAGTCAAACATGCTTGATACGCATTTAAAACTAAATCAATTTTGATATTATTATTAGTGCATAGTGTAGAAATTTCATTTCAAAGTAGAATATAAATCTTAGCCAGCATAGGTACCATTATATTATGCCTACTAATAGCTACCATATTAGATGGCAGGTTCTACAACTAAAATCGTACAAGTCACGTATTGTTTCTTTGGATTTCCAACAAATGGTCAGGCCAAGGAACTTCCCATTGCCACATGAGAATGCCTCTGGAAAGACATCCCCGAGAACCAAACCGGAACTCTGCCAACACAAGGCCGAGTTACCCCTAACTGGGTAACTACTGACACGAGCACGCCATTCCCCGATCGTAAACGACCTTTCTCACGGGATCCCGAAAACCAACAACCACAAAGTAATAAATTCGCAGTAACCACATAGGTTAAATATCTGGGCTCCATACCATGATACCACCTCTATCCAGAAGGAAATGTACATACCCTAAAGGGTGCTACCCCTTATAACCTTGCTGCATCTTTCCTGTTTTGACCATTTCCGGGGTGTGAGGTTCGACGAAGTCACGTCCACAAAAACATACTTTATACAAAAGCCATGCTTTGGGTCAACAAATGATCAACACAATGATCACCAAGATAGATGATCAAATAAACGATCCTATCACAATAATCAACACAATGATCATTTCAGCATCACTCAGCATGTCACATTACCAAATTGGGAATATATCGCTGATAACTTCAACTATATAACCTCTAAGCTCGTACGTCTCAGAGAAGGGTGTTAAGCTAAAAGAATAAATTCTTCGCCACCAACAGAAATATATTTGAAAGAAATCGGCTTTATATCTCAACTTGTAATGTCAGACACACAATCCATACAAGTCTGTTCCGGGCTCGAACAAAACCGAAGGCACTTACAAAGAAGTCCTTGCAATCCGGATATTCACAATCCTGATCGGATTCACCATCACATATGGAGAACTCTATACCGTAGCTACTCGGTGCAGAGTAAATCGACAGGTCATCCTATCGCTCTCGCAAATACCGGGTCTTCAACACCGATCTTCAATGCAATTCACAACGACGTATCACATATTCGGAATGGGTTATACGACCCCATGGTCCTTTCCCGGTTAACCCGAATAGTGAGCGCTTATTCAAAAATAAGTGTAGCATTCACATTCAAACAAATCACATCAATTACCCATTCAAAGGGAAATATTGATAGTCGGTTATTGAACTATCACTGGATATGCACACATCACCAGATTCCAAATAATTTTCCAATTATTTATTTCACAAAATATCTTTACAAGATATATAATTTCGATACTTCAAAAATAAATCAATATTTATTTTTAGACAAATTCCACTTCCTTTATAAATTCCTTAGTGAATTTATAATTCCAAAATATCAATGAATATTCGATTTCAATTATTCATTTTCAATTTATCTTCAAAAAGATAAATTCTAAATATCACTTCATATTGGAAAACAATTCCATACTTATTTAATAAGTAATTCACAAATTTTATTTATTTTCAACACTTGGAAAATATTCAATATACTTAAATCGAAATTAAGTATATATTTCATTCTTTAAGGAAATCATTCTTTTAAACATATTTATTTGGGCCAAAACGAATGTTGCGTAAAACATCGTTACGACAACCCAAAATCACTAGTATAGGGATTCGAAATTCAAATAGATATATAAATCCCAATACTACACAAAACATTTCCTTTCGGAAATCATTTACTATAACAACAGTGTTATAGTCCACCATTCCCTTTTTATTTCTCGAAAACCTCTATTTCAACAATAAATGTTGAAATCTATGGTTTCGAATCTCAACACATTTTAAAACATCGTTAGATCGTTTTAATTCAATTTAAATATCACATTCAAAACAATTTCTTTAACATATTATTCACTATTCAAAAACGTGAATAAACTTCGTTAACAATTTCATCCTTTTATTCATTTTAATTCAAAGGATTATTCACTATTCAAAAATGTGAATACAACTCCATTAATAGGTTTCAACAATTTTCTTATCAAAATAAGTCGTTTGCGAATTTATAAAACAATGTTTATAAATTCCATTTCTATTTATTTATAAAAACTTCCTTTTTATAAATTCTTTTATTAACCTATTCCAGTTTATAACTAAATTATGAACTAAAAGTTCATATTATAAGTTAAATACTTATAAAACGATTATCTTACAAAATCGTTCCTTTTTAACTTCCCAAATTATAAATCTTATAACTTATAAGATTCATTCATTTATCCAAAATCATTATTTTAATAACTTGATAAATTTTATAAACCTACTGCTTATAAAATTCCATTTATAACTTCACCGTATAAAATTCTATAAATTCCATTCAATTATGAAATTCATTTTCACTTTATTCAAACACTTATAAAAACTCGTTTTATAATGTCCATATTTCAATTTATAAATATCCATTTATAAATCTCTTAATATAATTCAATTTATATTATTCTTTTAAAACATCTTTAATTTCCTTTATAATTTCACCATTTTGATTCATAAAATAATTAAATTTCATGAATTCTATATTTAAACTTTTCACAATAAATTCAAAAGTCCCGATTAACTATTTTATAAAGTCATTAGCATCATATTCTCAAAAATCAGTTTTTAACTATATTTCTCAAAAATCATAATTTTTTATAACATTAAAAATTATAACGTTTATTTATTTAAAATGGATCAATTCCAAAATTATTTTATAAAACGTATACTTTCTCAAATCACTTTAAAAATCATTTTAAAATTCCAAAATCTAGGTCCAATGATGCTACACACCAAATAGTCAATCACGACAACAACAATATCACATATCGTATATGATAATCAACGAATATCAAAATATCCATAATCAAATAAATACTGTTGAGGAATCCAGTTGGATCCCTCCAACCTGTTTCCTGCATCCACAAACATTAGCACAATACCAATTTTGCTCCAGTACGAAATTATCGCGGTATATGTTCTTATTAAATATTATCCGCTTAATAACGGCGTAATAGGGTCTCATCCGCTAAACAAATAAATGCGGGAAATCAATAACTCCAATATATACATATGCCAATATATATATATTGCTATTATATATAATACCAATTTCAGTGTTTATGAAATATTCGCGGTATATGTTTTTAATAAATAACATCCGCTTAATAACGGCGCATAATGTCTATTTTAACAATCAATAGATATCAATCAACATTCAAACATGCATTCAAATATTTTAAATCTAACTATTTAAAATAAAATCGAAACTGATTCGATTGAGTGAGAAATTCTCACCTTGATTTTAATTTCCGTTTCAGCTTTTATTTCGAATAAAATTAAACGCACGTTTAATTTTACCCAAAATTCTCACTAACTCCAAACGACTCCAAACCAACTCCATCGCGTAGTGCTCGTCCATACGATTCCAACGCAACTGAGTTTGCATTTTTTCGACCTCGTATGAAAAAGTTATGTATTTTATAAGATACACGATTTCATATACATAAATTTATAACAAAATTTTAAATTTTAAACCTATCACTAATCTTGGCCGCACATCACCCCTACCCCTCTCTTCCATCTCGTTCGAACGTGCCCAGTAACACACGCGCATACATGAACCCATTTAGTCGAACTAGGGTTTTAAATTTCGACCACTACGCTCGACGAAAACACGATCAGCAAGTGCCATCCGGAAGCCCTCAACCTGCTCCACCTTCGCCTGAGATGCGGCCAAGCTCGGTCATCATATGCGCACGCAATTCGAGAATACACGGCCACGAACGCACACGTTCAATTGGGAATTGCCGTCAATCCGTTAATCCATTCGCGATCATAGCCGTTGGATATCTAGTTCGTGTTGTGCTCTTCATCTTTCATGTTGGGAGTTTCTTGAAATAACGCATGGATTAGAAGAAATTTGAGGGGAAAGTTGGGATGATTTCGGCCATTGACAGTGGGGGTGGCGGCTGATAAAAGATGGAACCCTAATTTTTTTTTTATTTATTTTTGTGAGTGGAGGGCTATTTATAAGGAAAACCGAAACACTATTCATTTCAGAAATTTTGAACTCCGATTTACGCGCTGTAACCAGCGTTTCTAGGGTTTACCCCACGTTCCGGACACAATGGAACAAGTTTCGGAAGCTAATTCGGAAGTACGTGCGAGTTATGGCTGTAAACGCTCAATTTGAATTAAACCGATTTAAGCGATTTTCTAGGCGTTTTAATTTGTACAGGACAAACCGTAAATCCAATTGACTTGAAATTTGAAACCTTACAATAATATCACATTACGGATCCGATGAAACTGGTTTCGTCGAAATCCGAGACTTTTTGAAAAATGGCTATTTTCACTCGCCAAATTTAAATTAAAAATAAGTCGATGCGTTTTGAGCTGCCACGCTCAAACGATAACTCCGATTGACACGAAATTTGAAATCCGGTAATAACTAACTATTACGGATCCAATGGAACTAATTTCGTTCAATTATGAGACTGTTCAAAAATTGACTATTTTCACTAGTCGATTAAATATTAAAATATTCAATTTTCACAAATTAACTTTAAATTCGATTTTAAAAGTTCTAAAATATCATTCTAACTTCCATATGATAAAATAAAATTTTACAAATCATTTTCAATCATATTTAACCCAATTTTTAATTATTTCCATAATTTAACGTATTAAATTATCGATTTAATAATCCAATTAAATTCAATAATTCAAAATAAAATTTATTTGACTTAAAAATGCACTTATTAATATTTAAAATAAATTAAATATTCAAATTTTAATTTCTAAAAATTCTGGGTCGTTACAGTTATTGTTGCAATTCATTCCAGTTATTATTATTCCAAATGAATCACAATTTTTTTTTCTAACATTAAATCACCAAATCTTATTAAATTAGCTATTTTAATTATCGAAAATTTACGGGTCATTACACATTTTCTTCCACCTTAGTTTTGGTTGTGCATGAAATGTAGAATTTTAATTTTTTTTTGTACTGTACTGTAATTAATAGTACAAAAAGCTTATGTTATAACATTGTAATAGTTATTAGCATGGAATTTGGATTCTGATATCTGTTGCATTGTGATGAACAAATCCCAGTCTAAATTTTATTTATTAACTAGACTAGATATATTCTTGGCTTCTTATTGGTAAATTATTCCGTTCATCAACATTTCCTTCCACCAGAGCATGATGATTTGGGTGAAAATGTTCCATTGTTATGTTGCTTTAACCTATTTACATTACAAAGTTTATAGGTTGGGTTGATTTTTTACAGATCCTTTTGATGAATTTTCCCCCATACATTTTAGAAAAAAACGAGTTAGTTAAATTTACATGTGCTTTTCATAACAGGCTTACAACTTCAGATAATAATTTTAAGAGATCTCTCCATGTACAGATATAAACTTATTTTAGTTACCATAATTATTTATCATTTTCATTTTACTAACTGAAAGAGGCATCGTGTAGTAAGTATGTTTGCATAGAAAAACTTAACTACAAGTTTGGAAATGATAATCCTTCATCTTCACATTCAGGTCCAAGATGTCTTAGCTACATCAATGTATATGAGAGATTTAAATTTTTGGAGAAGAATATAAATAACAAATGCTACTAGATGTATCTTACTGCATGAATGGTTGACATGAATGATGTCTTGTTTTGAGGACCTAAATTCATATTTATATAAAAATAGTTCATTGTAGACGAATTTTATTAACACTTTAGTTAAAATGAATACCCAAAAGTGTTTCCAATGGAATATTTAATAAAAGGTTAAATTTTGCATGCGTAGTTGATCTTGATTGCAGTATGCTTTATACAAGAAACCATATTACATACTTCTCTTAAATTCCAATGCTTAACTTGAATTTTTTTTAACTACAACCGGAAATAATGCTGTTTCATATGAAATTTATTATTTACAATATACAGTAGGAACATGCCTATTTTCTCCTTTTAACTATAGACTTATCTTCCCACTGCCTTCTTACTTTAGGGTCATGCTACTTCTTAACATGGTTTATTTTAATTTCATCGATTAGTTATTTAGAATATATATAGTAACAAGATCGTTTCTGTTCTTATTATGTGACAAAGACAAATACATTTTAGACTTAACACATGATTGTTTTCTTAAGCATAGTCAGTATGTAGTAGGATTTCAGAGTGTGCCCACTAATAAACATATACAAGGAAAAAATATGGATGAACTTACATACATAATTATACTAAATGATGAAGAAAAATATAGATGAAATCACAAAGAGGCGTGAAGACTGTATATTGGTGCCCTTTTCCCCAATCGATGGCTATTATCATATGGACCAATGTTGTTTCTGTTGGACCTTAATTTTGTTCTTAACGCTCACAATATCAACTGATGTAGGTGGTTAACTATCTATGGGAGGGGTATGATTTTTTGCCCTTTATATCTATTTTAGAATTTCTCGAAACGTAAATCTCCTACATGATGTGGTATAAACATGTACATTGCTTCCTATTAGCCAGGAACAACCTAGGTTAGTCTTTTTTTATCCATGTCATTATGCTTTTGAATTTGGTGTCAATTTAAGAGCAATCTCTTTTTCGTCATATTCTATATAGAAGTTTACCATGATGGTTTTGAATTTGATAATGTCTCTTCTCAGATGGTCTGCATAACTATTCAAAAATAACCATGCCTTTAGACATGTTATTACCCATTCATCACCCTTTTATGCAATGAAAACAAGCTTCATGACATAAGACAGTTGTTGTCGTCTTAGGTAATAAAACTCGGTTAGCTCACCGGACCGATTACGACCTAAAAAAACTATATGCCTAGAAATTCCTTTTTAATTTTTTTTATATTGTTTTCAACTTTTGGTTTAAATTTCCTCGACTTCTTCAAGTAATTTTCTACCATCATTCGCTCCTTTATTCCTTTACAAAATTCATAAATATGAATATGAACTATTATGTGACGAGTTTAAATCGATTACTGAATACTAAAACTTCAATTTCATGATTTTCTGATTTTTCATTCTTCGTTATAATTATATACTATGATTTGTTAAGTGTAGTTCGGGCAAATATAATTTCATTATTATTTGACGTTTTAGCTTACTTTAAAATGTTATGATTTGATTAATAACTTTAATACTAGATCTATTGTAAAAAAATGGGCACTTGGTTAGATATATTTTAATAATAATGATGATTGTTTTTACAATAACAGGTGTCCAAATATGATTCTCCCCAGAGATTGTTAAATGAGCTATTACATTGGAATGATATTTTATCATATCTTTATAAACCATCAGTGGCAGAGCTTGCTATTCATCCAAATCAGGTAAGAATTTTTTCGTTAAAAAGTAAATTGAGTAAATGGTGAAATTATTGTCGAATCTTCTTGAAATGGAGAATGATTACCCATTAGATATGGAAATAGATTCCAGGTATGATAATGACTCAAATTTCATAAAATTTTGCTATTACAAGATATCGGCTGGGTAGATTGCTATATTAAGCATCATCTGCCCTGCGCTATTGGTAGTAGTTACATGTTATCGTACCTGGAATCTTGCTATATAAGTCTTGATATACACAGCAGGGTATATACTTTCAGTTTTTACAATAATGTGCCATCCTTTTTAGTTGGGTAATTAACTATTAAATATTGTCGCTTTTATATTCTCTGATTGAACTTTAAAAAATATTTCAAAGGCTCATTTATAGTTTGGTCCGTAAAATTAGTAGATGAGGGATCTAGATGGAGGTGGCATAACTATGAAAGTTGTAGGTTAATCGGTCGATGTAAATTGGAATCTTATTTGGTGTTAATGTTGAATAAATTATGATGCTTTATTTTGAATATAATTACTATTTTGTCATATCATGACATGTGAAAAAAAAGAACATGTTATAGTTCTTAGCCACAGACCTGGTAATAAGAATTTGTTCAAAAAATATTATATTATTGTTAATATGTTTTCATGGTACAAGTATGATGATGCTCCGTCTTAATGAGAAACATTGTCATTGACAAACTTTTAACATAGGATATTATAAAGAACGCGTTAGTACGTATCATTCATTATTGTATTTTCTCAAGGGTTAATGTTTGAAAGTTGTTTGAATTACAGATAAACAGGTCAAGACTTAATCGTACAAAAGAATTAAGCTGAAAATTTAACGGAGAAGATATTAAGAAGATGTGTATATGAACATAGAAATGATACTAACTAATTCAAATGTCAAGCCTGTTAAAAGATTCCCAAATCAATTTTTGTGATTTGCTATAGGTTCTTGGAATTAGTTATATGAGTGTGTTTGCTGGATTTGTATGAACAGAGTTAGGGAAAATTAGATGTGAAGAGGGTAAGTGGGATGCAAAAGATGCGTTAGTAATTATAAACGAAATGAGTATTGTTTATTTTATTTTAATCATGTTGAGGTTAGTTATATATATGTTTCGTACTCAAGGTCAGCAAGAAGTAAAGTACTCTTGATTTTAGATGATTTACCTTACATATTATCTTCACAAAAAAATGATCATTGCTTATCATTTTCTGTAGGGCACTAACCTCTGTTTCAGCTGAGGCGATTGCCATGGTATCAACTTGGGAATTTTCCACATTTTGCAACAGAGCGTGATGCTTCATTGGCAACTGAAGCATTTTCCATAAATATAATTACAGTAGTTCCCACACCTCCGACTGGCCCTATATTCTCATTTGCAACCGAAACTCTACACCCGCTTGCAAAGTTGTAAAACTAACACAAGTAGGAAAGTACTTCATTTAGTTCTTACTTGAACGATATAAGCTCTGTGAAGAGTAACTCAATTTACAACATCAATGAGAATTATAGATAAACAATGCATTATGAGCAATAATATACTGAATACATTCTACTATCTTCTAAACAATGCACTTTTCCCATATTATACATGAATACGTGCCATTATGTGTGTTGTATTCATTTACTTTCAAAGTTATCTATATGATTTTTATCCTGCAGCATGCGACGTTTACTGCAATAATATGCAAGAACAAGCAAACACAATGAGACTGAATCAAAACTGCTGCTCTCACTCGCTTTTGGGATGTTCCTTACCACTATTCCTCTGCTTACTAGCTCGCTTTATAACATTAAGGATTTCCAAGCGCCTGCAATTCTTTTAGACTGTTCTTATAAACTGAGCTGACAATAAGCAAGCCATCAATTTGCATTCCTACATTCAACCAGCCAAATTTTTGCTTAGAAACATTACATCTTTATTTCATCAGAAATATTCAAGCCTCAGCTGTGTTTAATAAATAGATTATTCTTTTTCTATCTTCTTCTGAAATTTTATCATCCTGCACAATGCGATTAGATGGTGAAAACATCAGCCAATTTACTATTAATTCATATATCTAAATTAGTTGCTGACTTATTTTAGAAAAACGTTTGTTATTAGTGTTAAACATTTATGTGTTCCATTAATGGAAATAATTGCCAATCTGCTGCATTTTTAACACCTTTATTCAAGAAATTTCAGTTATTCATATATCAGTTTTAATATTAACTAGCACTATTTTCAAGGGAGTAATGGACATAGAATTTCGAATGGAGAGTAAAATTACATAATATGTGGTAAAATTATATTCAGTTACCTTTTGCTGTAATTTATTCTTACTGATTATCGTTACCTAAGATTTTATAGATTTAATTCTTAAAATCCAATGGCTATGCTAAGTTATTCTTACTGGTTATCCTATTGAGATAAAAATTAATACTCTGCAATCTTAAAAATCCAATACTAATGCTAAATTAGGAAGTGCCATAATCGGTTTGAAGTTGGATCGCTTCACATGACAGGGCCAGTAAGAATACTTGGATATAAAAAATAAGTGGTAATGTAATCTCACCCGAACTTTTGAATTTTTATTATTAGTTGCTTCCTTCAATGCATTCACATACCAAAATTACCACCTTATTAATGTTGCCACGTTGCTATTAAGCAATGTACAGTGTTATTATGCTCTTGAAAACGAACTTTGTCTAACCTTTGTCACATTTCACTTATAAGGCTATCTACCTGAACAGCTTCTTCATCTACCATGCATCATCTTACCTATATTGTCTTTGCGTTGAATGATTTAGATCAACTAACAAGTACCTATTCTAACGAATTCAGCAAATTTGGCACATAATTTTCTTTCCTCTTTGATCATCTGTTATGAGAATAATAGATAGTATTGACTTCACAACAATTAATAATCACCCTTACAGTCTAAAAAATCACTTTGAAGCGAAAAACAAAACAACCGCTGCTGAATCAAGATTTCGTAAAACTAAAAAATTATTTCAATGTTAAATGATTGGTCCGCACTTAGAATCCCTAAGAATGTACAATTTTCTCCTAGACCTAGAAGTTAGTAATATACGATTTAAACCGAGTTTACCAAATGAACCAGGGTTCGATTTGACTACGGAATTAAGTCAGCTTAAGTTCAATTTGTAACGTAATTTTATTCTGTGCTCGATTTAATCCAACTAACCCAAATTTTACTATTTTGTCAAAATTTATGGTGTTATAATACCGTTTTTAATTAGTTTTCTAAAATAATAGATTTTATGTATTAAAAGTTAAATCCATTTTTCTTTTAAACATACAAAAATACTCGATACCTTTAAAAGCATAAGTTTGTCGTCCTTTGGCTAAATTGAAAACATCCAAATAGTAAAATGTGATATTTCTCTTACATAACTTTTTAGTTCAATTAAATTGATCACCAATTGAATTAATTGAAATCTAATTTGTTCGGTATGGTTTAATTTTCAATTTTTTCAGTTTGAATTCAGTCAACATTTTTTACCTTAAAATGGTTCGAATGTTTACCTCCTTCATACCAATGAATATTTTTTTAACGTCAACGCTTGAAAATAAGATAGTTTAACAACAAGTTGAACTTTAATTTTTAGTTCGGACATAAGTTGTACAATACAAGCATTCATTGTTCTTGGAAATTATAAAGCATAATTATGTATGTTACCTCTCTTTTCAAATTATCTATTACCATTGCCATTTTTTAATTTTAGTTCGAACATTATTGGTTATCGAGTTATGGGTTTTTCATTTATTTTTAGTCTGTTATGGGTTTTTAATTTATCCTTTGAAACCGGTGCCTTTATATAAGCACTTCGTGTTGTTATATCTTTGAGTTCACATTGTTTTCATGAGTATAATAGAATATTAGATCATGTTTGTAGCATATACTATAGCACATTTAAATATTTTTCAAAAACATGTGCTCACCAAGAAAGGAATATTCATTAAAATCCTAAATTTGGTTTGATAAGAAAATAACTAAATGAAATTTGTAAATTTATTATCAATAACAGATATTTCAAAAAAAAAATATAGTAGCAAAGTTTTTACGACAATTTCAAAAAGCATAACTTCAACCCGTGTGCGTAGCACGGGTTCGCACTAGTTTAAATATAAAAGTGAATTTGTGTTCTGTTTATCAGAGTGCGCAGCGGAAGCAGTGAGACTATCTTCGCTGAGTACGGCTGATAACCTTTTTGATTTAAAAATCACAATATGAAATTGAAATAAATTTCATTTGTTGTTTGCATAGCTGAGTTTATTTTGTTTTCTTTGAAAATTTCGAATCCGATTTGAGGATTCGAAGCGATTGCAGTTATGTGATTTTTGTTGAGATTTTTGCTGTTTTGAATTATCTTCATTGAAGATATATTTGAATGATTTCATTGTTCATTTTGTAGTATACGTGCAAATTTGAGTTGCACGTTACTGCATTAATTTTACGTTGAACCGATGTTCGGAATAACGTATTTTGTTGCCGTTATTTTTATAATGGGACTTTTGCATCGATGCTAAATTTTTGAAGCACGGTGTTTTGTTGACATTTTTAACGAATGAAAATTCAATGGTATTATATTTTGATGAGAATTATTTTGATGAGATTTTGACGTATAAAAATTACTGTCGCTTTGACTTCAGTAACCGTCAAATTTTAAACTGGATTTTCAAGCGGTTATTCAGCAATGCTGATTTTGAGATCCGTTTTTATGGTGTTTTGAGAAGTGCAATTTCCGTGTCGAAATTGTCACTAATGTTGCTGTTTTTATCACGGATTTGCAAATCGTTTTAAAAATAAAATTGTTTCCAAAATTTCTATAGTTTACGCTTTCAAAGGAATGAGGAAGCGATTTAAACGATTCAGCAAAATCGAGGACTATGAACCATTACTTTTACTGATTCGCTTAATTCCGGACTTGTACGTTTGAGAATGTAAATTATTACTTTTATGAAATAAATGAAATTTTTTTTAGAAGTTTTGCAGTTTGCGCTTTCAAAGGAACGAGGAAGCGATTTAAACGTTTTAGCAAAATCGAGGATTATGACCCCTTTCTTTTACTGATTCGCTTAATTCCGGACGTGTCCGTTTGAGAATGTGAAATGTTATTTTTGGAATACACAATTTTTCACTTTCAAGGAAACGGGGAAGAGATTTAAACAATTTAGTAAAACACGTGGTATGGGACATGTGCGTTTGCTATTTTGGTTAATTCTGGAATCGTTAGTTGAAATATTTGCTGTTTGATGATTTTACACTTTCAAGGAAACGATGAAGAGAATTAAACGATTTATTAAAACTCATGGTTATGGGACATGTGTGTTTGCTATTTTGGTTAATTCCAGACTCGTTAATTGAAATATTTGATGATTTCCTGTGCTTTCGAGCCACTATGTTGGACCTTTGGGTCATATGTTGGACCTTTGGGTCAATACCAGTACCAGACCGTCGGGTCATATGTTGGACCTTCGGGTCATTTGTTGGGCGCCAAAAATTATGTTGACGGTACTTGGTAGGCTTCGGCCATATGTTGATGCACGTGCGGCGTAGATAAAACTCGCCATTTGTTGGGATCGATCCACCTTTTATGTTGATTTTCTAGATTATCTTAATTGATTTCTAGATATTTTTTGTTTCCAATTATCTGTAGGTAATTGGATATTTGTTGTTATGAGTTCTGATTATCGTTTTTGATAATCGAATATTTGTTGATTCTGATTATCGTTTTTGATAATTGGATATTTGTTGTTTTTGATTATCGCTTTTGATAATTGGATATTTGTTGTTTTTGATTATCGCTTTTGATAATTAAATATTTGTTGTTTCTGTTTATCGCTTGTGATTATTAGATATTTGAGGTTCTGATTATTGCTTGTGATAATTAGATATTTGAGATTTGATTATCGTTTTTGATAATTAAATATTTGTTGATTTGATTATCGTTTTTTTATAATTAAATAATTATTGATTTGAGATTTGATTATAGTTTGTGATAATTAAATATTTGTTGATTTGAGATTTGATTATCGTTTTTCATAATTAAATATTTGTTGATATGAGTTCTGCTTATCATTTTTGATAATCAAATATTTGTTGATTCTGATTATCGTTTTTGATAATTAGATATTTGATGATTCTGATTATCGTTTTTGATAATTAAAATTTTTTGATACGAGTTCTGATTATCGTTTTTGATAATCGGATATTTGTTGATTCTGATTATCGTTTTTGATAATTAGATATTTGATGATTCTGATTATCGTTTTTGATAATTGGATATTTTTTGATATGAGTTCTGATTATCGTTTTTGATAATTAGATATTTGTTGTTTCTGATTATCGCTTGTGATAATTAGATATTTGAGTCCTAATTATCGTTTTTGATAATTAGATATTTGTTGTTTCTGATTATCGCTTGTGATAATTAGATATTTGAGATTTAATTATCGTTTTTGATAATTAAATATTTGTTGATTTGAGATTTCTGATTATCGTTTTTGGTCATTAGATAATTGTTGTTTTCAAATTACCTGGTTGATAACCAGATAATTGCAATTTTGCGAATTGTGATTTGTGTTTTCTAATTATCTTTATTGATAATTAAATTTTTCTATTTTCTAATTATTGTATCGATAATTAGATATGGCTATTTTGTGATTTCTGTATTCTAATTATCTGATTGATAATTGAATATTGCTGATAATTGCATTTATTCAGTTTTGTTGTTTTTTGATTATCTATTCGATAATTAGATTTTGTTGAGAATTTGTGAATTTCTTCTATGAAATTAAAAGATTTCTTTGGCACTTCTGTTCTTGACCTTTATTTTTCTAGCTTAACCTGTTTATGTTAGAGAAATAATGGTTATTGACGACCTTAATTACAAAAATTGCGGGGACGCAATTTTTATAAGGAGGGGAGTCTGGAACAACCCTGGGATTTTGTAACAAATCGTTTTCGTCATTAAATGATTAATTGATTGTTAATTGCTGTTGAGTATTTTAATTAGTTGAAATTATTTTGAAATTTGGTTAAAGAGTTAGCAGGCTTTATTTTGGCCCACGTCCTTTTGCTTGGGGCCGTGTTAAATGTTGAAGCTAATAACCCGATCCTTTTTCACCCTTTTCATTTCGAAAACCCTAGAGCATACAAAAAATATATAAAAATAAAAATAAATGGCGGCTTAATCTCGTTGCTCGTTCGTTCCTCCAAACTAGGGCTTGTGTAGAAATTGAAGAGGCCGACGTTAATTTCTTCAATCTGGTGGATTTGGCTGGCCGATCGAGTGTTGCTCTCGTCGAGTCGAGGTGAGTGAATTTCTTTCACTCACATCTAGTTCTATACTGTGTTTCGGTCATTCGATTTTTATTTGGTGTTGATGATTTCTCTGATTTTGTCGATTTCGTATGATTGACGTTTTTCTGGATGTGGTTTGAAACCTGCAAACTTTAGTTTGTGAAAATATTTTAGACGAGAATTCAATTCGGTCTTTGCATTTGCTTTAAGTACCTGACTTCGGCCTCCATGGTGGAACGTGTTTCCGACTCGTTCCAATTTGTGTATGCTGGACTATTTGATTTCTTGGCATTGATTTTGAACTGCAGATGTATGATGCACACGTTAGTTCTCCGACCTGTGCCGTATAACCATCTTGTAGCCTTCTTTAACATGTTTCCATTATTTACTTTGGCCATAAAAGCAACATTATAATGTCTGGAAAATTACATCTGTGCATTTGAAAGTATGCATGGGTTTTAAAACCTGATTGCAGGCATATGTTTTATGCGTATATTGTGTAAGTACAAAGTATACATACCTCATACATTTATTATTTCATAGATTATATTGCTTGGCTAAATTGTACAAAAACATAGTTGAGTAATTGTTAAGCTTCTTGCCTCTTATTTCACAGTGGAACTGATAAGCAGTATGGACTTTTGAAAAACGTTAAAGTAATGACAGTTCTTTTGAAGTTGTTGAATTTGTTACTCTGGCTTGCTCTTTTAACTTGACATAATTGCCTAAGATTTAAAGCACTTGTGCTTACTTACTAAGTTCATACTGATTTTACGTTGCCTCTGTTCTATGTGAACCTATTTTACGTGAGTCTGGCATTACTTGTATGTGTTGAGCCTTGCATAGTGGTCTTGTCTTTGTTGCATAAACATAATGCTGGTCATTTTGAAGTCCGGTCTAGTGTACACTAGTTGCTCCTGTGTCTTTTGTGCTTTGCTTTGGACTTGCAGTTTGAGTTGCAGACTTCATGTTGCCATGACTTTGGTTGTTGCAATTATGCAACTGCCTTCACTGTAATATGTCTTCAACTGTGCCTTAGCCTTTAAGGCATATCATACTTTAATTATGGTTCATGTCAGTGACACGTCTTTTGCATTTTGTTGTATTGTGGGTTCCTTCATGTTGTTGGATCGAGTTTACATGTGCATTGCTACTGCTTCCATGCACATGCTTCACTGGGTTTTGCAAATTGAAGCCATATTGTAGTTGTTGTTCGTACTTGTGCACTGTGGTGTACTGGGTTTTGGACTTTGACCATTTTGAGTCTGTTTCTTTTGAACTGTAGCATTTATGTGGTTACTTTCGTTTAGTTTTGTACGCAGTCTTGCCTTGTAGGTTTGCGTCGCATTGATGTAATGGGATCGTTTTCCTAATTATACTTGTGTTGAATCCAGCTCGTAGCTTGGATTTGACCTTGTGCTCAATTGTGAGCTTTCATTACGCATTCGTGTGCACTTTATTCATTTGATGGTTACTATTTGATGGTTAATGGATGGATGTTGTGCTAGCCGTTGCAGTTCCATCTGATTCATTTTGATTTGAGTTGGATCCGTTTTCTTTTGATTTGTTGACCTTTTGCGTATTTCATGCTGTAGGGGCGAGGCAGTACACACGTGCGTGTGCTGCAGCCCTACCAGAAGTGATGTTCTAATTGATATTTCAAATACTTGAATTTTTTTTGAGCCCAATTCACTACTTTGAAATTATATTTCGATTTGACTTGATTGTATTGGATCCTTTTGTTGTTGTCTAATTATCTATTTGATTATTAGATTATGAGTTTCTAATTATTTATTTAATAATTAGATTTTTATTGTTAATTGCCGTTTGGGCAATTTGTTGTTTTCTAAATTATCTTCATTGATAATCCTTTCATTTATCTTCTTTGATAAATTTGAATTTGCCGATTTGTTGTTTAACACTGTTATGTGTTATATTTACCGTTAACCGATTTCTTTACCAAAGGATTGGATAGGTGAATTTATTTTGACTATCATCTAATTGCTATTTAATTATTATTGCTTCCGTGCATTAATAACTGAGTTTGAATTAGACTGACCCGTGTATTATTTTCTTTTGAATTTAATACTCTGGTCAGACCGAGTATTTACAGGTTGTTGATATCTTACTTTGGATTGCTGCTAGAGCTATGAAGTCTTTTCATACCTTTTGGAGTAGTCGTTGTCATAGTATAGGAAGATATGTGTTCTTGAATATTATATACGATAATGTACATGTATATGTAACTTCCAGAGTCGACAGTTGTATCATATGTACTATATCACATGTATTGTAACTGTTATCAGTTATTATATATATGAGACATTTTGTTTTCTCTGTGTTCCGCATTTATATTATCTGTGTTATTATTATCTATATTGTCCTAAACTATTATGAACCATCGTAGTTCGTTTTATACTGGAATTGAATATGTCGGTGGGAGTAAATAAATAAGGGATGAAAAATAAAAATATATACCACTTCTATCGACATAACCAATACTAGTGTAAGGCCTAACTACGGATGGTCGCTCCTATCCAGCATTATTCTTCGTTATAATGGATAGTATTTCTTTTAATACTCTTTATTATTGTGAGCATAGAGGTGGGGTGTAACAACCCGTTGTTTCACATCAATTAATAATCGATATTAAACGATTAAAATTGTTGCTAATTGCTAATTAAAGTTTTTTTTAAATTCAGTTTAAATTCTTTTCAAAAATTGTAAAACGGGGTTTGTGGACTTAGAAAATGTTGGGCCACATTTTTTTTTTTTTTGTGATAGTTATCTAAGCCCTACAACCCGTTCCCCTTTTCATTTTTCGTTGATTCGAAAAGCCCTCACAAAACAAAAACAAACGAAATCACGAAAATTAAAAAAAAAAAAATGGCGGCTCCAATTCTTCGTGGCTGCTAGGGTTTCGATTCTTGGATTTTGGAACAACTTCATGTTGCCTCGGCCTCAATTCTCGATCAATTGAAAAGGTGAGTTTACTCACATCTAATTCTACTTTAGTGGTATGTTCCGACAGTTTGATTTTTGTGTTGACGTGAATTTAAACTGTCGTTTTTCATGGAAAATTTATTTTGATGTTGCTGATTTCTTGGTTGCTGATTATCACGGCAGTGCTTTATCTCGTGACCACCACGGCTCTACTTCCATCTGATTTCGGTCACGTGGTTGTGTGAGTGCGATTCCATGACTTTGTCTTATCGTCAGCCATCACCACTGCTTTGATATTTTTTTTCTGATCATTTCAATGGAACTTAATACTTCTGTTTATAGAAAGTGGTTTTTGATATTTAGCCTCTGTCTCGCTTGATTCAAAATTCTGGAGGCTCACCGTGGCATTTGAATTGGTCCAATATTGGTTTCCTTGCCGTTGTACATATGTACTTGGAGTTGTCATTTGTTTGGTTCGGTATTGTTGTTTGAATTTGGTTGTTGTACTCTTGATGTCAATGCTTTACACTGCTGCATATATTTTCATATTATCCCTGGTTTTGATTTTTCTTCCATATTAAACATGGCTTTGTTATAATTATCAACTAGGGATGCTTGTTGGTCTAATTGTTGTTCCTCCAAAACAGTTTGCATTTGAATTTGATATCTTGTTGAGTTCAGTTGAGATTGCACTCGGTTTTATTATTTGATCAATGAATGGTCTGTGACATTTTACTCCACTAGTGCATGTATCTGTACTCATGATGCATTGCATTGGATTGGAATTGTGTCGATTGTTGCTTCATGTTACTGCAGCTTCATTATAGCTGTTGGGACCATATGCGATAGTATGGAAATTTGTTTCATGGATTTTTGTAGCCTGCGTGCTAAATTGTGTTGTACCTTGTTGCGACCTTCAGGTGCCTTTATGTGCTTTGTCTTCATCACTTACTTTGCTTTCTTGAGTTTTCAGTTGATAACTGGAATCTGTACTAGATTACTTTTTGTTGCCTTTGCGCTGCTGTTCAATGGCATCAATATTGATCTTTTATTGTGGTGTGCTGTGGTGCCATCTCTATGGTGCTCTCACCTTCATACTACCGTGTTCATGTAGTTGTATCCTTATTGTTGGCGATGCTTGAGATTCTGTTGCACTTTGATATGGTGTAGGCAGCCTGGATTATATATGTTGACTTGTGCCTTTTTGTTGTTTTACTGTAACTTTAGTTTGCATACTTGATGTGCAGATACACTTGAGCATTTATGTTTGCAAATTGGTCATTTTATAACCTGTAGCACTTGACTTCGGCTGTTTCTTTGATATTGAACTGTTAACTCGGCCATTTGTGACTTGGGCACTTTGTTCATCTCTTTGGGATATTTAACCTGATTTGCTGTTGCATTGTGTTGTAGTTGCTATGTCATCATGTTTGTTTCACTGCTACAGTTCTGTGTTGTATCTGCACATGTTTGTATATGCAGACACTTAAGCATATTTTTGTTGTTTCATTTCAACTTTTGTATTTCATACTTAATATGCAGATACTTGGTCATTTTACAATCTGTAGCATTGCATTGACTCAAACACTTCTGGTTTAAATGTAGTCCACTATACCACTGTAGTGACTTCTCTTGACCATTTTGGCATGGTCTTGCTGTGTTCGAAATTGTTTACCTACTGTTGTTTTCGTGAGGCAGAGCCTTCCTTGCTGTACCTCTGGTTCATTTTGTCCATGTGCAGATTGGTATGTACATTCTCTTGTGTACATACTGCATATTCACTTTGTTGGAGCCTTTTCACTACTGTCACTTACTTATGGCATTTGTTTGGACTGTGAATTCTTATGCATTGGCCTTTGTGCCTTGTTGCTATTTCTGTATATGCCGTTGCGGCGAGGCAGTGTACGCGTGCGTGCACTGCAGCCACACGGTATTGAGTTTTTGGGTACGACATCACTATAGTGGCAAGGCAGTGCACGCAAGCGTGAACTGCAGCCACACGGTATGGCGTGTATGATACTCTATTTGTTTTGACTTATGGATCTTTTTGCGTATTCCACATTCCGTAGTGGCGAGGCAGTGCACGCGTGCGTGTACTGCAGCCCTACTTGAATTAATATTTTAATTGATATTTCAATGGTTTGAACTGTTTTGTTTATTTCAATTCAATATTCTGAATTGCATTCTGATTTGGTTTAATTACTATCGTCTATCGTTTTTTTTAATTATTATTGCTTCTGTGCACCAATAACTGAGTTTGAATTAGACTGACCCGAGTATTATTTTCTTTCGAATTTAATACTCGGGTCAGACCGAGTATTTCAGGTTGTAGATATTCTGCTTTGGGTTGCTGCTAGAGCTATGAAGTTCTTTCATATCTTTTGGAGTAGTCGTCGTCATTTGTAGTAGTCTGTAAAATTGTATAGGAAGATATGTATTCATGTATATTATATACGTTAATGTACTTGTATATGTAACTTCCTTAGTCGACTGTTGTAGTTGTATTATATGTACCGTGTCATATGTATTGTATCAAATGTATTGTAACTGACATCAGTTATTGTATATATGAGACTTTCTGTTTGATTTGTGTTCCGCATTATATTATCTGTGTGATATTTTATATTTACTATTCTAAACTATTACGAACCATCGTAGTTCGTTTTATACCGGAATTGGGGTATGTCGATGGGAGAAAATAAATCAGAGATGAAAAAAATGAAAGAAAATATATTTATATAACACTCCCATTGATATAACCAATACTAGTATAACGTCTAACTATTGATGGTCGCTCCTCAATAGCCTTATTCTCCGTGCGAGTTGACAACACTACACCGTAGTGTTCTTGGCTAGCGTGGGTATAGAGGTGGGGCGTCACAGCTTGGTATCAGAGCCTGGGGTTTAGAAAAAATATAAAACATAACTTAGATAGTACATGTGTTACAACTGTTTATCGATGTTTTATCTCTCATATTTGCATATGATTGTCTTTGATTGTTAGGTATAAATTCCTAACGCTTATTCATATGCATTTGATTTTGATTCTTGTGTTTTCGGCTTTGATTTGATTTAGCCGATGATTGATTTTGTTCGAATCTCAGTGGTTCCGAACTTGATATTTTATGTTTTCCTCAGCTTGATTTCCATTCGACTTCGGTCACTTTGTTTTTGAGAAATTTCTAAATTCTTGATTTCCAAGACTCTGACTTAGTTTGCCGTTGAGTCCTTTGATGATGATGTTGAATCGTTTTGTACTCTATTATGGCCATTAATTGTTGACTTCGGCATTGACTTGATTTTTATTTTTGTTGAAGTCCTTTATGCATTTATGCTCGTTTTGTTTCATTATTCCATTTGTCAATCGATTCTTCTTTTCCGATTAGTTGTTGTCATCTTTGTCGACTTTGAAAACTTCTACTTCTGGAATTTTTGGATATTCCTACTTTGATGGATTTAGAATCGAATTCTTTGGATTTTATTCATGTCTTCGAATGTGAATTTTAGTGAATTGATTTGGTTTTCAAATTTAATCGATTTTTGATTATTTCCCGATTTGTTGCTATCATTTATTAGCAACTTTGATGACCATTTCTTTGGGATTTTTGTGAACATACCTTTCGATGAATTCGTTATCGATTTCTTTGGATTCTATTCACGTCTTCGTATGTGAATTCTTGTGATTGATTGTTTTTACAATCATTTTTGTGATTTGTCACTTTTAAAAAATATATAAAGGTTTTAATACTAGTAGTAAATATCAAAACTCTTTTATCAAAATGTTTTCAACTCTATTTTCAATATCAAAATCTTTTCCTAAACCGTTTTCCAATCTATTAGTATATACAAACCTTTATTTCACTCGTATGAGAAATCTAATTAAACGGCTTAGCAAAACAAGTGGTATGAAACGCTTGCGTTTACTTCGTCGGTTAATTTTTGGACTTGTTCGATTGAACCACTTGTGACATTTTTCTAGTGAAGATCTACAATTTGTTCGTAAATATTTAAGTTAAGCTAATGGTTATGGGACATGAAGCTAAACTTTTATATTCACTAGCTTAGTGTAATTGACACTTCTCGTTGATCTTGATGATCGCTTTATGAATTAGACTAGCAATTTCGCGATGTCTCTTTCATTGTAAGGTTAGACTAGACACCACTTGGGTGATTCCACTCACGCATACCTTTTTGCTTTTTGGTTAGTCTTGACCTCAATCTGTGTGATTCCATTCACACATGCTTAGTGTAATTGACACTCCTCGTTGATCATGATGATCGTTCTGATGGTCAGACTAGACACCACTTGTGTGATTCCATTCACACATACCTTTCTGCTTTTTGGTTAGTCTTGACCTCAATCTGTGTGATTCCATTCACACATGCGGGGTAGCTCCCCTTGGTCTTCGGACCGTCATGTGATAGGCCTCTTTCCCTTTTTCTGTTATTTCTAGATTCCTTATGTTGATTTCTGGAAATTTTATGCTTCACCTATTTTTGTGCATTGGTGAATTCATATGTTATTGATTTGTCATGAGTACAAATTTGGGGTATGATACCTCTTTGGATCTTTGAGAAGATTCTTGTGATATTGATTATCTCTTATCGGTTGATCTCCTGTTGATCATTATTTACATACTTATAGTAGTATGTCATTATGGATATTTTATGTTATGCCATATCTTTTATTCTATGTCATACTCCCATTCGAGTTTCCATACTCCCATTCGAGTTTCCGTACTCCCATTCGAGTTTCCATACTCCCATTTGAGTTTCCGTACTCCCATTCAAGTTTCCATACTCCCGTTTGAGTTTCCGTACTCTCATTTTGTGATATCTGGATTTCTTGTGTAGATTTCTAGAATTTGTGTTTTCTGGATTTCTTGTGATGACTTCTAGAATTTGTGCTTCGCCAATTTTCGTGATTTCTATTGATAAGTTTTATCAATTTTTGTGCATTGGTGAATTCGCGTGTTATTGACTTGTTATGAATACAAGTTTAGGGTATGATACCCCTTCCTATCTTTGAGAGGATTCTTGTGACATTTTTGATGAATGAAAATTCATTGGTATTATATTTTGATGCCAATTATTTCGATGAAATTTTGACGTATGTCAAAGTTGCTACTGACGTTGCTATTTTATATCACGTGTTTTGAAAATTTGTTATTCTTCAAAATTGTTTCAAAATAAAAATGAAATTGATTTCAATTTTTTTTTTTACCGTTTACGCTTTCAAAAGAATGAGGAAGCGATTTAAACGTTTCAGAAAAATCGAGGACTATGACCCCTTTCTTTTACCGATTCGCTTAATTCCGGACTTGTCCGTTTGAGAATGTGAAATGTTATTTTTTTTAAAATACACAACTAAGCACTTTCAAGAAGATGATGAAGTGAATTAAACGATTTAGTAAAACTCGTGGTTATGGGCCATGTGCGTTTGCTATTTCGGTTAATTCCAGACTCGTTAATTGAAAAATTTGTGATTTCTGATTATCGTTTTGATAATCGGATGTTGGTGATTTCTGATTATCGTTTTTGATAGTCAGATATTTATTGTTTCTAATTATCTTTGTTGATAATTAGATATTTGAGATTTAATTATCGTTTGTGATAATTAAATATTTACGATTTAAGATTTGATTATCAGTTGTGATAATTAAATATTCGTTTGATTTGTGATTTCTGATTATCGTTTTGATAATCAAATATTTATTGTTTCTAATTATCGCTTGTGATAATTAGATATTTGAGATTTAATTATCGTTTGTGATAATTAAATATTTGTGATTTAAGATTTGATTATCGTTTTGATAATTGAATATTTGCTGATTTGAAATTTGATTACCGTTATGGTAATGCCTGATTATCGTTTTTGATAGTTAGATATTTGTGTTTTCTAATTATCTTTGTTGATAATTAGATTTGCTGATTTTGCTGTTTTCTAATTATCGAATCGGTGATTAGATATTGCTGTTTTGTGATTTCTGTATTCTGATTATCTATTTGATAATTAAATTTTGCTGAGAATTTGTGAATTTCTTTTATGAAATTAAAAGATTTCTTTGGTGTTCTTATTGTACTACGCCGGTGTACCGGCTCAATTTTCTGCTATTCATGACGTTTTCTACGTCCTCCAATTACGGAGATGCCTTAGGGGTTTCCGATCCTTATTCTTGAGCAACCTTCTATTCACATCATTGCTTCGGGGGTGTAGCACCTTCGAAATAATGATGTTTTTCTCGTGAAAGCTCTATGGTTCTCAAATCCTATGGATTTCACTCCGGAATCCAGAGAATTCATCGAGCAAACACGTTCAGGCTTTCTCTTTCATGCTCTTCATGGTGAATTTCCTATTTCAAATTTCTTCATTTTGTGATGAAATGTTTTTGGGTTGTTACCTTTTGTCCATTTATTCCTTAAGATTGCGAGGACGCAATTTCTTTAAGGAGGGGAGTCTGTAACAACCCGTTGTTTCACATCAATTAATAATCGATATTAGACGATTAAAATTGTTGCTAATTGCTAATTAAAGTTTTTTTTAAATTCAGTTTAAATTTTTTTCAAAAATTGTAAAAAGGGGTTTGTGGACTTAGAAAATGTTGGGCCACGTTTCTTTTCTTTTTTTTTGTGATAGGTATCTAAGCCCTACAACCCGTTCCCCTTTTCATTTTTCGTTGATTCGAAAAGCCCTCACAAAACAAAAACAAACGAAATCACGAAAATTAAAAAAAAAATGGCGGCTCCAATTCTTCGTGGCTGCTAGGGTTTCGATTCTTGGATTTTGGAACAACTTCATGTTGCCTTTGCCTCAATTCTCGATCAATTGAAAAGGAGAATTTACTCACATCTAATTCTACTTTAGTGGTATGTTCCGACAGTTTGATTTTTGTGTTGACGTGAATTTAAACTATCGTTTTTCATGGAAAATTTATTTTGATGTTGCTGATTTCTTGGTTGCTGATTATCACGGCAGTGCTTTATCTCGTGACCACCACGGCTCTACTTCCATCTGATTTCGGTCACGTGGTTGTGTGAGTGCGATTCCATGACTTTGTCTTATCGTCAGCCATCACCACTGCTTTGATATTTTTTTTCTGATCATTTCAATGGAACTTAATACTTCTGTTTATAGAAAGTGGTTTTTGATATTTAGCCTCTGTCTCGCGTGATTCGAAATTCTGGAGGCTCACCGTGGCATTTGAATTGGTCCAATATTGGTTTCCTTGCCGTTGTACATATGTACTTGGAGTTGTCATTTGTTTGGTTCGGTATTGTTGTTTGAATTTGGTTGTTGTACTCTTGATGTCAATGCTTTACACTGCTGCATATATTTTCATATTATCCCTGGTTTTGATTTTTCTTGCATATTAAACATGACTTTGTTATAATTATCAACTAGGGATGCTTGTTGGTCTAATTGTTGTTCCTCCAAAACAGTTTGCATTTGAATTTGATATCTTGTTGAGTTCAGTTGAGATTGCACTCGGTTTTATTATTTGATCAATGAATAGTCTGTGACATTTTACTCCACTAGTGCATGTATCTGTACTCATGATGCATTGCATTGGATTGGAATTGTGTCGATTGTTGCTTCATGTTACTGCAGCTTCATTATAGCTGTTGGGACCATATGCGATACTATGGAAATTTGTTTCATGGATTTTTGTAGCCTGCGTGCTAAATTGTGTTGTACCTTATTGCTACCTTCAGGTGCCTTTATGTGCTTTGTCTTCATCACTAACTTTGCTTTCTTGAGTTTTCAGTTGATAACTGGAATCTGTACTAGATTACTTTTTGTTGCCTTTGCGCTACTGTTCAATGGCATCAACATTGATCTTTTATTGTGGTGTGCTGTGGTGCCATCTCTATGGTGCTCTCACCTTCATACTGCCGTGTTCATGTAGTTGTATCCTTATTGTTGGCGATGCTTGAGATTCTGTTGCACTTTGATATGGTGTAGGCAGCCTGGATTATATATATTGACTTGTGCCTTTTTGTTGTTTTACTGTAACTTTAGTTTGCATACTTGATGTGCAGATACACTTGAGCATTTATGTTTGCAAATTGGTCATTTTATAACCTGTAGCACTTGACTTCGGCTGTTTCTTTGATATTGAACTGTTAACTCGGCCATTTGTGACTTGGGCACTTTTGTTCATCTCTTTGGGATATTTAACCTGATTTGCTGCTGCATTGTGTTGTAGTTGCTATGTCATCATGTTTGTTTCACTGCTACAGTTCTGTGTTGTATCTGCACATGTTTGTATATGCAGACACTTAAGCATATTTTTGTTGTTTCATTTCAACTTTTGTATTTCATACTTAATATGCAGATACTTGGTCATTTTACAATCTGTAGCATTGTATTGACTCAAACACTTCTGGTTTAAATGTAGTCCACTATACCACTGTAGTCACTTCTCTTGACCATTTTGGCATGGTCTTGCTGTGTTCGAAATTGTTTACCTACTGTTGTTTTCGTGAGGCAGAGCCTTCCTCGCTGCACCTCTGGTTCATTTTGTCCATGTGCAGATTGGTATGTACATTCTCTTGTGTACATACTGCATATTCACTTTGTTGGAGCCTTTTCACTACTGTCACTTACTTATGGCATTTGTTTGGACTGTGAATTCTTATGCATTGGCCTTTGTGCCTTGTTGCTATTTCTGTATATGCCGTTGTGGCGAGGCAGTGTACGCGTGCGTGCACTGCAGCCACACGGTATTGAGTTTTTAGGTACGACATCACTATAGTGGCAAGGTAGTGCACGCAAGCGTGAACTGCAGCCATACGGTATGGCGTGTATGATATTCTATTTGTTTTGACTTATGGATCTTTTTGCGTATTCCACATTCCGTAGTGGCGAGGCAGTGCACGCGTGCGTGTACTGCAGCCCTACTTGAATTAATATTTTAATTGATATTTCAATGGTTTGAACTGTTTTGTTTATTTCAATTCAATATTCTGAATTGCATTCTGATTTGGTTTAATTACTATCGTCTATCGTTTTTTTAATTATTATTGCTTCTGTGCACCAATAACTGAGTTTGAATTAGACTGACCCGAGTATTATTTTCTTTTGAATTTAATTCTCGGGTCAGACCGAGTATTTCAGGTTGTAGATATTCTGCTTTGGGTTGCTGCTAGAGCTATGAAGTTCTTTCATATCTTTTGGAGTAGTTGTCGTCATTTGTAGTAGTCTGTAAAATTGTATAGGAAGATATGTATTCATGTATATTATATACGTTAATGTACTTGCATATGTAACTTCCTTAGTCGACTGTTGTAGTTGTATTATATGTACCGTGTCATATGTATTGTATCAAATGTATTGTAACTGACATCAGTTATTGTATATATGAGACTTTCTGTCTGATTTGTGTTCCGCATTATATTATCTGTGTGATATTTTATATTTACTGTTCTAAACTATTACGAACCATCATAGTTCGTTTTATACCGGAATTGGGGTATGTCGATGGGAGAAAATAAATCAGAGATGAAAAAAATGAAAGAAAATATATTTATATACCACTCCCATTGATATAACCAATACTAGTATAAGTGTAAAGACCCGTAAATCCGTACTCCTTGAATAGACACTAATCTCCATTGATTAATTCAAGATGAACGAAAATACGAACCCTTAAGGGTTTTAAGAAAAAGAAAAGAGAGAAAAAGGTAGAAGATGGAGGGAAAAGAAAACAGAAAATTAAAAATAGAATAGAAAAGAGAAAATAGAGAAGAGATAGAAAAACAGAACGGAACGGAGAATAGAAAACAACAGAATCACATCAGAATCTCACAATTCGCAGCGGAACAACATATAATAAATAAATGAATAATCTTCAAACAAAGAACCATATCAGTTATTACATTACATCACATTTCATTACATCATATCATCAGAGTGTACAACAACAACAAATAGTGCAGCGGAAAAAGAAATACTATATAAACTAGTAATACGCCATGCCATCCAGCTTGCCTCCAGCAACTCCAGAATATCCAGAATATCCTGATAAACCTAACTTTTGACTGCCCGTGTGAAAATTGGTGGGCACCCAGAGTTTAGGAAGGAAAACAATAAACTCCAAGTCAGTCATGTGACTGGTGTGAGAACTCAAAACAGTTTATTTATCTTTAAAATCAAAATAGAGGAATATTTTTAAATCAATTCGCAATGCTTTTAAAAATGAGACTACCATAAGGCCTCCCGCACACACACACAATGCAAACGCAGAATCGGAGGAGATTTCTCCTTATGATAGTCAAAGATGCTTGATACGCATTTAAAATAACATTTGATATTATTACTAGTGCATAGTGTAGAGGAAAAATTCATTTCGAAAGTAGAATATAAATCTTAGCCAACATAGACATTTCGAACTATGCCTACTATAGCTACCATCCAAACAGTGTTGCGACACCATAAGTGAATGATAGGTTCTACAACTAATACCGTACGAGTTTCGTATTGTTTCTTTGGATTTCAAACAAATGGTCAGGCCAAGGAACTTCCCATTGCCACATGAGAATGCCTCTGGAAAGACATCCCCGAGAACCAAACCGAAACTCTGCCAACACAAGGCCGGGTTACCCCTAACTGGGTAACTACTGACACGAGCACGCCATTCCCCGATCGTAAACGACCTTTCTCACGGGATCCCGATAACCAACAACCACAAAGTAATAAATTCGCAGTAACCACATAGGTTAAATATCTGGGCTCCATACCATGATACCACCTCTATCCAGAAGGAAATGTACATACCCTAAAGGGAGCTACCCCTCATAACCTTGCCGCATCTTTCCTGTTTTGACCATTTCCGGGGTGTGAGGCTCGACGAAGTCACGTCCACAAAAACATACTTTATACAAAAGCCATGCTTTGGGTCAACAAATGATCAACACAATGATCACAAGGATAGATGATCAAATAAACGATCCTATCACAATAATCAACACAATGATCATTTACAGCAACACTCAGCATGTCACATTACCAAATTGGGAATATATCGCTGATAACTTCAACTATATAACCTTTGAGCTCGTACGTCTCAGAGAAGGGTGTTAAGCTAAAGAATAAATTCTTCGCCACCAACAGAAATATATTTGAAAGAAATCGGCTTTATATCTCAATTTGTAATGTCAGACACACAATCCATACAAGTCTGTTCCGGGCTCGAACAAAACCGAAGGCACTTACAAAGAAGTCCTTGCAAATCCGGATATTCACAATCCTGATCGGATTTCCCATCACTTAGGGAGTCTCTATACCGCTGCAACTCAGTGCAGAGACAATCGACAGGTCATCCTATCGCTCTCGCAAATACCGGGTCTTCAACACCGATCTTCAAATGCAATTCATAACGACATATCACATATTCGGAATGGGTTATACGACCCCATGGTCCTTTCCCGGTTAATCCGAATAGTGAGCGCTTATTCAAAAATAAGTGTGGTATTCAAATTCAAACAAATCACATCAATTACCCATTCAAAGGGAAATATTGATAGTCGGTTATTGAACTATCAATGGATATGCACACATCACCAGATTCCAAATAATTTTCCAAAATATCTTCACAAGATATATTATTTTCAACACTTCAAAAATAAATCAATATTTATTTTTAAACCAATTCTACTTTCTTTTATAAATTCCTTAGTGAATTTATAATCCAAAATATCTATGAATATTCGATTTCAATTATTCATTTCAATATTTCTTTTCAATTTATCTTCAAAAAGGTAAATTCTCAAAATATTCACTTTATATTGGAAAACATTTCCATACTTATTTAATAAGTAATTCAAAAATTTTATTTATTTTCAACACTTGGAAAATATTCAATATACTTAAATCGAGATTAAGTATATATTTCATTCTTTAAGGAAATCATTCTCTTAAACATATTTATTTGGGCCAAAACGAATGTTACGTAAAACATCATTACGACAACCCAATATCACTAGTATAGGGATTCGAAATTAAAATAGATATATAAATCCCAATACTATACAAAACATTTCCTTTCAGAAATCATTTACTATAACAACAGTGTTATAGTCCACCATTTCCTTCTATTTCTCGAAAATGTCTATTTCAACAATCAATGTTGAAATCTATGGTTTCGAATCTTAACACATTTTAAAACATCGTTAGATCGTTTTAATTCTATTTCAAATATCACATTCAAAACAATTTCTTTAACATCTTATTCACTATTCAAAAACGTGAATATACTACGTTAACACATTTCATCCTTTTATACATTTTATTTAAAAGAATTATTCACTATTCAAAAACGTGAATATAACTCCATTAATAGGTTTCAACAATTTACTTATCAAAATAAGTCATTTGCGAATTTATAAAACAACGTTTATAAATTCCATTTCTATTTATTTTATAACAACTTCCTTTATAAATCTCCTTTATTAACCTATTCGATTTATATCCCAATTATGAACTAAAAGTCCATATTATAAGTTAAATGCTTATAAAACGATTATTTTACAAAATCGTTCTTTTAAACTTCATAATTATAAATCTTATAACTTATAAGATTCATTGATTTAGTCAAAACTATTCTTTTAATAACTTCACAATTTATAAATCTTACTATTTATAAATCTCATTTATAACTTCTCCATTTATAATTCTATAAATTTTATTCATTTATGAAATTCATTTACACTTCATTCAAATACTTATAAAAACTCGTTTTATAATGTCTATATTTCAATTTATAAATATCCATTTATAAATCTCTTAATATAAATCAATTTATATTATTCTTTAAAACTTCTTTAATCTCCTTTATTATTTCACCATTTTGATTCATAAAATAATTAAATTTTATAAATCCTATATTTAAACTTTTCACAATAAATTCTAAAATCCCGATTAAACTATTTTATAAAATCATTAGCATCATATTCTCAAAAATCAGTTTTTAACTATATTTCTCAAAAATCATAATTTCTATAACATTAAAAATTATAACGTTTATTTATTTAAAATAGATCAAATCCAAAATTATTTTATAAAACGTATACTTTCTAAAATCACTTTAAAAATCATTTTAAAATCCCAAAATCTGGGTCCAATGATGTTACACACCAAATAGTCAATCACGACTACAACGATATCATATATCAATATGAAAATCCATCAAATATCAAAATATCTGAAATCAAATAAATACTTTTGAGGAATCCAGTTGGATCCCTCCAACCTGTTTTCCTGCATCCACAAACATTAGCACAATACAAATTCCGTTCCAGTATGAAATTATTGCGGTATATTTTCTTATTAAATATTATCCGCTTAATAACGGCGCAATAGGGTCTCATCCGCTAAAAAAATGCGGGGAATCAACAACTGCAATATATACATATGCCAATATATATATATTGATATTATATATAATACCAATTTCACTGTTTATGAAATATTCGCGGTATATGTTTTTAATAAATAACATCCGCTTGCTAGCGGCGTATAATGTATATTTTTAACAATCAATAGATAACAATCATCATTCGAACATGCATTCAAATATTTTAAATCTAACTATTTAAAATAAAATCGAAACTGATTCGATTGAGTGAGAAATTCTCACCTTGATTTTATTTTCCGTTTTAGCGATTTATTTCGAATAAAATTAAACGCGCGTTTAATTTTACCCAAAATTCTCACTAACTCCAAACGACTCCAAACGAACTCCATCGCGTAGTGTTCGTCCATACGATTCCAACGCAACTGGTTTCGCGCGTTTTCGACCTCGTATGAAAAAGTTATGAATTTTTGAAGTTACACGAGTTTTAATATATAAATACAACTAAATTTTATAATTTTCAAACCTACACGTTCCTGGCCGCAAGATCCAACATCTCCCCATCGTGACCGTTCATGCTCTTCTCCCCCAACTCACGCAACCATCTACAGACAACCCAAAACCCATAGCATCAATTTAGGGTTTAAATTCGTGCCCAACACAAGCCACTACAACACGATCAACTACTACCATCTTGCTCGCCTCCCCAACCTCCATGCTCGACCTGAACCCTAGAGAGCTCGGCCCCCCCCTGTGCACGTAGTTCGAGAATGAACGCGCGCGCTTCCAGCTCCATTTTCCGTTGATTCGCTCCACCATCTTCGATCTTGACCGTTGAGAATGTAGATTGTAGTGCCCCCTACAACTTTCTAGTTGAAGGTTTGTCGAATCGTTGAGTGGATGAAGAGATAATTGAAGAAAAGCGAGGGTGATTTTCGGCCATTGACCCATAACTGGCGGCTAGGGTTTCTATTTTTTTTTTTTTTTAGAGTGAGGGTGCCTATTTATAGAATTTCGAACGACACTATTCATCCGGAAATTTCGAACTCCGATTTACGCGCCGTAACCAGCGTTTCTAGGGTTTACCCCGCGTTTCGGACACAATGGAACAGGTTTTCGAAACTAATTCGGACATCTGTGGGAGTTATGGCTGTAAACGCTCAATTTAAATTAAACCGATTTAAATCGATTTCTAGGCGTTTTAATTTGTACCGGGCAAACGGTAAATCCAATCGACTTGAAATTTGAAACCTTACAATAATATCACATTACGGATCCGATGAAACTGGTTTCGTTGAAATCTGAGACTGTTCAAAAATTGGCTATTTTCGCTAGTCGATTTTAATATTAAAATATTCAATTTCTACAAATTAACTTTTAATTCGATTTTAAAAGTTCTAAAATATCATTCTAACTTCCATATGATAAAATAAAATTTCCCAAATCATTTTCAATCATATTTAACCCAATTTTAAATTATTTCCATAATTTAACATATTAAATTATCGATTTAATAATCCAATTAAATTCAATAATTCAAATAAAAATTTATTTGACTTATAAATTTCACTTATTAATATTTAAAATTAATTAAATATTCAAATTTTAATTATTAAAAATTCTGGGTCGTTACAATCTTCCCCCCTTAAAAGAATTTCGTCCTCGAAATTACAAGTAAGAAAGGTTACAGAATTTATTAATTTTCCAAAATCCATAGTCAAACTTCTTACAATAACTTACTAAGTTTTCAAATCATACTTAGTTATCTTTTCAAAAACAACTACTATTGTTTAACTTTCAACTCCCAAAATCAAAGTTAAAGTTTTCAAAAAATTTCCCATTTTCTCAAATTTTTTCTAACGCCTTAAATTTCCGGAAAAATTCGACATAGTCTCCTTTGCGCGGCTCGATCCGAAAAAAAAATGACAGTATATATATCACAAATATACATCTCATCAAGTAATGAGGCATCCCGTAGGGAAAAAAGTATAAAAGTACGGTATGTAATCCGAGATATGTACCTTATATTTTTATTAGCAAGCATATACGGCTAATATAGCGCAAAAGCGAGCCCCAAATGCGAAGCAAACGCGATCCGCACCTACTAATCACTCAACAAACAACATGAGAATCATGCATATAGATAATAGTATCGATATACAACATATAGCAACATAATCACTATATATGTCAACATAGCAAATGAAACAAAACAACAAATGCAAACATCAACCAACTAACATCCATAACCAATAAATATTCATTTATATTCTCATTAATATTAATGAATTGGTTTTCAATTTAATCACATTTGATTTATTAATAGTGGATGTTTTTATTAACATTTATTCTCAATTAGTTTATATTCACTAATTTATATTCAAGTTGGTTCACTTCCAAATTAAATTCAATTCTATTCAAATTTATTTACTTTAGCTTTCCATTTCATTAATTCAATTTCATTAACACTTAATGAATTATATACAATCAACTAACAATCATATAACAATCAATGTATATTAATTACAACCAAACTTCTTTGCTTTCAATTTGTTTAATTAATTGATTTTCATTCAATTATTCAACTTTCTAATAACATTAGATTTTAATGAATTAACACTTATATTCATTATTTCATATCAATTTTATTCACATTTAATTGATTAATATTCAATTCAATTTCAAAGTTGAATTTCATTTATATAACTCAAGTTCATATCCATCACCTAATTTTATTAATTTACTTTGATACTAATATCAACTTCATTCCATATCACTTAAGTTATATTTCATTTTACTTTAAATTCATTTTTTATTTACAACTCATATTCATAAATATATTCATATAATTTCACTTCTTATATATATAAGTTTATTTCACAATTGTAAATCACTTTAATTATAATTCAATTCTTTTTTTTTTATAATTCTTTTGCTTATACAATTATTCCTTTATTTAGATTATTCAAACAACTAAACAATCATCTTATATACTCTTTAATAATTCTGAAAATTATTTCTTTATATATAAAATATAATCAAGGCAAAATTATTTCATTTACCCAATTTAAAACAATATTATGTCGGTTTATCTTGTTTAAGAGTTTAGAAACTCCTATCTACGATAGTTAGCAAGACTACATCGACCGAAATCTATAAACAATCAACCGATAAGTCAACACAATATAAAACAATTTATATTCACTAACAAATACGCTCTCATAGCTATTATTACTCTCAAACTCATTCTAGGGTACTACTGACTCTATCTCTAATGAGTAATACCCAACAGAACCATGGTTGTCGCTTAACCATAAGCTCTGATACCAACTGTAAAGACCCGTAAATCCGTACTCCTTGAATAGACACTAATCTCCATTGATTAATTCAAGATGAACGAAAATACGAACCCTTAGGGGTTTTAAGAAAAAGAAAAGAGAGAAAAAGGTAGAAGATGGAGGGAAAAGAAAACAGAAAATTAGAAAATAGAATAGAAAAGAGAAAATTGAGAAGAGATAGAAAAACAGAACGGAACGGAGAATAGAAAACAATAGAATCACATCAGAATCTCACAATTCGCAGCGGAACAACATATAATAAATAAATGAATAATCTTTAAACAAAGAACCATATCAGTTATTACATTACATCACATTTCATTACATCATATCATCAGAGTGTACAACAACAAAAAATAGTGCAGCGGAAAAAGAAATACTATATAAACTAGTAATACGCCATGCCATCCAGCTTGCCTCTAGAAACTCCAGAATATCCAGAATATCCTGATAAACCTAACTTTTGACTGCCCGTGTGAAAATTGGTGGGCACCCAGAGTTTAGGAAGGAAAACAATAAACTCCAAGTCAGTCATGTGACTGGTGTGAGAAATCAAAACAGTTTATTTATCTTTAAAATCAAAATAGAGGAATATTTTTAAATCAATTCGCAATGCTTTTAAAAATGAGACTACCATAAGGCCTCCTGCACACACACACAATGCAAATGCATAATCGGAGGAGATTTCTCCTTATGATAGTCAAAGATGCTTGATACGCATTTAAAATAACATTTGATATTATTACTAGTGCATAGTGTAGAGGAAAAATTCATTTCGAAAGTAGAATTTAAATCTTAGCCAACATAGACATTTCGAACTATGCCTACTATAGCTACCATCCAAACAGTGTTGCGACACCATAAGTGAATGATAGGTTCTACAACTAATACCGTACGAGTTTCGTATTGTTTCTTTGGATTTCCAACAAATGGTCAGGCCAAGGAACTTCCCATTGCCACATGAGAATGCCTCTGGAAAGACATCCTCGAGAACCAAACCGGAACTCTGCCAACACAAGGCCGGGTTACCCCTAACTGGGTAACTATTGACACGAGCACGCCATTCCCCGATCGTAAATGACCTTTCTCACGGGATCCCGATAACCAACAACCACAAAGTAATAAATTCGCAGTAACCACATAGGTTAAATATCTGGGCTCCATACCATGATACCACCTCTATCCAGAAGGAAATGTACATACCCTAAAGGGAGCTACCCCTCATAACCTTGCCGCATCTTTCCTGTTTTGACCATTTCCGGGGTGTGAGGCTCGACGAAGTCACGTCCACAAAAACATACTTTATACAAAAGACATGCTTTGGGTCAACAAATGATCAACACAATGATCACAAGGATAGACGATCAAATAAACGATCCTATCACAATAATCAACACAATGATCATTTACAGCAACACTCAGCATGTCACATTACCAAATTGGGAATATATCGTTGATAACTTCAACTATATAACCTCTGAGCTCGTACGTCTCAGAGAAGGGTGTTAAGCTAAAGAATAAATTCTTCGCCACCAACAGAAATATATTTGAAAGAAATCGGCTTTATATCTCAATTTGTAATGTCAGACACACAATCCATACAAGTCTGTTCCGGGCTCGAACAAAACCGAAGGCACTTACAAAGAAGTCCTTGCAAATCCGGATATTCACAATCCTGATCGGATTTCCCATCACTTAGGGAGTCTCTATACCGCTGCAACTCAGTGCAGAGACAATCGACAGGTCATCCTATCGCTCTCGCAAATACCGGGTCTTCAACACCGATCTTCAAATGCAATTCATAACGACGTATCACATATTCGGAATGGGTTATACGACCCCATGGTCCTTTACCGGTTAACCCGAATAGTGAGCGCTTATTCAAAAATAAGTGTGGCATTCAAATTCAAATAAATCACATCAATTACCCATTCAAAGGGAAATATTGATAGTCGGTTATTGAACTATCAATGGATATGCACACATCACCAGATTCCAAATAATTTTCCAAATTATTTATTTTCCAAAATATCTTCACAAGATATATTATTTTCAACACTTCAAAAATAAATCAATATTTATTTTTAAACCAATTCTACTTTCTTTATAAATTCCTTAGTGAATTTATAATCCAAAATATCTATGAATATTCGATTTCAATTATTCATTTCAATATTTCTTTTCAATTTATCTTCAAAAAGGTAAATTCTCAAAATATTCACTTTATATTGGAAAACATTTCCATACTTATTTAATAAGTAATTCACAAATTTTATTTATTTTCAACACTTGGAAAATATTCAATATATTTAAATCGAGATTAAGTATATATTTCATTCTTTAAGGAAATCATTCTCTTAAACATATTTATTTGGGCCAAAACGAATGTTACGTAAAACATCGTTACGACAACCCAAAATCACTAGTATAGGGATTCGAAATTAAAATAGATATATAAATCCCAATACTATACAAAACATTTCCTTTTGGAAATCATTTACTATAACAACAGTGTTATAGTCCACCATTTCCTTCTATTGCTCGAAAATGTCTATTTCAACAATCAATGTTGAAATCTATGGTTTCGAATCTTAACACATTTTAAAACATCGTTAGATCGTTTTAATTCTATTTCAAATATCACATTCAAAACAATTTCTTTAACATCTTATTCACTATTCAAAAACGTGAATATACTACGTTAACACATTTCTTCCTTTTATACATTTTATTTAAAAGAATTATTCACTATTCAAAAACGTGAATATAACTCCATTAATAGGTTTCAACAATTTACTTATCAAAATAAGTCATTTGCGAATTTATAAAACAACGTTTATAAATTCCATTTCTATTTATTTTATAACAACTTCCTTTATAAATCTCCTTTATTAACCTATTCGATTTATATCCCAATTATGAACTAAAAGTCCATATTATAAGTTAAATGCTTATAAAACGATTATTTTACAAAATCGTTCTTTTAAACTTCATAATTATAAATCTTATAACTTATAAGATTCATTGATTTAGTCAAAACTATTCTTTTAATAACTTCACAATTTGTAAATCTTACTATTTATAAATCTCATTTATAACTTCTCCATTTATAATTCTATAAATTTTACTCATTTATGAAATTCATTGACACTTCATTCAAATACTTATAAAAACTCGTTTTATAATTGTAACGACCCGTATTTTACGTGTCGATAAATCGTAGAATTTGCAGGTCGTTAGTGTTGTTTGTGTTGTCTCTAGCTTGAGTCGTTTAGAAGTTAACCCGAGTGCAAGTGATGAGTCGTGACCGACTCATAGAGGACCGACCTATAGGTGTTGCCGAGTTAGTAGGCTTAGCCGGGTTAAGAAATTCAACGACCTAAAAGTTAGGCGACTTAGTGATGGTGACCGACCTATAGTAAGTCGTAGACGACCTTAGGAACTGGCCGAGTTTAGTGTGGAGCGACCTAAGGTAGATAGGTCGGGAGAGCGACCTAAGGTAGATAGGTCGGTAGAGCGACCTATAGGAATGACCGACTTAAGGAGTGAACGGGTCATAGGAGTGTTTGATTTAGGAGCTAACGACCTAAAGGGTTGCCGAGTTAAGGTTTGGGCCGACTCAGTGGTGAACGACTCATAGGATGGTGGTTTAGGCCTGTGGAACGACCTAAGGGGTTAGGTCGTATGGGAGATAAGTCGTGAACGACTTATGGTTTTGTTAGGTCGCTAGGCCGTAGCATAGTTAGGTCGTTTGGCATTGTTGAGTCGGCTAGGACTTAGGTCGGCACTAGGCTATGCCGTGTTCTTGTTAGGTCGGCAGCTAGTTAGGTCGTATGGCCCGTGTTGTTGTTATGTCGCTTGAGTTTTAAGTCGGCAGTGTGTTAGGTCGTTGGATGAGATGAGTCGTAGGTCGCGTGGTTGGTTGAGTCGACTTATAGTTAGGTCGGCCTTGGGTTCTTGAGTTGTTTAGGTCGTGAGTCGGTAGGATTTAGGTCGGTCGAGGGATAAGGTCGTATGCGACCTAAGTTGGTTCTGTGCTAAGAGTTAGGTCGGCACGTTGGCTGAGTCGTCGTACGACTTAAGACTTAGGTGTGTTAGCGGCTGTGTAGTTGAGTCGTATAGGTCGGCAGCGACCTATGTTAGGTCGGAGTCTTTTAGGTCGGCAACGACCTAATAGCGAGCTCCGAGTTAAGAAGACGGCCGAGCTAAGGGGGATTCCAGCCTATAAATAGAGGGGTTTGGCTCACTTTTTGGCACCGGTTTTTGAAGCAACAAAGTGCTGCCATTTTGAAGACTCGACTACAACATTTCTTCACCTTCTTTTCTCCATTCCAATCTAAATCTAAAATCCATCCAAGATCGAAGATCGAGATCGAAGATCCAAGTGCCAAAGTTGAAGATCTTCATCCGTTCGAGCTAGATTTCATCGATTGAAGTGAGATTTCGCCGGATCAAGCCTTGATCTCCGCTGTCCAGATCTGAAGTGTTTAGTTTTTGAAGTGTTTGGGTGATTTGGTGAGTGGTAGTTATCTCTCACGCGGATCCAAAGGAGTATATTGGATTGGTGGCATGTTTGGGTGTTAAAGTTAGAGATTTCATGCATTTTTCTTAGATCGAAGTCTAGATCCATGGTTTTTGAAGATGTTTACTTATGCAAGTTTGTTTAATAAGCATTAGAGACAAAACCCATGTTTTATATTTGATAGATCTATGCTAAAAACCATGATTTCACATATGTTGGACTTTTGCTCGTTTATTTACGAAATTGCCATTATAGTTGATATTGCTTAAATTGCTTAATAGATCTTGTTTGAATGATTGATTATTTGAATGTATGATTGATTTGATTGTTTCCAAGTTAGCTAGTAGTTGATTTGGAACAAGATGATGAAAGAGGATTCAAAAGCTATGGAAGAAGGCTCTTGAATGGTGAAAGCTGCTTAAGGCATATGTAGCGGATGTTGAAGCTCATATGTATAGATTGGATGATGTTGAGATGGGACTTTGCCATGATTTGATGAGGCAAACCATGTTGTTGAGTTGAGACTTTGCTTTGATGCGATGAAGCGAAGTATGATGTGAGTCTTGGCTTAATCCAAGCAGGGATCATTCCAAGCATGTTGATAACTTGAAGAGTAGTTCAAGTTGGTTGATAATGGATTGTTCAAGAGGTAGCTTGAGCTTGTATGAGGATAGTCGTCAAGAAGGATGGCTAGGAGGCTTGGATCTCGTCGTTGTTGAAGGTTCTAGCATGCTCAAAAGCAAGAGTACATGGGGCGCCCATAACGACTACAGGTAGGTAGTCGGGACACCCAAAAGACTACAGGTAGGTAGTTGAGTACTCTGGGCAAAGTAGATAAGTCCTAGGCACAAGGCAGTGTGCGGAGTTATGGTTAGAACCGGGGTTACCATTAGCCCTTGACAGATGGTCATTCAACTAACGGTGAAATTGAGGCAAGGATAACAGTGATAGCCAGAGTCATGGATGTTTGGTTGTATTATCATTCGGCTTCAAGAGCGGTGTTTTCTGGGTGCTTATCTGATCTTGGTTTAGGCCTTGGGGGTTTGTATTTGGAAAACATCGTCCTTGACTCGAGTGGTATTCGCTTTACCTTAATTGTCTATGTTGTTATGCTTGCTTCTCCTTAGTGTATGTCTGGGGCTATCACTGTAGAAAGAGGTGGAGTGGGATGGTTTGGTTCCTATTCCTTTTATCCTTTATGCTCTTTTGGTATGCTTGATAGTTGATTTACTGCTCACTAAGACTTTGTCTGACTCAAGGTTTTATGTCTCCTCTTATTACCTTGGGCTGTTCATCCATGTTGGGATGGGCAGACTAGGTAGCAGGTGACAGGTGCTGTGCTAGGAGTTCTACGATGAAGATGACGAAGACGAGCAGGAGGCTTTGCATATTAGTTTTCTTACTATATGTACTGGGTATCCGCTGCTGTATTTGGTTGAGTGATTTGTAGTGAGGCTTTCATGTATGGATTTGAGTAGATGATTGTATAAAACTACTGTGATGCTTATATGATGATGTTCTGTTCTATGGAGCTTCACTATATTATATTTCTCTATTGTATTTTATCCATGCGCTGTGAGTTGTACGATAGAGATTCTTTTGTTTTGTTTTACCCTGACTATCGTCCATGGCTGCCTGGCACGCCTTTCAGCGCATTATTTCCTTGTTTTGGTGCGGGAGTCATGGGCGGTCGTCACATTTGGTATCAGAGCTTTGGTTAATCGATTTTAGCCAACGCTCGCTGACGTAACTACGTATGAGAGACGTAATTGTATTTTGATGGATGATTACTATATATAATATAGTAGCCTAGAAGGATTTGAACTCCTTATGCAGTTGTTTCTTAAGGTGTTCTAATCATTCTTATTACAGATATTAAGGATGAGTCGAAGAGGGAGACCAGCTACAAGGGAAAGCCGTGCTGGTGAAGGAGCTGTTGATTATGGAACAATGTTCGAAGCGATGATGACTTCGATCATGAGAAGGATACCAGCTTCAGGATCATCTGTGGATGTGGGAGTTCAAGTCCAAGCTCCGAGACCGGTGGATTTTGCTAAGCTTTGCAAGGATTATACTTCTCTTGGAGGAAAAGCTTTCTTGGGGACGGAGTCGACTATTGAGGTGCAGAGATGGATTGATGCATGTCGAAGGATCTTTGGTGACTTAGGGATTGAGGATGCAACTAAGAGAAAGCTTGCATCGAGACAGCTTCAGGGAAGAGCTGCTGATTGGTGGAATTCTATCACCATCGATACTCCAGAAGAAGAGATTACTTGGGAGCAATTCCAAGTTAGATTTGGAGCTAAGTTCATCTCTACTTCTCAGAAATCTGTCTTGTTTAAGAAGTTTGTAGAGCTCAAGCAAGGGGGAAGACCTGTTCTTGAGTATATTTCTGAGTTTGAAGCCTTATCTAAGTATGCCAGATCGTATATTGATTCTCCCTACCAGAAGAATGAAAAGTTTGTGACTGGTCTGGATGCTTATCTTGGGAGGCAGTTAGTGGATCATCTGGACGATCCATTTGAGAAGCTTGTGGAAAAAGCTCTTAGGCATGAGAGTTTGTTCCCTAAGGAAAGTTCTGTTGTTGCTGTAACCAGGGAAGTATCTAAACCACAGCAGAGTGGCAACAGGAAGAGGAAGCAGCAGCAACAGAAGGGTAAGGATGGCCAGAAGAAGCCGAAGAGCGAAATGACTTGCTATAACTGCCAGCAGAAGGGCCATCTTTACAAAGATTGTAAGAATCCCAAGGTGCCGGGAAAGTGTTACAACTGTGATAAGCTGGGACATATCAAGAAGGACTGTCCAGAACCGAGGAAAGATAGGCAGGTTGTGCAAGCCTATGCTTTGGGGGCTGTTCCATCGTCTTCGAAAGCTCCTACTGCTGAGGAGAAGGGGAAGAGTGTGGTGGTTCAAGGTACTCTTTCTATTTGTGGTGTTCCAGTTAGAGTGTTGTTTGATACTGGAGCGTCGCATTCTTTTGTTTGTGATGATTTGGTAAGCCGGTTAGGTATGAAACCGGATATTGTTGATAGGCCATTGGTTGTGACTAATCCAGTGGGGGGTTCGTCATGTTTGTGTATGATATGCCGTGGTCTAGTTGTGTCGAGTCATGATTGCTCGTTTGTTTGTGATTGCTTTGTTCTGAACTTTGCGGGGTTCGGAATTATTTTGGGTATGGACTGGCTTAGGAAGTATGCGGCAAGGATTGATTGTGAGAGGCTTGAGGTGACAGTCGGGAATGTGGAAGGGCGAAAGGTTGTGATACGATGTAAGCATGAAGAAGGCGTCTTCATGAGCTTCATGTATTCGCTAGTTGTTCCACGGGATGGACTGTCATCGGTGCCTATTGTGAATGAGTTTGAGAATGTCTTTGAGGAAGTCAAAGGGTTGCCGCCGCATAGGGAGATCGAGTTTCGTATCGATCTAGTTGAGGGAGCCAGACCTGTTGTGATGCCTCTTAGGCGGATGGCACCGAGGGAGCAGCAAGAGCTGAAGGTGCAAGTTGATGACCTTTTGCGGAAAGGATTCATTCGGAGGAGTGTGTCCGAATGGGGTGCGCCCGTTGTGTTCGCAACCAAAGCGGATGGATCGTTGAGGTTGTGTGTGGATTATCGTGAGCTGAATAAGGTGACTAAGAAGAACAAGTATCCATTACCGAGAATAGATGACTTGTTTGATCAGCTTCACGAGGCTAAGGTGTTTTCTCAGATGGATTTGGCAACGGGATTTCACCAGTTGAGAGTGGCGAAGGATAGTGTGCCGAAGACTGCTTTCAGGACACCATCCGGGTTTTATGAGTGGCTGGTAATGCCGTTTGGGTTGACTAACGCGCCAGCATATTTTGTGGATCTTATGAATAGAGTGTTCAGAGATCAGTTGAATAAGTTCGTGCTTGTGTTCGTGGATGATATTTTGGTTTATTCCAGAACTGAGGAAGAGCACAAGACGCACTTGAGGATTGTTTTAGGAATCTTACGGAAACATCAGCTGAAGGCTAAGTTTTCGAAGTGTCACTTCTGGAAGAGTGAAGTGAGGTTCTTAGGCCATGTTATCTCTGGAAATGGAATAGCGGTTGATCCCGCTAAGGTGGCAGCAATCCAGGATTGGGTTAGACCTAAGAATGCATCTGGTGTGAGAAGTTTTCTTGGATTAGCAGGATATTATCGACGGTTTATCAAAGACTTTTCCAAGATAGCTGCACCGTTGACAGGATTGACGAGAAAGAACCAAGTGTTCAGATGGGATGATAAGTGTGAGCAAGCTTTCGTAATCCTGAAAGAGCGACTGACGAGTGCTCCTGTTTTGACTATTCCAAGTGGGAATGATGAGATGGTGGTGTACACCGATGCATGTGGCACTGGACTTGGGGCAGTGCTAATGCAGAAGGATAAAGTTGTTGCGTATGCTAGTCGACAACTGAAGCCGCATGAAAGGAACTATCCGACTCATGATTTGGAGTTAGCGGCAATTGTGTTTGCTTTGAAGATGTGGAGACATTATCTATTGGGAGTTAGATTCGAGTTGTTTACAGATCATAAGTCGTTGAAGTATCTGTTCTCCCAAAAGGATTTGAATCTTCGACAGCAAAGATGGCTAGAGTTCCTAGCATCTTATGATTTTGGTATAGCCTATACTCCGGGAAAAGGTAACGCAGTGGCAGATGCGTTAAGTCGAAGACATGCAGGATTAGGAGCCATGTTTTCGGAATGGAAGAGTCTTGAGTATTTGGCTGAGTTTGACTTCAGGCCTAGATGTGAATTGGAACCTGAGATGTTGGCAAACTTATCGATAAGGCCTACTCTTGTGGAAAGAATTGGTGAAAGCCAAAGGCGGGACGATAAGCTTGTTAAGATTATCTGTGATTTGGAATCCGGATTGGACCCGGAGAAGGATAAGGGATTCGAGGTCGATCGAGAGGGTTGGCTTCGAAAGCAAGGACGATTGGTTGTTCCCGATATAGATGGATTGAGAGATGAAGTTCTGAGGGAAAGTCATCACTCGAAGTTGACAATTCATCCAGGTGGAAATAAGATGTATCGGGATATGAAGAGAACCTACTACTGGGAAGGTATGAAGAAGGATGTTGGAAATTTTATTTCCAAGTGTATGAATTGCCAGTTGGTGAAAGCTGAGCAGAAGAAGCCCAGTGGATTGCTTCAGCCATTAGAGGTTCCTACATGGAAGTGGGAGCAAGTGTCGATGGATTTTATCGATGGTCTGCCTAGGACAAGAGCGGGGAATGAAGGGATTTGGGTCATAGTAGATCGTTTGACCAAGAGTGCAAGGTTCATTCCTGTTCGATCGACTAGGACTGCATCAAAGTTGGCTGAGCTTTATGTGAAGTGGATTGTTCGATTCCATGGTGTTCCGAAGAGTATAGTGAGCGATCGAGACCCATTGTTCACTAGTGGATTTTGGAAGAGCTTCCAGGAAGTTTTGGGAACCGAGTTGTGTTTGAGTACAGCTTATCACCCTCAAACAGATGGTCAGACTGAAAGAGTCAACCGAGTTTTGGAAGATCTTCTCAGAGCTTGTGTTTTGGACTTCGGAGGATCATGGGAAGATCATCTTCATTTGGTGGAATTTGCTTATAATAACAGTTATCAGTCGAGTATTGGTATGGCACCATATGAAGCATTATATGGAAGACCGTGTAACTCTCCGACATGTTGGTTGGAAACTGGAGAAAGGTTGATACTTGGGCCAGAGATGATTCGACAGACTTCGGATTGTATAGAGATCATTCGGCAAAGAATGAAGGCAGCCCAAGATCGACAGAAAAGTTATGCAGATAATCGTCGTAAGGATTTGGAATTCGACGTGGGTGATATGGTATTTGTGAAGATTTCTCCTTTGAAGAATGTTATTAGATTCGGGAAGAAAGGAAAGTTAACTCCAAGATTCGTTGGACCATTCCCGATTATCGAGCGAATTGGAAAGCTCGCTTATAGATTAGAGTTACCGGAAAAGATGGCGGGTGTGCACAATGTTTTTCATGTATCGTATCTATGGAAGTATGTGCACGACCCAACTAAGGTGGTTTCTGCTGATAGCTGTGAAGACTTAGAGGTTGATCCCATGGTTACGAGACCTCGTAAGCCGCTTCGTATTGTTGAAACCGATACGAAACAGCTTAGGAGGAAGACGATTACGTTGCTCAAGGTACAATGGAGTGATGATGTTAACGACTGTACATGGGAGGAGGAAGAGAGGATGAAGGCAGCTCATCCCGGACTCTTCGAGGTATGGCCCTAAAGTGTCGTGACATCTCATGAATTTGTAGCTTGTTCTAAGCCATAGAATTCTGCATGCTAGGCTAGAATTGGTTGCATGGTTTGTTGATTGCTTTGGATGGTAGGCATGCGGAATATCTTTGATTGCTGTTGTTTGTTTGGAATTTCGGGGGCGAAATTCCTAAGGGGGAGAGAATGTAACGACCCGTATTTTACGTGTCGATAAATCGTAGAATTTGCAGGTCGTTAGTGTTGTTTGTGTTGTCTCTAGCTTGAGTCGTTTAGAAGTTAACCCGAGTGCAAGTGATGAGTCGTGACCGACTCATAGAGGACCGACCTATAGGTGTTGCCGAGTTAGTAGGCTTAGCCGGGTTAAGAAATTCAACGACCTAAAAGTTAGGCGACTTAGTGATGGTGACCGACCTATAGTAAGTCGTAGACGACCTTAGGAACTGGCCGAGTTTAGTGTGGAGCGACCTAAGGTAGATAGGTCGGGAGAGCGACCTAAGGTAGATAGGTCGGTAGAGCGACCTATAGGAATGACCGACTTAAGGAGTGAACGGGTCATAGGAGTGTTTGATTTAGGAGCTAACGACCTAAAGGGTTGCCGAGTTAAGGTTTGGGCCGACTCAGTGGTGAACGACTCATAGGATGGTGGTTTAGGCCTGTGGAACGACCTAAGGGGTTAGGTCGTATGGGAGATAAGTCGTGAACGACTTATGGTTTTGTTAGGTCGCTAGGCCGTAGCATAGTTAGGTCGTTTGGCATTGTTGAGTCGGCTAGGACTTAGGTCGGCACTAGGCTATGCCGTGTTCTTGTTAGGTCGGCAGCTAGTTAGGTCGTATGGCCCGTGTTGTTGTTATGTCGCTTGAGTTTTAAGTCGGCAGTGTGTTAGGTCGTTGGATGAGATGAGTCGTAGGTCGCGTGGTTGGTTGAGTCGACTTATAGTTAGGTCGGCCTTGGGTTCTTGAGTTGTTTAGGTCGTGAGTCGGTAGGATTTAGGTCGGTCGAGGGATAAGGTCGTATGCGACCTAAGTTGGTTCTGTGCTAAGAGTTAGGTCGGCACGTTGGCTGAGTCGTCGTACGACTTAAGACTTAGGTGTGTTAGCGGCTGTGTAGTTGAGTCGTATAGGTCGGCAGCGACCTATGTTAGGTCGGAGTCTTTTAGGTCGGCAACGACCTAATAGCGAGCTCCGAGTTAAGAAGACGGCCGAGCTAAGGGGGATTCCAGCCTATAAATAGAGGGGTTTGGCTCACTTTTTGGCACCGGTTTTTGAAGCAACAAAGTGCTGCCATTTTGAAGACTCGACTACAACATTTCTTCACCTTCTTTTCTCCATTCCAATCTAAATCTAAAATCCATCCAAGATCGAAGATCGAGATCGAAGATCCAAGTGCCAAAGTTGAAGATCTTCATCCGTTCGAGCTAGATTTCATCGATTGAAGTGAGATTTCGCCGGATCAAGCCTTGATCTCCGCTGTCCAGATCTGAAGTGTTTAGTTTTTGAAGTGTTTGGGTGATTTGGTGAGTGGTAGTTATCTCTCACGCGGATCCAAAGGAGTATATTGGATTGGTGGCATGTTTGGGTGTTAAAGTTAGAGATTTCATGCATTTTTCTTAGATCGAAGTCTAGATCCATGGTTTTTGAAGATGTTTACTTATGCAAGTTTGTTTAATAAGCATTAGAGACAAAACCCATGTTTTATATTTGATAGATCTATGCTAAAAACCATGATTTCACATATGTTGGACTTTTGCTCGTTTATTTACGAAATTGCCATTATAGTTGATATTGCTTAAATTGCTTAATAGATCTTGTTTGAATGATTGATTATTTGAATGTATGATTGATTTGATTGTTTCCAAGTTAGCTAGTAGTTGATTTGGAACAAGATGATGAAAGAGGATTCAAAAGCTATGGAAGAAGGCTCTTGAATGGTGAAAGCTGCTTAAGGCATATGTAGCGGATGTTGAAGCTCATATGTATAGATTGGATGATGTTGAGATGGGACTTTGCCATGATTTGATGAGGCAAACCATGTTGTTGAGTTGAGACTTTGCTTTGATGCGATGAAGCGAAGTATGATGTGAGTCTTGGCTTAATCCAAGCAGGGATCATTCCAAGCATGTTGATAACTTGAAGAGTAGTTCAAGTTGGTTGATAATGGATTGTTCAAGAGGTAGCTTGAGCTTGTATGAGGATAGTCGTCAAGAAGGATGGCTAGGAGGCTTGGATCTCGTCGTTGTTGAAGGTTCTAGCATGCTCAAAAGCAAGAGTACATGGGGCGCCCATAACGACTACAGGTAGGTAGTCGGGACACCCAAAAGACTACAGGTAGGTAGTTGAGTACTCTGGGCAAAGTAGATAAGTCCTAGGCACAAGGCAGTGTGCGGAGTTATGGTTAGAACCGGGGTTACCATTAGCCCTTGACAGATGGTCATTCAACTAACGGTGAAATTGAGGCAAGGATAACAGTGATAGCCAGAGTCATGGATGTTTGGTTGTATTATCATTCGGCTTCAAGAGCGGTGTTTTCTGGGTGCTTATCTGATCTTGGTTTAGGCCTTGGGGGTTTGTATTTGGAAAACATCGTCCTTGACTCGAGTGGTATTCGCTTTACCTTAATTGTCTATGTTGTTATGCTTGCTTCTCCTTAGTGTATGTCTGGGGCTATCACTGTAGAAAGAGGTGGAGTGGGATGGTTTGGTTCCTATTCCTTTTATCCTTTATGCTCTTTTGGTATGCTTGATAGTTGATTTACTGCTCACTAAGACTTTGTCTGACTCAAGGTTTTATGTCTCCTCTTATTACCTTGGGCTGTTCATCCATGTTGGGATGGGCAGACTAGGTAGCAGGTGACAGGTGCTGTGCTAGGAGTTCTACGATGAAGATGACGAAGACGAGCAGGAGGCTTTGCATATTAGTTTTCTTACTATATGTACTGGGTATCCGCTGCTGTATTTGGTTGAGTGATTTGTAGTGAGGCTTTCATGTATGGATTTGAGTAGATGATTGTATAAAACTACTGTGATGCTTATATGATGATGTTCTGTTCTATGGAGCTTCACTATATTATATTTCTCTATTGTATTTTATCCATGCGCTGTGAGTTGTACGATAGAGATTCTTTTGTTTTGTTTTACCCTGACTATCGTCCATGGCTGCCTGGCACGCCTTTCAGCGCATTATTTCCTTGTTTTGGTGCGGGAGTCATGGGCGGTCGTCACAATAATGTCTATATTTCAATTTATAAATATCCATTTATAAATCTCTTAATATAAATCAATTTATATTATTCTTTAAAACTTCTTTAATCTCCTTTATTATTTCACCATTTTGATTCATAAAATAATTAAATTTTATAAATCCTATATTTAAACTTTTCACAATAAATTCTAAAATCCCGATTAAACTATTTTATAAAATCATTAGCATCATATTCTCAAAAATCAGTTTTTAACTATATTTCTCAAAAATCATAATTTCTATAACATTAAAAATTGTAACGTTTATTTATTTAAAATAGATCGAATCCAAAATTATTTTATAAAACGTATACTTTCTAAAATCACTTTAAAAATCATTTTAAAATCCCAAAATCTGGGTCCAATGATGTTACACACCAAATAGTCAATCACGACTACAACGATATCATATATCAATATGAAAATCCATCAAATATCAAAATATCTGAAATCAAATAAATACTGTTGAGGAATCTAGTTGGATCCCTCCAACCTGTTTTCCTGCATCCACAAACATTAGCACAATACCAATTCCGTTCCAGTACGAAATTATCGCGGTATATGTTCTTATTAAATATTATCCGCTTAATAACGGCGCAATAGGGTCTCATCCGCTAAAAAAATGCGGGGAATCAACAACTGCAATATATACATATGCCAATATATATATATTGATATTATATATAATACCAATTTCACTGTTTATGAAATATTCGCGGTATATGTTTTTAATAAATAACATCCGCTTACTAACGGCGTATAATGTCTATTTTTAACAATCAATAGATAACAATCATCATTCAAACATGCATTCAAATATTTTAAATCTAACTATTTAAAATAAAATCGAAACTGATTCGATTGAGTGAGAAATTCTCACCTTGATTTTATTTTCCGTTTTAGCGATTTATTTCGAATAAAATTAAACGCGCGTTTAATTTTACCCAAAATTCTCACTAACTCCAAATGACTCCAAACCAACTCCATCGCGTAGTGCTCGTCCATACGATTCCAACGCAACTGGTTTCGCGCGTTTTCGACCTCGTATGAAAAAGTTATGAATTTTTGAAGTTACACGAGTTTTAATATATAAATTACAACTAAATTTTATAATTTTCAAACCTACACGTTCCTGGCCGCAAGATCCAACATCTCCCCATCGTGACCGTTCGTGCTCTTCTCCCCCAACTCACGCAACCATCTACAGACAACCCAAAACCCATAGCATCAATTTAGGGTTTAAATTCGTGCCCAACACAAGCCACTACAACACGATCAACTACTACCATCTTGCTCGCCACCCCAACCTCCATGCTCGGCCTGAACCCTAGAGAGCTCGGCCCCCCCTGTGCACGCAGTTCGAGAATGAACGCGCGCGCTTCCAGCTCCATTTCCCGTTGATTCGCTCCACCATCTTCGATCTTGACCGTTGAGAATGTAGATTGTAGTGCCCCCTACAACTTTCTAATTGAAGGTTTGTCGAATCGTTGAGTGGATGAAGAGATAATTGAAGAAAAGCGAGGGTGATTTTCGGCCATTGACCAATAACCGGCGGCTAGGGTTTCTATTTTGTTTTTTTTTTTTTAGAGTGAGGGTGCCTATTTATAGAATTTCGAACGACACTATTCATCCGGAAATTCCGAACTCCGATTTACGCGCCGTAACCAGCGTTTCTAGGGTTTACCCCACGTTCCGGACATAATGGAACAGGTTTCGGAAGCTAATTCGGACATCTGTGCGAGTTATGGCTGTAAACGCTCAATTTAAATTAAACCGATTTAAATCGATTTCTAGGCGTTTTAATTTGTACCGGACAAACGGTAAATCCAATCGACTTGAAATTTGAAACCTTACAATAATATCACATTACGGATCCGATGAAACTAGTTTCGTCGAAATCTGAGACTGTTCAAAAATTGGCTATTTTCACTAGTCGATTTTAATATTAAAATATTAAATTTCCACAAATTAACTTTTAATTCGATTTTAAAAGTTCTAAAATATCATTCTAACTTCCATATGATAAAATAAAATTTCCCAAATCATTTTCAATCATATTTAACCCAATTTTAAATTATTTCCATAATTTAACATATTAAATTATCGATTTAATAATCCAATTAAATTCAATAATTCAAATAAAAATTTATTTGACTTATAAATTTCACTTATTAATATTTAAAATTAATTAAATATTCAAATTTTAATTATTAAAAATTCTGGGTCGTTACGATAAGGTCTAACTATTGATGGTCGCTCCTCAACAGCCTTATTCTCCGTGCGAGTTGACAACACTACACCGTAGTGTTCTTGGCTAGCGTGGGTATAGAGGTGGGGCGTCACATGGGGTGTTACAAAGGATATGGATGTTTCCTGGGGGATCCAAACGTAACCATTTTTTGGTATCCTGCGATCCAGGTGTTTATTTATTTACCATGGCGTAATTCGCAAGGCAGTGAATGCTTAAAGTATATGGATGTTTCCTGGGGGATCCAGGCGTAACCATTTTTATGTATCCTGCGATCCAGGAGTTTATTTATTTATCATGGCATAATTCGCAAGGCAGTGAATGCTTAAAGGATATGGATGTTTCTTGGGAGATCTAAGCGTAACCATTGTTATGTATCCTGCGATCCAGGTGATTTATTTGGATTGTACTTTCCATATTTATTTTAAAGGTTTTTCAAGTATTTTAACTGGGTGTTGAAACAGTTCTACTAAGTACTTGAAGAATTCTAGCTTTGCGCCTGATCAACGCATGGCCAGAGTCTGCAAGAACGAGGATAAACTTGTTGAAAAATCGAGTTATAGATTATTTTCGAAAGGAAAATTGGTTTCGATATAAAGATATTTTATGTAAAAGTATTTTATTATAAAAGTATTTCGAGCAAAGAAATTCTGTATTAATATTCTAAATTGAAATTCTTATGGTTCTAGATTAATTATTCGTGCCCGATACTATTCCTTGAATCTACCTTATGTGCTCAGTTTAGTTATTCACCTTGATTCTGTTTTCCGAATCTACCTTCTTTCCTTATTGGATATATCCTTTTTAAATATTGTTTGTTTATATACTACATGGTATAATAGAAAATTTTTAGTGTTTAAGAGGTTATTAATTTATCTATAATGTTGGAAGTATCTTGAGATAAATAATTTTTTTTATAAATTTTGGATTAATATTTTCAATAGCTTCTCTATAAATATAAGTAATAATGTAAATAATTGTTTTCAAAGGAGTTTTGAAAAGTACTAAAGTATTAAAGAAAATTAAATTTCAAATGAAGTTTTTAAATGAATATTTCATGTAAAATTTGTATAGTTTAAAATTAATTGCTTATCTTGTACTTGAATCTATTTTTTCTTTCTGTTTGTTGTTATTCCCCTACCTCCTTCCTTTTCGGGGACGAAAAGTTTTGAGTGGGGGAGAGTGTAACAACCCATAAATTTTAAACGATTTTTAATAACGTATTTAATTGAATTTGGGAGAAATTTTAAATAATAATATTTTGAAATAAATATTTAATGTTTGGATTACGTATAATTAAATATAAGTAGTCAATAAATAAGAAAACATATAAATTTAGATTACGTTGCTAGTTAATTAATTTGGGCATACGTTCGTTTTAATTATTGCATCTATTGTACGCACTCTTTTATTTCATATCTTAGCTGTTAAAAATCAAATCAGCATGTGCATTAAAAAAAAAAGAATTAAAACTCTACCTCCAATTCACGTGTAAAACTTTCCGCTTTCATTTGCGTCTCCATATTTAATAGGAATAAAAGTCTTTGATTTCCTAACCGTTTCAAAATCTCTTCCCATCTTCATTTTTGCAACGCAGTTCAGATCTGGAAAAAAAAGTGTAATGGGTAACGATCCGAAATCTTAGACCAATTTAAAATTCTAATTATATTAAGATATTGAGTAAAATTTGGTAGAAAAAAAATGATGGGAATAATAATAGTTTATATGAGATTTACAATTTGAATTAAAACAACAAATGTTAAGAATATAATAATAATTGTTAATTGTAAATATTGTTCTATTAAATAAAATTAAAGAGGAAACATAGTTTAATTGTATTGTTGTGCTTCAAATAAGTTAACCTCTAACAAATGAACTAAAATAGGTAACTAATGGATATGTTGAGTTATGTGAATTATTAAATAATGTTTGATTTATTGTTAAAAAAAGAAGAAAAAAAGGAAAAATATTATGTTCTGTTTATACGTCAAACGGTGGTTTTGAAATTTAGTTTGAAAGCAAGTATGGATTTTTGATTCAAAGAAAAATTTGGTCTTAATATACATATGTACACGAAAAGTTTAGTTTGGGTATAGGGTCCATTAATTATTGTGTGAGTTCTAGTAGGTGTGTATATATAGGTTATGTTAGTATTTTCAAATATATTACTCATTTCCTTGATGTTTTGAAACACACTGTCCAATCAACCCATCAATTGCTCTAATAATTTATTTCGGGAAATTCAAGGCATATCTGTTTTATTTGCCATCATTTCTTTTATATTTTTCCAAACGGTTCATTTTGCCTTTATAACGTATCCTTCCATTCTATACTTGTCTTTTTCCTTTACGTTTCAAATATGGAACATGCTGTCCAATCAGCAATTAATTGCTTTAATTTCTCAACTAAATCTAGGCTGACTGTTGCCATCCTATAATTATTTTGAATATCAAAACATATAAATAGTATACGTTTACGTTCATTTTTGGTTAGTTCTTCTTTTTTAAAGTAATATATTTATTTCTTGAAAACGGTTGCATTATGAAACACGTCTCTTCCAAATCTTCACCGTGCAACCCAAGTAATATAATAAATTGCTTTAATAACGTTGCTGAATCTACGGTCATTTCAATTTATTATTTGTTGTACGTTTCCTTTTTGCTTAAAATTTGGCTACGTAAACATTAATTCAAAAATAGGAAGAAATCATTGGTTTCCTGTAGCCACTTCATTTGCTTTAATCATTTCACGTGATTCAAGCAGGTGACCGTTTCCATTCACTCAACCTTTATCTATATTTTTGTTTTAAATTTCTTTCCTCTGTTCACTAGGGTAATTATGGTATGATTCTCAACCTATTGGTCCGTCTTTCCTTCTTTCCTTCGAAAATCAAAAAAAACCTTTAATTATTATATCATTTCTTGCTTGCACGGTTACAGACAATCAATTAGTTAATTGCAAGTTGTAGTCTGTTCATGCCTATTTGGTTCATAAAAATTATTAAGCATTTTTACCCAGAGCAGCAAACTCACCTACATCGTTCTATATCTATTTATTTGCGTACAAGTTCAAACTTTTCCATTTTCTTTGATTGATAGATTTGTTGCCTTTATCTATTCTTTCTCTCTCTGTCTTTATTGCTTAAAGGAAAGAAATCCGTCAAAACGTGAATTGATTGATAGATTTGTTGCCTTTATCTATTCTTTCTCTCCCTGTCTTTTTGCTTAAAGGAAAGTAATTCATCAAAACGTGAATATTTGATTGTAGCCTGCCGTTACCTATACCTAAATTTCCACTTTTATGATCGTCATTCGAATATCAAACTTATATACTTTTTGCATTCATTTCGCTCATTCAATTTTACATTTCTTATTCCCACTTTTAAATATTGAGCTCCTCCCTTATGTTTCTCTATGGCCTTTACTTCTCTTCTCTGTATCTTCTTTTTTCCCCTCTGTTAGCTTCTCAAAACCATCACTCTGCAGCTCCTCCCTAATCTTCCACCCCTCGTGCTCCTCCGTAGCCACTTAGACCGTGTACTCCTTCTTTTGCGTAAGTATATATTTTCTTTATATGGTATATTATAGTATATACTGTGTACGTTAGTTTATATGCTTATATATACACGTTGCTGTATGTTTATGAAAGAAAATATGTATATATTACACAATATATAAAATATATAAGTGTTATAGGGTATAAGGTACACATATATTAAGTTATATGTTGTACAAGAATATAAGTGGATTTGTACAGATAAAGCATGGGTTTGTATAATTACGTAAATACTGATTTTATATAAACAGTTATATGATCTATTTTTATATATTATAGAAATTGGAAAATCTGGTTCGACAATGAATATATGATATAATGTTTATAAATTTACAGTAATATATATTGATTTTGTTTAAGTATAATATAGACAGTGTCTATAAGTTTTTTTTTAAAATAAGTTATGTTAGTTTGGCTTTTACCTGTGGATTAGATAGGGTCACTGAGTATACATATGTATATATTTACACCTTATGTACGTTTGTATATATATATTTGTTAATTATATTTTAAGTTATATGTTAATTATAATATATTATGGTTTGTAGTATTCCTGATATTTTAAAACGGAAAATATATATTGTTGGAAACTTGTAATACAATCGCGTTTGTATATTTTCTATTTAAGTTTTATAACTTTATATATATTTGTGTGTGTATAATATAAAATTTTGTTCGCAAATGTCTATATGAGTATACATTAATTGGTTTTAAAAGATATAAATATAAGGAGACTTTGTTCGAAGTGTTGAATTAAATTCTAATTTGAGATATATGATTAAATTGATTTTAATAATAAATAATAAAATTATATACATAATTTTCTGTCATATCAAGATGGTTCTAATTCGTTTTCACCAAATTCTTATCTCTCTGCTTTGTTGAATTCGTTCCAATCTAGTGTTGCTTTGAAATTCATAGCTTGTTGTGTTGTCTATTTTCTCTAGCCTCTAGCCTCGAAATGTGAGCAATCACTCACAATTAACGTTCTTTTATTTATTACATTTGATTTCAATTGAAACGACAATTGAAATATGCTGCTACAGTTATTTAAATTGTTATATATGCTATTATCTGTAACAGTTCACCTGTGGGATATGACACCATATCTGTAGCGACCCAACTTCCACACTCCAGGAAGTCGCATCGCTAATAAGAAAAGAAAGGGATAGAAAAGAGAAAGAAAGAGAAGAAGAAGAAACAATACATCAGAATCTGAACAGCGGAACGAATAAATTATATTAATAACATAAAATATTACATAGTTTACAATCACTATCAGAGTACACAGATAAACAACACATACTAGACAGTTATAAACACCTGTCTAGTATTTACAGCATAATACAATCCAGAGACAACACAGAGACACACAGCGGAATACTATATATCTAGCGCAGAAGCCTCCTGCTCCATTGCTCCTCCAATATTCGTCAAAGCTAACCTGAATCGCTTGGCTACTCATAAAAATTTGAGTACCCAAGAGTTTATGAAAACAAAAGATAAACACCGGCTCAGACATGGGTCTGGTGTGAGTAACAGGTTAAAGTTGCTTAATTTTCAAAAACCTTTTGAAAAGAAAGGTATCACGTAAGACTTCCCACACATAAACATGGAAAAGTTTTTACCTTACGCTAACCAAAACATTTGATAGGAAATCCAGCGATATTATAATAGGGTCTAGGGTTTTCAAGTAAATATGAAATAGCCAAAATTGTTACATGATTAAATTCCAGCTACTAGCCACAAAAGTGGGTAATACAATCAAAACCGTTGCCACTTATTGGATTTTGGATTCCATACAATGGCAGGGCTACTGGGGTACCGCCCGTCACAGTACGTGGCCTAGATCAACATACCGAGGAGTACTCCCACTCCCCTGCAACACAAAGACGGACCCATTCCTTACTGAATAGTTTCGAACAAGACAACCCCGCAGTTGGTGCGCAATTCCAACTGCCCACTAAGCCGAATAAAAAGGGACCTCTAGACAGGGATCAATCTTGCTCTCCAGTGGGTGCTACCCACGAAGCCTTGCTGCACCTCCCCTGTTTTAGCCATTCCCGGTTGATGAGGCTTGAGGCTACGATTACCTTTAGTGGACATATTATCTTAGAATGCTCATCGTCCACCTGACGATGTGCTGAAAGCATTCAGTCCATACAAGTTCGTTCCGGGTTCGAACGAAACCGAAGGCATTATCTCGTTACACTCATTACGGAATCACCCACCGAGTTAACGACGATAACTCTTGTACTCTAAATCTCCATCTTGAATCTATAAGTTCTATTCCGTCAAACTCATTACAGAATCACCCACAAAGTTATACTGACGTATAGCCCTTACACCTCGAGTCTTCACTCTTCACATAAGATTCACGACCTATCGTTAGTTTGGATCGATGTGGTTTTGGGATATCCCAATATGGAAACCCGATCCCGGTCTCATCGAAATCCAAAGCGTGTCTTTTAAGTCCAAGTTGTTTTAAAGTTTAAAACAAATTCAATTATATTATCTATATACACACAGATAGATAGATTCACAGCAGATAATTATCATTATCAAACCACAGATAATCCACATTATCACTATTAAAAGATAATCCATATCAATATCACAATGCAACCAATGCATCCATATCAATCAACATTACTAATCTCATTTCTAAGATTCAAACCATTCAAAGCAACCAAATAACAACCATTCATAAGCAATGATCTATAATCATTCTATCTATAGTTAATTTAAAATGAATTAAATTAATTACATCATCTTTAATTAATTTAAAATGAATTAAATTAATTATTATCTCAATATAAATATTGCTTACATTATCATTAATTAATTACAAATTAATTAATTAATTAACCTCTAATTTATTACCTTAATTAATTAATCCTGATTAATTATACTTTAATTAATTTCACAAAATTAATTACTCTAACTTAGTACAGTAATTATCCCTTAATTACTTCATTAACTAATTAACCATTGATCATTTATTATTGATTAATTAATCTTAATTAATCAATCTTAATTACATCATTAATTATATTAATTAATGATCCTTAATTATATTTAATTAATTACTCAATATTAATTACTTCCAGTACTTAATATCGCTTAAACCATAATTATTAATCACCTTTTGATTAAACTCATTCTGTAATTAACTACCCTTAATTACTTATCAAAATAATTTAATCCAAATTATTTTCACAACCTCAATATCATCTACTAATTACATTCAGTAATTATCTTTAATTACTTCACTGAGTAATTTCACTACATTAATTACATCAGGTAATTACTATCAAATCCCATGTTTAAAATTAATTAAACTTAATTAATTAATTTAAACCAATCTCAAAAAAACTCATTAATTACATTAAGTAATTAATATCTTAATTACTTTCATTTAAGTAATTAACTTAAATAAATTTTACAATTTATTAATTAATCAATCTAATTAATTATTAAAAATTAATCATATTAATTAATTACTAAATAAACTTTAGTTAATTCTTTAATGAATCTCTAATTTAAATTAACCCAAATAATTAATTAAATAAATAAGTTATTCCTTAATTATCCAATTTATTTAATTATATTTTTAATATCTTACTAATTTCAAAGATAACCCATTCCTTATTAATAATTTCATAAATATTAAGATGTACTTAGAATATTTCATTTTAAAATTTTAAATTCAAATTTCATTTTGAATCTAAAATTCAAAATGATATTAAGAATTAACCAATTTAAATTTCATTTATTATGTAAATAACATTTATTACTTAAAATTAAACTTATAGAAGATAAATCTTAATATACTTATTTAATTAAAAATTAAGTTTAGAATACATTATTATTTAAATTTCAAATTCAAGTTAACAATCATTTAACTTCCTTTATAAACCATTTATAATGATTTCATTTGAAAAGAAAATCAAATTAAATGTTTGAAATCATATTTACTTCTAATAAACAATTTAAATTTAAATTTGTTTGAAAAACATTCAAGTTTTAAACTTATTTAAATATCCAGATTTTTAAATTCAAAATCTTGGAACCGTTGCTTATTTAAATTATTTGAATTTAAACCTGCATCAAACTTTTGATTTAAACCTTCACTTAAAACTGCCTTATTCAAGATTCAAATTTCATTTTAAAAAGAAACTGAAGATTCAAAACCCTTAAGAATAAGACTTAAATTCAAATTCAAATTTGCTATTTAAATTTTTGTTTCAGGTTCAAATGAAAATTCTACTTTCAGAAAAGAAACTGTCATGTTTCTTTCTTTCTTCTTTTTTTAATTTTATTTTAAAAACTGGAACATCTTCAAAATTTGAAAACTTATAAGATTTTCAAAATCTTTTAAAGCTATAATTCTAACTACAGATTTAAACTTTGTTTAAATCGTATCATAATAACTTATTCGATTAAATTTTGATTTAAAATTTAAAACTGCAGACAGTTTCTATAGGAAACTGTAATATAACATATTCCCGGGCTCACTCCATTTCACTTCGAGTCAACAAGCCCAATGCTTCGAGTCATATTCAGATTTACTCGAGCTAATCTCGAGACCTCTCCTCTGCTCCTACCCATTACACCATCAGGAATTAAACTTTTCACGGTGCACATGCACCGTGCCTACGATTATCATCTGCCACCTTCGGTGGTCTCACCACAACGACGACCAAACCTATAATCAACCACCACCATCTGTTCTTCACCCTACAACCCAAATCAGGTTCGAGTTAAATTGCAGAACCTGGAACCAGACATTCAAAAACCCCCCCTAAAACCTATCAATCCTCTTCCCACGGTGCTCTGACCATCGAAGGCCTTCCATCTCCGGAAACAGATTCGCCTATACCTCAACAATCTCCTCCCAAAAGCCCATTACACTCGGTCTCCTCTGAAGGAAGTATTGACCACAACAAAATGCTCAAACAAAACTAGGGTTCTTCCTGACTTTACATCACCGCAACCACCACGTCGAATTGCAACACCCTAAAATATTTTTCCTGACATCAACGACAACTCCTCCATCTCCCAGATGAATCCCGACACCTCAAATTTCCTAGATCACACAAAAACCCAAAATTCCCCCTATACAGTTCAACACAGGATAGCACCACAACCCCTCCACTAAAAATCCTAATTTTTGTTCCAAAAATCAAGTTTTGATCTAGCTATTTAATTCCTAATACTGAATTCATAATTTGTTCAATATAAAATTCCACATTTTTAAACTTGATTAATCATACTCTAGTTTACAGAGATGTCTACAGGTTATTTTAATTTAACTAAAAATTTTAAACTAAAACTTATCTTAAACAAATAAGTTCGATTATATCTAAATTGAATCAGAGGCGTAAATCTATATGTTTGGATTATAAAACAAGAACCTAAACACATGATCTATATAAAATCAGAGAGTATCCTTTAGGAATCACAAACATACATAGTCACAGCATAATGTATTCAAGTACACATTCAACACATTTTATCACAGGGATTTAATCATGCAACTTATTTAAAAATTTAAACTTTAAAAACAGAATGTTACTCACCTGTATGATGGCAGAGCAGAAATTTGAAAAAGACTTGTACTTTTTAAAACTAGAAGGCTTCATTTTCTTAAATCTTGAATTGTTTTCTTCAAATTTTTAAGCTTTAAATTCTAATTTGAATTTACTCCTGATTCTCACTTGCATGCAGACACTCCAGATAGAAGATGATGCAGATGAACGTATGCAGGCCTTCAGATTTTATGCAGGGAAAAAAAATGTCCAGATTGCATTTTTAAAAATGTACTGGTTTGCATACATTTTGAAAATGTTACAGGGAAGTGAATCCTTTGAAATGCATTACAGGTTTTAACTTTGGTTTGAGGATTGAACCATTTATTTGAAGATGATTTCAGGTTTTGGTTTTTCCATTGCCTCTTGGTTTTAGAATTATTTTTTTAAAATAAGATGGAAGAGAATGTGCTTTTTAAAAAAAAACTGAAATAAAATAAAAAGAAACCAAAAACAAAAATGCCACATGTCCCTAATATTACATTTGTCACTCTAAATGTTTTATTTCCTAACATATGTTAATTTTTGTTTTCAAAAAATTTACACTTGTTATAAAAGTTAATAAGCTATATATTTAGTTAATTTGTATTTAAAGTTAGATGTTTAATATAAGATAGTTTAGTTAATTTGTTGACATACATTTATTTACATGTATATAGATTTTAAAATGAATAAATCAAGCTATATTTTTAAAATTAAACTTATACAAACATTTCAAAATCAAAGCAAAATAAAACATTTGTACTTTAAATTTTAAATAAAACTTTGAATTCAAGTTCAAATTTAAATTTTGAAATCCAGTTTAATTACAAATATACTACACAATTTAAATTTTTGAAGAACAATTATTTTATTAAAAATTTATTTGTTAAAACAATGTATTATTATATTTTTTAGAAATAACAATATTTAATAACCATAAATAACTATTAAAAGAAATTATTCTTTATTCATAAATTATTTATTTTATCACATTATATTTAAAAGAAACTCAAAATAACCTCATTGCTATTTATTTAAATTTTAAACTTGAGTTACACATATTTTAAATCATTTTCAATATTTTTCTTATGTATTTAAAACCATATTTATTTATTAAACAACTTTTAAAAAGTTTAACTTTTAAATAAAAATCATAATTCACAATTTTACTAAAGATATAAATTTTATAGAAAACAGGATTCATTTAAAACAATACCTAATTAGAATATATACAATATTCTATATATATTATAAATATAAAACAAATATTAGATTTGAAAAGTTAAAATCTATCACTTAACTATTTATTTTATTGAATTATTAAATTAATTCAAATCTCATTACAAAGATTATCAAATCAATTTAATTTTTATTACAGATTATTAGATTGATATTGCTTTAAAATTCCGGGTCATCACATTCCTCCCCCCTTAAAAGAATTTCGTCCCCGAAATTTAAAACAAAGGTAATTTAATAATCTATTTAAAGATTAAATTTTAAAACACAAGCATATACCAATGATATGTTAATAACCATAGCAATCAATTCACCCAATCAAACAAATCTAATTATTCAAATATAGTTATCCAGAAAAATTCTGGATAAAACTTTCCCGAGTTTCCCCGGTATAAAAATATCGGGATACTCGCTCTACAGATTCCAAACAATCAATACTACTAAACTATAGAGCTCCTATTCATCTAGATCTACAGAACTAGACAGCATATCAGACTACAGACGAGTCTGACTCAACAACCAAACTCCATAACTGCTGGTTCTAAAACCAGAGATAGACCATACACGTACTCCCTCAGAGATACGTGAAACTCATCGAATTCCAGTTATCCAAACTGACAATTCAATTCTGAAAACCAATCTCTGATCCAATTAAACACAGAGAAGAGATCCAAACGTCACTGAGCTAGCTTTCCAGATTTACTAAAAACTTATAGCTCCTGAATCAGAGAAAACTCCAACAACAACGAAGTCTCCAACTTCGAATTCCAAATTCCTCCTTCCCTTATCTACAAAAGCCTTCAGACAAATCCTAGGCTGCCAACATCCAAACTAATTAGCTTAACCCTTGCTGATTCCTCTAGAACAATCAGAACCAAAACAATCCAATACAATGATCTCCTCAAGATCAATCCAAACCAAAACACAATTCTATTCCATAAATAGCAGAAGACTACAAACTTCTCCGGATCCGGAAAAGATAATCAGAAACACATCTAAACTGCTTCCGCTGCACAACTCTGATCCGAAGTAGATAAGAAAAAGCTGACGAAGAACACAAGCACCGACTGGACATCACCTTCTAGAAATATGGTTCTACAGATCCATAATGAAAACTCAGAAAATCCTTCAAAACTGAGTTGCTACATCAAACTCCATCTCTAGGAATCATTTTCCCACTAAACAGAACCACCGGTTCCGCTCCTGGAATACTAGTCGATCAGAAAACTCAATCTTCAGATACAGACAAAACTCTGACTTCCTGAAGACATCCAGAAAACTCAGATAACCCAAGAGAACACTCAAACAATCGCAAGTCACTTTTGCGATCAACCCAGATAAATTTCCAAATAAAACTGTTCTCTCTTTACCAAATAGAACAGCTTACACTTGTCTAGTCAATCCATTGAAGAAACGGATTGACTTAGCAGCTTCTGAACTCCATCTTCAGAAAAACTACTCTGCTATGACCTCTCTGTCGGCACACAGAACACTCCGAGCTGCACTACTGTCGCCAATGTCAAACTTCTTAATCCAAAGTTCTTCGAGAAACGCGGACTTCAAAGCAAACAGAAAACACCACAACATCCTGCTGAATCCAGCCACAACTTCGAGACAGTCACACTTCCCAAACTTGTTCCAAAGAAAACATCTTCGGAAACAATCCATAGTTACTGTAACTCATCACGCAGTTACAACTTCCTGAGGTATCAAAATACCATCACTTACTTCAGCTCAACTGACTGATCCAAACTTTACTCACTAAACTCTGCACTTCAAAGATATCTCCGAACCTTAACAGGTTTCCTTCAGAGATCGATGAAATACTTCAACATAACAAAACTTATTCGAGACGGTATTTGGTCTACAGTCTCGACGGATAAACTTCCAATCTCAACATACAAACTCCAACCAAGGGTAGTAATCGTGTTAAAAACACTACTACCTTATCTACCTTTATAACCTATATTGGAAAACCCGAACAGGTAACCCAACAGATAGGTAGAAATAGATAAATATATAAAAATATATATAAAATTACAAATACGCTCTCTCATGATGGACACCACTACAGAGCCTAGGTATTCACTCAACCTAATGCTCGGATACCACCTGTAGCGACCCAACTTCCACACTACAGGAAGTCGCATCGCTAATAAGAAAAGAAAGGGATAGAAAAGAGAAAGAAAGAGAAGAAGAAGAAACAACACATCAGAATCTGAACAGCAGAACGAATAAATTATATTAATAACATAAAATATTACATAGTTTACAATCACTATCAGAGTACACAGATAAACAACACATACTAGACAGTTATAAACACCTATCTAGTATTTACAACATAATACAATCCAGAGACAACACAGAGACACACAGCGGAATACTATATATCTAGCGCAGAAGCCTCCTGCTCCATTGCTCCTCCAATATTCGTCAAAGCTAACCTGAATCCCTTGGCTACTCGTAAAAATTTGAGTACCCAAGAGTTTATGAAAACAAAAGATAAACTTCGGGTCAGACATGGGTCTGGTGTGAGTAACAGGTTAAAGTTGCTTAATTTTCAAAAACCTTGTGAAAAGAAAGGTATCACGTAAGACTTCCCACACATAAACATGGAAAAGTTTTTACCTTACGCTAACCAAAACATTTGATAGGAAATCCAGTGATATTATAATAGGGTCTAGGGTTTTCAAGTAAATATGAAATAGCCGAAATTGTTACATGATTAAATTCCAGCTACTAGCCACAAAAGTGGGTAATACAATCAAAACCGTTGGCACTTATTGGATTTTGGGTTCCATACAATGGCAGGGCTACTGGGGTACCGCCCGTCACAGTACGTGGCCTAGATCAACGTACCGAGGAGTACTCCCACTCCCCTGCAACACAAGACCGGACCCATTCCTTACTGAATAGTTCCGAACAAGACAACCCCGCAGTTGGTGCGCAATTCCAACTGCCCAATAAGCCGAATAAAAAAGGACCTCTAGACAGGGATCAATCTTGCTCTCCAGTGGGTGCTACCCACGAAGCCTTGCTGCACCTCCCCTGTTTTAGCCATTCCCGGTTGATAAGGCTTGAGGCTACGATTACCTTTAGTGGACATATTATCTTAGAATGCTCATCGTCCACCTGACGATGTGCTGAAAGCATTCAATCCATACAAGTTCGTTCCGGGTTCGTACGAAACCGAAGGCATTATCTCGTTACACTCATTACGGAATCACCCACAGAGTTAATGACGATAACCCTTGTACTCTAAATCTCCATCTCGAATCTATAAGTACTATTCCGTAAAACTCATTACGGAATCACCCACAGAGTTATACTGACGTATAGCCCTTACACCTCGAGTCTTCACTCTTCACATAAGATTCACGACCTATCGTTAATTTGGATCGATGTGGTTTTCGGATATCCAAATATGGAAACCCGATCTCGGTCTCATTGAAATCCAAAGCGTGTCTTTTAAGTCCAAGTTGTTTTAAAGTTTAAAGAAAATTCAATTATATTATCTATATACACACAGATAGATAGATTCACAACAGATAATTATCATTATCAAACCACAGATAATCCACATTATCACTATCAAAAGATAATCCATATCAATATCACAATGCAACCAATGCATCCATATCAATCAACATTACTAATCTCATTTCTGAGGTTCAAACCATTCAAAGCAACCAAATAACAACCATTCATAAGTAATGATCTATAATCATTCTATCTATAGTTAATTTAAAATGAAGTAAATTAATTACATCATCTTTAATTAATTTAAAATGAATTAAATTAATTATTATCTCAATATAAATATTGCTTACATTATCATTAATTAATTACAAATTAATTAACCTCTAATTTATCACCTTAATTAATTAATCCTGATTAATTATACTTTAATTAATTTCACAAAATTAATTACTCTAACTTAATACAGTAATTATCCCTAAATTACTTCATTAACTAATTAACCATTGATCATTTATTATTGATTAATTAATCTTAATTAATCAATCTTAATTACATCCTTAATTATATTAATTAATGATCCTTAATTATATTTAATTAATTACTCAATATTAATTACTTCTAGTAATTAATATCGCTTAAACCATAATTATTAATCACCTTTTGATTAATCTCATTCTGTAATTAACTACCCTTAATTACTTATCAAAATAATTTAATCCAAATTATTTTCACAACCTCAATATCATCTATTAATTACATTCAGTAATTATCTTTAATTACTTCACTGAGTAATTTCACTACATTAATTACATCAGGTAATTACTATCAAATCCCATGTTTAAAATTAATTAAACTTAATTAATTAATTTAAACCAATCTCAAAAAAACTCATTAATTACATTAAGTAATTAATATCTTAATTACTTTCATTTAAGTAATTAACTTAAATAAATTTTACAATTTATTAGTTAATCAATCTAATTAATTATTAAAAATTAATCATATTAATTAATTACTAAAAAAACTTTAGTTAATTCTCTAATGAATCTCTAATTTAAATTAACCCAAATTATTAATTAAATAAATTAAATAAATAAGTTATTCCTTAATTATCCAATTTATTTAATTATATTTTCAATATCTTACTAATTTCAAAGATAACCCATTCCTTATTAATAATTTCATAAATATTAAGATGTACTTAGAATATTTCATTTCAAAATTTTAAATTCAAATTTCATTTTGAATCTAAAATTCAAAATGATATTAAGAATTAACCAATTTAAATTTCATTTATTATGTAAATAACATTTATTACTTAAAATTAAACTTATAGAAGATAAATCTTAATATACTTATTTTAATTAAAAATTAAGTTTAGAATACATTATTATTTAAATTTCAAATTCAAGTTAACAATCATTAAACTTCCTTTATAAACCATTTATAATGATTTCATTTAAAAAGAAAATCAAATTAAATGTTTGAAAACATATTTACTTCTAATAGACAATTTAAATTTAAACTTGTTTGAAAAACATTCAAATTTTAAACTTATTTAAATATCCAGATTTTTAAATTCAAAATCTTGGAACCATTGCTTATTTAAATTATTTGAATTCGAACCTGCATCAAACTTTTGATTTAAACCTTCATTTAAAACTGCTTTATTCAAGATTCAAATTTCATTTTAAAAAGAAATTGAAGATTCAAAACCCTTAAGAACAAGACTTAAATTCAAATTCAAATTTGCTATTTAAATTTTTGTTTCAGGTTCAAATGAAAATTCTATTTTCAAAAAAGAAACTGTCAGGTTTCTTTCTTTCTTCTTTTTTTTATTTTAAAAACTGAAACATCTTCAAAATTTGAAAACTTATATGATTTTCAAAATCTTTTAAAGCTATAATTCTAACTGCAGATTTAACTTTGTTTAAATCTTATCATAATAACTTATTCAATTAAATTTTGATTTAAAATTTAAAACTGCAGACAGTTTCTATAGGAAACTGTAATATAACATATTCCCGGGCTCACTCCATTTCACTTCGAGTCAACAAGCCCAATGCTTCGAGTCATATTCAGATTTACTCGAGTTAATCTCGAGACCTCTCCTCTGCTCCTACCCAGTACACCATCAGGAATTAAAATTTGCACGGTGCACACGCACCATGCCTATGATCATCATCTACCACCTCCGGTGGTCTCACCACAACGACGACCAAACCTATAATCAACCATCACTATCTGTTCTTCACCCCACAACCAAAATCAGATTCGAGTTAAATTGCAGAACCTGGAACCAGACATTCAAAACACCCCCTAAAACCTGTCAATCCTCTTCCCACGGTGCTCCGACCATCGAAGGCCTTCCATCTCCGGAAACAGTTTCGCCTATACCTCAGCAATCTCCTCCCAAAAGCCCATTACACTCGGTCTCTCTGAAGGAAGTATTGACCACAACAAAATGCTCAAACAAAACTAGGGTTCTTCCTGACTTTACATCACCGCAACCACCCCGTTGAATTGCAACACCCTAAAATATTTTTCCTGACATCAACGACAACTCCTCCATCTCCCAGATGAATCCCGACACCTCAAATTTCCTAGATCACACAAAAACCCAAAATTCCCCCTATACAGTTCAACACAGCATAGCACCACAACCCCTCCACTAAAAATCCTAATTTTTGTTCCAAAAATCAAGTTTTGATCTTGCTATTTAATTCCTAATACTGAATTCATAATTTGTTCAATATAAATTTCCACATTTTTAAACTTGATTAATCAAACTCTGGTTTACAGAGATGTCTACAGGTTATTTTAATTTAACTAAAAATTTTAAACTAAAACTTATCTTAAACAAATAAGTTTGATTATATCCAAATTGAATCAGAGATTTAAATCTATATGTTTGGATTATAAAAGAAGAACCTGAACACACGATTTATGTAAAATCAGAGAGTATCCTTTAGGAATCACAAACATACATAGTCACAGCATAATGCATTCAAGTACACATTCAACACATTTTATCACAGGGATTTAATCATGCAACTTATTTAAAAATTTAAACTTTAAAAACAGAATGTTACTCACGTGTATGATGGCAGAGCAGAAATTTGAAAAAGACTTGTACTTTTTAAAACCGGAAAGCTTCATTTTCTTAAATCCTGAATTGTTTTCTACAAATTTTGAAGCTTTAAATTCTAATTTGAATTTACTCCTGATTGTCACTTGCATGCAGACACTCTAGATAGGAGATGATGCAGATGAAAGTATGCAGGCCTTCAGATTTTATGTAGGGAAAAAAATGTCCAGATTGCATTTTTAAAAATGTACTGGTTTGCATACATTTTGAAAATGTTACAGGGAAGTGAATCCTTTGAAATGCATTACAGGTTTTAACTTTGGTTTGAGGATTGAACCATTTATTTGAAGATGATTTCAGGTTTTGGTTTTTCCATTGCCTCTTGGTTTTAGAAATTTTTTTTTAAAATAAGATGGAAGAGAATGTGCTTCTAAAAAAAAACTGAAATAAAATAAAAAGAAACCAAAAACAAAAATGCCACATGTCCCTAATATTACATTTGTCACTCTAAATGTTTTATTTCCTAACACATGTTAATTTGTGTTTTCAAAAAAATTACACTTGTTATAAAAGTTAATAAGCTATATATTTAGTTTACTTGTATTTATAGTTAGATGTTTAATATAAGATAGTTTAGTTAATTTGTTGACATACATTTATTTGCATGTATATAGATTTTAAAATGAATAAATCAAGCTATATTTATAAAATTAAACTTATACAAACATTTCAAAATCAAGGCAAAATAAAACATTTGTACTTTAAATTTTAAATAAAACTTTGAATTCAAGTTCAAATTAAAATTTTGAAATCCAGTTTAATTACAAATATACTACACAATTTAAATTTTTGAAGAACAATTATTTTATTAAAAATTTATTTGTTAAAACAATGTATTATTATATTTTCTAGAAATAACAATATTTAATAACCATAAATAACTATTAAAAGAAATTATTCTTTATTCATAAATTATTTATTTTATCACATTATATTTAAAAGAAACTCAAAATAACCTCATTTCTATTTATTTAAATTTTAAACTTGAGTTACACATATTTTAAATCATTTTCAATATTTTTCTTATGTATTTAAAACCATATTTATTTATTAAACAGCTTTTAAAAAGTTTAACTTTTAAATAAAAATCATAATTCACAATTTTACTAAAGGTATAAATTTTACAGAAAACAGGATTCATTTAAAACAATACCTAATTACAATATATACAATATTCTATATATATTATAAATATAAAACAAATATTAGATTTGAAAAGTTAAAATCTATCAATTAACTATTTATTTTATTGAATTATTAAATTAATTCAAATCTCATTACAAAGATTATCAAATCAATTTAATTTTTATTACAGATTATTAGATTGATATTGCTTTAAAATTCCGGGTCATCACAATATCCTATTGTTTATATTATACTGTTGTTGATGATATATGCCTGTTGTATTATTATTATTATCTGTTATCACGCTGCAAGTTCCCTGTAGTTTAGAATTCACCATGGGTTGAAATGATACATAGCCGAACGTACTTTAGAATAGGAGAATTTCATTATGGGTTGAAATGATAGACCAAAGCGATTTTCAATTAATTGAATTTGGGATTACGGGTTAAAATGCTATCCACCCGTATATATTTAGTGTACGGATTGAAATGATAAATATCCGTAGCACTTGACCATATGATAAGAAATACACACACACACACACTGTTGAATCATATATAAATATTTTGAAAATAAATTCATTGCTTTGGAATGAAATATATGGTCTTAATAAATGTTGATTCTCAAATTATTATATATAACGGGTAATGATATATATAGATTTAATAATATTTAATTTAATTAAGATTGATTTAGTACATAAATTATGTTAAATATTTATGTAAATTATATTTCAAATAGATTTTTGCAATAATTGGGATAAAATGAGGTGCGGAGATAAATTTGGGTTTAGCTAAAATAGTATTAAATTAAGAATTTTATTTTGTTAAATCAATTTGAAACTATCGAATATGAAACTTAAAGATATGATTTTATAACGGGATGATGATTTAAGTGATCTAATGAACATTTCATGTTTAAATAAATTAAAGGTAAATTTTGGTTATTTAATAAATATTGAATTTATTAAGTGAACATTTCAAGATAAATAACAAGGTTAAATCGAGATCTATATAAAACTATTAAATTGAACTTTGAGAATGTTGAACATTAAAGCTTTGAAATATACTAGAATTTAAATGGCTACTTTGTGATTTAGATCTATATTTGAAATCAATATAATTTGAATTTATTTGGTCAAAAACTTAATTGAATGAAAATTGATAAATTGAGATTAAACTTAATTTGATTCGGAAAGTCGTGTTGATTTCTAAGCGATTTGTTAAGTTTGAGGAAATTACAAATATTCTACTTTATAAATATTTATATGTATTTCGAAAATATATATATTTGAAATGAAAAGATATTTTGAAGTATAAATTAACTTGAAATGACATCGGTGTTATAGTGTATATTTCTACATTGTTGATAGTTACATGGACCCTTAGAGGATGGTTGTTAACCCTATCTCGGTTACGACTCAGCAGGTATGTGGAGATGGCGCTGACCTAACTGATTAGCAAGATGGCCGACCTAATTCGATACCGACTTAACTGGTTAAGAAAGCGTACCGACTTAACGCTGCAAAGAGATTCCGACCTAAGGTTTGAAGTAACCCACCGTCTTAATATATTCACCGATCCAACATCTTAAGAGTGATGCCGACCCAAGAATGGCCGACCTAAATAGCTCAGGAGAGGTCCCGACTTAACTCTCAAGAGACGTACCGACCTAATGGTTAAAGGGAAATCCCGACCTAGAGACTTACATAGCCTACCGACTTGACATGCTACCGATCTAACTACGATGAATCGCAACCGACCCAGGGAGATGAAGGGTGAAACGGTGCAACCATTTAACACGTAGCACGTTAGACCGACGGCGACTTAGTCTAAGTCGGAAACGACTTAGGACTTGTGTGAATCCATCGAAGACAGGTAAACACGGCTTGACCATATCAGGGCTCTTATAGGTCGGCCACGACTTAACTGGGTCGGTGAGGAGTTAAGACCGAGCTTAGGTCCAAAATCTTTGCCTATAAATACCAACCTACCTCCAACATTCGAGGGACTTTTGGTCAATCAATTTCAAGCACCATTACTCTGCCGAATTCCAGACTACTTCAACACTTAAAGCTTTTGAGATTCAAAGAACGTCTAAAAGAACTTCATGAAGAAATCATCTACATCCACCATGGATTTGAAGATTTTTGTCAACATCGAAGTTTGAGCTACTTGTTCTAAGTCTTTTGTAATTCAAAGTGTGTTGTACTTGAGAAGATTTGTATCAACTTGTAACGTGATCATCAATAAAAGTACTTAAAGTGGACGTAGGCTATACCCATAAGCCGAACCACTATAAAATTGCTGTTGTTTACTGCTTTTCCGCTATTACTTGCTTATAATTCTTTCCCGATCTATCGGGTGGTGCTTTCACAACTATACTTCACACACCGGGGTGTTAGCGTTCAAATTTAAGCGTTAACATTTTTGGTGCTTTCACTGAGAATTGAACTCAGGACAGCTGTCATCATTGCTTCGCAGAGATTTGAAGAAAGAATTTCCTTAAAAACCAGAAGTATATCTGAGATTATGGCTCCTGGAAGGAAAAGTAGATCTATCAGATCTGGGAACATTCAAGAGGGAACCTCCGCTTCCCCTGTGCCTAATCTACCCACTCCGTCTGTTGGAGTTACAAAAGCGGAATTGGATGCTGTGATTCTAGGGCTAAACCAGCAGATAAACGCCCAAAATGCACAACTAGAGGCTCAAAGTGCCCAGAATGCTCTGATTCTGAATAAGTTGAACGACTTACTTGGGGCAAACAATCAACCGGCTGGTAATGAAAGGAACTATGCTGGCAACATTCATAATGTTGATGAAAGGAATGCTCCTGAAAGGCCTACTAGTCCCTTTGAGCAGGCAGTACCTGACGCCGGTGGATCTAGAACTCGGTATGATGAGGAATATCTTTCTGGAATGGTCCGGCAGATCATGAGAGAAAGTATGCAAAGAGTTGAAGATGAGAAGGAATGGGGTTTCGCCCCAAGTAAAACTCCGTTTACTGAAAAGACCTTGAAGGCGGAATTTCCAAGGAAGTTTGTCCCTCCGACTATTCCAGCTTACAAAGGGACAAGTGATCCGAATGAGTTCTTGTATAAGTATGATTGGCACATGACAGGTGCCAGGGCCTCCGATGAAATAAAGTGCCGATATTTCCCCGTATACCTGGAAGGCGTGGCTTTACTGTGGTTCACCAAGTTACCAGTCCGATCTATCGATCAGTTTTCAGACTTGACCAGAAAATTCAAGGAGCAGTTTAGACTATATGCTTCGAAGGCCAAGGATATTATGTCACTATCGAGTTTAGAGCAGAATCCTGGTGAGTCTATCAGATCCTTCTTGAACCGCTTCAATATAGCACTGGCTGAGGTGGACAATGCTGAACCACGAATGATATTGACTTATCTGATGAGGGCTATCGATAAGTCAAGCGAATTTGGGAAATGGTTAAATATGAAGGAGCCAACCTCTCTCGAAAAGTTCTACAAAAAAGCAGACGAATTCATTCGCTTGGAAAGCCGTCCTTTACCAGTAAAGACAGTGTTGGAAAAAGCAGAAGACAACACTGTCGCTCCACGCAAGAATGAATCGGTGGGGCAAAAAAGGGATAATAGTAATGGGAAGAAACAGGGTAATCTGAAGAAGCCCCGATCCTTCAAGCCATCAGAATATACTCCATTATCACATACACCGGAGCACATCTACCTGGCCACTAAAGATTCCGTCGATTTCCCTAAACCTATCCCTTTGAGAACTGGGAGAAAAGCCATACAAAGTGGGAAATTCTGCCGCTTCCACAATCAACCAGGTCATGAAACTGATGAATGCCGCCAGCTGAAAAATCTGATTGAAGAGTTGCTAAGAGAAAACAAGTTGCAGCAATTTGTGAAAAAGAATAGCAACAATCCTGCATCGTCGAGTCAGGGGCAGCGGGCTCCTGTTCATCAGCCTGGGGCAGGTGAGAAAGCTACGGGGCATGAATCTGGAAGGCCCGTTATCAATGTCATTTCCGGAGGACCTCACCCAGCTGGCAGGAGTTGGGGTGAGATGGAGAGATATTCCAGGGCTTTGAAATATGCTCCAGCCGAAGAAGACGTCTTTGTTCTAGAAGACACTACGCCCCTTAAACAACAGAAAACTTTCAGTGATGATATTATTTTCAGAGCCAGAGATTCTACAGGTATTGAAGCTCCTACTTTAGATCCCTTGGTCATCTCGGCTGGTATAGGACCAGCCATTGTCAGAAGAGTCCTCATTGACTACGGAGCATCATGTAATATCCTCTTCAAAAAGACATTTGACCAGATGAAAATCCCGATGATCGATGTGCAAGCCTCATCACAGAAAATCGTGGGCTTCACTGGGGAGCCAAAGCAACCGGTAGGAACCATCGATTTGTTTGTAGAACTTGGCGAAGGAGAAAGGAAAGTGGTCCGAAAGCAAACATTTGTGATTGTCGATGAGTTTTCTGCCTATAATGCTTTTCTTGGCCGTCCAACACTCGCAGCATTCAAAGCTATCCTAGCCCCGTGGTGCCTCACTATTAAATTCCTTACTGACAATGGAGTAGGAGTTATAAAAGGGGATCAGAATGCTGCGCGAGAGTGCTATTTGACAGAGCTGCGAGAGTCAAGAAAAAGAGAAATGGGAAAGGGTGCGGCAACCCCAGTCCGCATCAAGGAACCAGCCTTGTAGCAATTACAGAGCGGACCCTGCACTGGCGAGCACAGCGGGGCACGGAAAGAAATGGATCCCAGAAAAGGCAGTACAGGGGAGAATAGAGTAGTACCGGTGGAAACGACAGTTCCGGTACCTGTTGACCCAAAAGACCCAAATAAGGTGTTGAATGTGGGTTCACAGCTTAATGTGTCAATTCAGAATATCTTGATATCTTTCCTGAAGGCAAATCTGGATGTCTTTGCTTGGACTCATGCCGATATGTGTGGAATATCCCCAGAAGTTGCAGTACACGCTCTGAATATTGACCCAAAGTTTACGCCAGTTAAACAGAAAAGAAGAACCCAAGGTCCAGAAAGGTCAGTAGCATTAAAAGAAGAAGTTGATCGACTCATGGAAAATAACTTCATCAAAGAATCTACATATCCAAATTGGGTTTCAAATCCTGTGTTGGTCAAGAAAGCTAATGGAAAATGGAGAGTGTGCATTGATTTTTCTGATCTAAACAAGGCTTGCCCCAAAGATTGCTTCCCATTACCCAGGATCGATCAACTGGTAGATGGAACTGCGGGACATGAATTGTTATCTTTCATGGATGCCTACTCCGGTTATAACCAAATCATGATGCATGAGCCGGATCAGGAGGATACAAGCTTTATTACAGATGTTGGACTTTATTGCTACAGAGTTATGCCCTTCGGATTGAAAAACGCAGGGGCAACCTACCAAAGACTTGTTAATGCTATGTTCAAACCGCAATTGGGCAAAACTATGGAAGTCTACGTCGACGACATGTTAGTGAAGTCCAGGAAAGCAGTGGATCACATGGAACACTTAGCAGAAATGTTCGCAGTCCTCCGGAAATACAGAATGAAACTTAACCCTCTGAAATGTACATTTGGGGTCGAATCCGGAAAGTTTTTAGGTTTTATCGTCAGTGCTAGGGGCATTGAGGCCAGTCCAGCTCAAATTACCGCCTTAAAAGAAGTTAAAGCTCCTAGAACGAAGAAGGAATTGCAAAGTCTCAACGGAAAGGTCGCCGCTTTGAGTCGGTTCATTTCCAAAGCTACTGATAAATGCATCCCATTCTTCGATGCCCTGAAAAAAGGAAAGAAGAACTTTGAATGGACTCCCGAATGCCAAAAAGCCTTTGAAGAGTTGATCCGTCATATGGAAACGCCTCCGATACTTTCTAGGCCAGGCAATGGTGAGGATCTTCTTATATACTTGGCAGTATCATCTCATGCTCTAAGTGCAGCGCTGATACGGGAAGACAAAAGGATTCAACATCCAGTTTACTATATCAGCAAAAGACTCAGTGGGGCAGAGCTGAATTACTCCAAGTTGGAAAAACTCGCCTATTGCCTACTAGTTGCATCGAGGAAACTGAGGCAATATTTCCAAGCTCATCCTATCAAAGTACTCACTGATCAACCTCTAAAGCAAGTCCTATTTCGCCCTGAAACTTCGGGTCGTCTTCTAAAATGGAACATTGAACTTAGTCAATATGACATCACCTATCACCCCCGAAAAGCAATCAACGGACAAGCTTTAGCTGATTTCATTGCAGAATTCACAGAGACAGATAATGGTGAGGAAAAAGCGATCAATGATTCTCCAATCCAGTGGAAGATGTATGTTGATGGCGTAAGAAATGACTACTGTTCTGGAGCCGGAGTGGTACTTGAAACTCCTGAAGGTCGATCATTATGTTATGCACTAAGACTGGAATTTCCTTCAACAAACAATGAAGCAGAATACGAAGCTCTTATTGCAGGTCTGAAAATTGCTAAAGAGCTAAACATTCGAGCACTACAAATTTTCAGTGATTCCCAGCTTATTGTATGCCAAGTCAAGAAGGAATTTCAAGCAAAAGGTGGAAACCTGCCTTCCTACTTGTCAAAGGCTTGGGAACTCCTATGTGAACTCGATCACTATTCAATAAGCCACATTCCTCGGGAAGAGAATATGAAGGCAGATTCCCTCGCAAAATATTCAAGTTCTGGTGAAGCTCAACCATTGGGATTGGTCCCTGTAGAAGTCCTTTCAGCGCCAAGTATAGACGAGATGGATATAGACTGGATTATGAATGTATCTCAAGAACAAGAGTCATGGATGACTCCAATACTGGATTACCTACTCAAAGGTTCTCTGCCAGAAAACTCGATAGAAAGACGAAAGCTACTAAGGAAGGCCTCCCGCTATGTGATTCAGGATGGCCGATTGTACAGACGGGGATTCTCAATGCCATTGCTTCGATGTGTATCCCGGGAAGAGTCCAAAACAATCCTAGCAGAAGTGCATGGAGGAGAATGCGGTGATCATTCAGGTGGACAAACATTAGCAAAGAAAATTCTCCGATACGGATATTTTTGGCCAGAAATTACTCGGGATGCTGCAGATTACTCCCGAAAATGTGACAAATGCCAAAGATATGCCAAAATTCCTAGAGCACCTTCTACCGAACTCACACAGATGGTCAGTCCATGGCCATTTGCAATTTGGGGAATGGATCTCATTGGGCCGCTACCAACTGCTAAATCAGGGATTAAATATGCTATTGTTGCAGTTGATTATTTTACTAAGTGGGCTGAAGCTGAACCATTGGTTACGATCACTTCAAAGAAAATGATAAGCTTTGTGACCAAGAATATCATTTGCAGGTACGGTGTGCCTCAGAAAATAATCACAGACAATGGTACTCAGTTTGAAAGCGAGGAATTCCAGAATTTTTGCAAGCGATTCAAAATCCAGAAAAGCTTTTCGGCAGTAGCTCATCCGCAGGCAAACGGGCAAGTGGAAGCAGTGAACAAGATCATCAAATCAACCATCAAAAAGCAACTCGGAAGAGCAAAAGGTGGTTGGGTCGATAAACTACCACTTGCACTATGGGCATACAGAACTACTCACAAAACTGCAACTGGGCATACTCCTTTTGCGTTAGCATACGGATCGGAAGCAATGATCCCGGTTGAAGCAGAGGTCCCTTCACACAGAAGAATCCATTTCAATCAAGCAGAAAATGAAAAGCTGCAACTTGAAGCGCTGGATCTCCTTGATGAAAAAAGAGATGAAGCTAACCTCAGAGTTGCAGCTCATCAGCAAAGGATAGCCAGACATTTCAATTCCAAAGTTCGTCAACGCAGCTTTGAAATTGGAGATCTAGTCCTGAAAAGAATTATGACCGCGACAGGTTTGTTTGGGCCAAATTGGGAAGGACCATATGTAATAGGTCAGAAGCTTCTTGACGGCACATTCAAGCTCACCACTGTTGATGGAGATCAAATTCCAAGGGCATGGAACAGCAACCATTTGCGTCCATACTTTACTTGAAAATTTTGTTGAAGCATTGTAAAAAGAATTATGAATGAATGATTCTTGTAATTAAAAGAAATTGTGAAACTGATGCAAGTAAATAATGAAAGAATATAAAGTGGATGTAGGCCCAATTTCATGGCCGAACCACTATAAATCTTGTGTTCCTTATTATCATTATATGTTTGCTTTGTTTTCGATATAAAAATACATAAAATGTATTGCTGAAATATCGATTTAAATTTTTGCAGACAATGGAGATAAAACTTGCGCATAATAAGACCGAGCGATTCTCACCATCATTCAACAAGCAAATTTCAAGTCACAAAGACCCCGAATTCAAATCCTAGATAGGAAATACTTCAATTGAACGGCTAATGATTTCGATAGAAACGAGCCCTTGCTGATAAATTGAGATCGTTTGAACAAACAAACATCCAATTAGGAAGCTAGTGCCCGTTCTCATGAACTTGCCTGGCAATGAAGTACACTTCCTTGGATTAAACAAGCCACTTGTGAGAGAAAGGGGAATGAAAACTTGAAAAGAAAAAAAAAAAAAAAAAGAGGATCGCTGAAAAGGCATAAGCAAGTGAACGGAGGAACAACCAAAGCTACCATCAGCGGCACAAGTCCTCTTCGGAGGCGCAACTCTTCGGAGGATAAAAGACCTCTAATGGGTCATACGCCACAAAAAAGAAAGTTCTCTACTCAACAAAAAAGATTGGAGGAGTCATGACCCTCCAACCATGAGAGAGTAACTTCCAGGCGATGAAAACCCTCTCTGAGGCATATTTCACCAGGAGTTGAAGTGTTATGACCGCTCTTCGGGATTTCACTTCACCAGAGTTGAAATGTAAACAAAACAAAAGCCCTCTTCGGAGGCCCATTTCACCAGGAGTTGAAGTGTTATAACCGCTCTTCGGGATTTCACTTCACCAGAGTTGAAATGTAAACAAAATAAAAGCCCTCTTCGGAGGCCCATTTCACCAGGAGTTGAAGTGTTATAACCGCTCTTCGGGATTTCACTTCACCAGAGTTGAAATGTAAACAAAATAAAAGCCCTCTTCGGAGGCCCATTTCACCAGGAGTTGAAGTGTTATAACCGCTCTTCGGGATTTCACTTCACCAGAGTTGAAATGTAAACGAAATAAAAGCCCTCTTCGGAGGCACATTTCGCCAGGAGTTGAAGTGTAGCAGCCGCTCTTCGGAATTTCACTTCACCAAAGCTGAAATGCAAAAACAAAGACCTTCTTGAAAGCCCACGTTTCACCAAGATTGAAATAAAACTTCCAAGTGTTGAAACGTGAAAAGGCTTTCTTCGAAGGCACAACTCTTTGGGGGTACACGTTTCACCGGGATTGAAATAAAACTTCCAAGTGTTGAAACGTAAAAAATCCCTCCTTAGAGGTACGACCCCCTCCCGGGGACACAATCAAGAAAAAGACCTCTTTGGAAGCACACGTTTCACCGAGATTGAAATAAAACTTCCAAGTGTTGAAACGTGAAAAGGCTTTCTTCGAAGGCACAACTCTTTGGGGGTACACGTTTCACCGAGATTGAAATAAAACTTCCAAGTGTTGAAACGTGGAAAATCCCTCCTCAGAGGTACAATTTTGTATAAAAAAAATCCTCATCAAAAGCATACTTTAACTTTCAAATGGAAAATGATCGTAAAAAGAAAAGAAGTTAAAGTACCCTTCAGAGGTCCGCTTTACCACATAGAGGAATTCACTTGGTAAAATATGCACATAAGCAAAAGAAAAAAGTGATTTCTTCGAACGACAAAGCGTAAAAACTTATACGAAAGGAGTTGTACTCTATAAAATTTTCTTTAAAGAATAAAATAATTATTCTTTAACAAATAAGAGTGCAAGTCCCCTCGAAGTATAAAATATTGCAACAAGCTTAAGGTATGGGGGCAACATGGTATAGTAGTATAGCTGCATCAGTAAAGTAATACTCAAACAACATACCATAAGCCCGCTGCAATGTTATATAAACAAACTTGTGCAAAAATAAATAGTAAATGCATTCTCAAATTCAAACAGAAGTTTGTACAAACGAAGAATCATTTTATTCAACTATAATGCAGATACAGGTTTTCAAGATAAAAGCGGGGGCCGATACCCGCACAACTCTCGGCCAGTTCATATAAAAGACAAAAAGCTAAAATCTTCACTTCTTCTTCCCTCCTTTGGATCCTTTACCCGGTCGAATGACCAGCTTTCCAGGTCGGCCAGTGGGTATAAGGGAAGTAGGAGAGGTAGGTGTAACCGGTTCAACTTCCGGCTCCTCTCCAGTGGCGGTGATTTTCTTCCCCCTCCTCTTTGATGTCCCACGCTTCTCTCTCCTTTGTGAGGAAGACTCACTCCCCGGAGTGACAAGTTTTGATAGAACAATGTCGTCAGAAGGAGTCCGTTCCGGGGATATGTCACCTCCCTCAGGTCTCTCATCTTTCTGCTCTTGCGAAGCGATGGGATCATCCAAGCCGTGAAGAGCCTCTATTTGTTCCTCCTGTGATCCAGGTTGCGAGGCAGAAGGAGGCACCGCCTGAAGAGATGAAGGAAGGATGACCGGAGGAGTAGAAGTTTGAGCAGTGCTTGGTACTTTCTCTACAGAAGAAAAAAGGTTAAAGTCAGTAAAAAGAGGAGATGAAGGTTCACCAATGAAGTCAGTAAAGAGAGGAGATGAAGGCTCGTCAAGGTTGAGAAAATAGCCAAGGAGCTCGCGAAACTCATGTGAAATAAACGAGTAACCAGCTTGAGCAGAATTGACAGTAGCGAGATTAACAGTGAAGTTACCTGGAGAAGCTGGTTTCCTGATATCGACTTCATAAGCTTGCGCATCAACGGTAATATCAGCGGTAACTTTGGTGGGAGATGCGAGATGGGAACTAGAACCAATAATGTCGACTTCAGACGAAGAAGGTGGCTGGACTAGAGTAGTTGAAGTGGTTTTCCCCAGCTGGTCCCCTTCCGTCACTTCGGTTCTTAGTTTGGCAAGTTGTTCCTTTCCCCTGGCAAGAGCAGCGCGAGCGTCTTCATCAAAATAATGCCTTTCCAGGGCTGACTCGTCATAACCAGCACCTTCAGCACCAAGCATATCGAGGGCGGCCTCCCACACTTCAGCTAAAGTGATCTCATACTTGGGACCAAGAAAGGCGAGGCTTCCACGCCCCAAGACGCTATGCAAGTAGAAGTCGAATAGTGTTGAGCCGAAGCTGTTTTTGGTCGCCTCATGAGATTCTTCGGCTGCGATTTTGCCGGCGACAGCCTCATCGCGCTCCCTTTCAGTTTTGGCAAGCTGAAGCTTAAGCATTTGTATCTCCGCCTCCTGGGAGTTGTTTTTCTTTCGAAGCTCAGCAATATCAGAGACATAGCCTTCACTGATTCTTTTTTGTGCCTCGAGCCTATCTTCGGCATCCCTCTGACTGGCATGAGCATCTCTAACTTGTCTGAGAAGCACTTCTTCTTTTTGAGAGTATGAAGTAGAGGAAGCAGCAAGCTCATCTTTCAACTTCTCAACCTTTGCTTCGAGCTCCTCGTTGTAGGAAGTTATGCTCCTCATTTCGGTGTCGTGCTGCTCAAGCACCTTTTGCCACTCAGCCTTATCATTTTCCATGGTGAGCATGGCCTCTAAGTTGGCACGGTTAACTCTTTGAAGCTCATCAACAAGCTTCTGCCAGTTTGACATCCTCTCGATATCAAGCTTGACTGCATCAAGATTGCGCAACATAGCAGACTTGTCAATGGGGACCAAGTCTAGGTCGAATCTCACGCCCTTTAAGCACCATTGTGGAAAACGACTTTGTAAAGTGGCCGGGCCAGGTCCCACTTGAAATTTAGGCCTGCTTATTATTGTCTGGATGTCCTCCTTCCCAAGAGCAGGAGAGTCAGAAGTAATGTCAAGAGGGGCAGGGGCAGTAGGCTTTTCGGGAATAGTGGAAACATGTCTCTCACCATGTCGGGCTCGTTTGCCTGAATCTTCAGCTACATGACCTTTTCCTCGGTCGTCGTGAGATTTCCTTTTGTGCGAGTCATCACTCCTTTGCAGAGAATCATGGTGCTCATCCCTATCCCTTCTGTCATAACGCTCTTCTGCATCCCTCCTTTCACGAGCCTTTCGAGCAGCCCTCTCTTCGTCAGACTCTCTATAGGAGGGAAAGTAACGCCGATAATCATATTGACCACGCCCCCCGTAGCGTTGGAAATCCTGATAATATGATATGCCGCGTGTCATTGAAGAATCTGAAATAAGAAAAGATAAGCTTTAGAAATCTTTAAAGTATAAGAAGATAAGTGCATAAATGTGCTGGAAAATCCTAAGTGTTGTGTGATGTGCAAGCTACACGCATTAAGCTACAAACCACTCTTTGGTGCAGAGGTGATGATAGCTTGGGTATGAGGAGTTGATGTTTGTGTTGGTGTTTGTCGAAGAAGAGACGTCGCCTCAATTACAGGAGAGATAGTTTTAGATACGTCATCCCTAAAAAGCTCCTGCGAAGTCACTATTATGTCGCTCAACCCCTCATAAACATCGTCACCATCATGCTTGGTGGGACTTGTTTTCTCAATTCCTACATCAGCTAATCCCCCGAGAGGCCGTGAAGGTTCTTCTTCTTCCTCGATCGGGGCAAGCACCGTCTTACTAGATGACCCCATAATGTCGGTAGGAGTGGAACACTTCACCAATGAAGCTTCAATATTAGACTCTTTTGATGCAAGTTGTTCGACAGTAACCGGGGCGTCAGGAGTTTTCATTGGAGAATCGGGAACTTCTGTTGGAACTTCATGAGCATGCGTAGAACGAGAAGCGTGTAGAAGTCCGTATTGGTGTAAAAATTCATCCTTCAGCAGAAATTTTATGCTCCTTTCTTCCGCAGCCACGGCACTCAACCTCTCAAAAACTTGTTTATGAATCGGATCTCTAGAAGGGAGAGGAAGTGCTGAAAAGAGTAAAGAATGAAGTTAGCAACTGAAAGTTCGGATCTCGAAAAAAGTTTCAAAAACGAAAAAATGGAAACACTAGTCTTACTTCCTATTCTCCAGATGGCATAAAACCCTGGAGGGCAGCGAGCAAAGAAAAACTGGTTCAAAAATCCATGAACACTTTCAGTGAGATCGGAAAGGAGCTTGCGGTTTCTAGCACTTCTCACAATAATGAGTGAAGGATGATCTTTACTCTTTGTAAACGAGCACAGATAACGAATTTCTTCAAAACTCGGTAGGCGATCAAGAGTTCTTCTAAACAAAACACACAACCCCATCAAGATGGCATAACCATTAGGATGAAGTTGAAATGGAGAGATCGTCAACCGGAGAAGAAGAGTTCGAAGGAAGTCATTGAAAGGGGGAATTGCCCCACTTAAGCACATTTGGCGATTGGCTGCAACAAAACCGTAAGGAGGATTATCAGCAGTGTCGCTTGGCCCGGGCAATAAGACATCACTTTCAGCAAAGCCGAATTGAGTGCGTATCTGAATAAACATTCTTGGGGTTAGAATGGTCGAAGTTCTCTCCGGAGGATTCTCTATGGGAACAGCCACCGGGAAAGTCTCTTCCTCTTGAGCTACCATTTCTTCTTGTTGGATAGAAGTTATTCTACACAAGCAATTGGATATTCAAACATGAAGGTGCACGTTTCCTAAAGTGTGTGAAGTGTTGTACAAGTATCAATCAAACAATAAGCAAAGGCAACTGGAATAAAACCTAGCAAACATTTGTTAGTTATAAAGACCAGGAATCTTTGTTTTGAGTTTGAATATGCAAATATAATGTTGATGCAAACAAATCAGTTCAAATTGTTGATACTTTGCATTAATATTCTACTTTAGTCAATTAATTCACAACATTTCATGCATTATATTCATGATGCTTATCTTGTCTTGACTAATCTGCCATTTGATATGGGCTGTCAATGGCAGTATGTGCGCCTTGTTTTCCTTTGTTTGTTTGTTATTCTCAACAGGTTGGTAGCTTAAAAGTGAGAATGATCTGTGAAGTGACATAATGTGTTTAAACAAATTTAAAGTTGGGGCAGTTCAAAGTTTAATCCCTGTTCAAAGTTTGATCATAGTTCAAAGTTTATTCCACTTAATTTGGCAGTCCAAGTCAAAATGATTAAAGTTAGTTAACACTCTCAAGTGTCAGCATGTCCAAGGCCTAAGTCGTATCTCGGCTACAACCTAAAAAAAAAGAAAGGCTAAGTCTGAAGTTGGCCAAAATCATAGCAATTCGATTCGGCAAGCTTGGTTAAATGCTTAAGTGCTAACTCGGTTATGCCTTAAGAATCTCCCACACATTAATGTAGGGTTCCTACTCCTTTAACTCGGCAGTTCCCTAGGTCGCAAGAGAGAGGTGGGGAAGCAGGCCCTGATTCAAAAGGAAAAAGTTTCTCCAAGTATTAACTCGGTCGCGGTTCAAGCCTTAAAAGTTAGGTCGGTAGGTTTCCCTATGTGTTGGCTCGGCCCCGACCTAAAGCTTACATCCCCCAAATCAGATCGGCCATAAGAAAAGTCATTCAAGATCACTGGGTCGCATCTAAACCAATACCTCACTCCACTCAACCCATGAGCCCGCTAACCGCTCCTCCACCAGCAAAAACCCCTATTCCATTCATACCATCACCTGCTGCCGGACCATCCACTAAATCAGTTCGAAGTTATCACAAATTTGTCGCATGGTAATCTCAAACGGTTAGCCTAAGACGACGAGCCACTTTCATTACTTCATCGAACTTTTAATCGAGCAACCTAAGTTTCATCAACGGCAAATATGATGGAATTCGTGATGAAGCATCATGCAAGGAGGCCGTTTGAATTCAAGCGATAAAGTTTGAGAACCGATGGTAATCTACAATCGAGAAAGGTGGAATCACTTACGCAATGTGTAGCAGAAGTTATCGATGATCAATTGAATAAAATCGCCTTTAAGGATCTGACAGTGCTTTAATGGCAGAATTGAGCAAGAGGTTAAATGAAGAAGGAGGAAGAAGAGAGCTAATTTATAACTCACGGTGAAGGATTATGAAACGACGCTAATCGGTAGGTCGTACGCAATCTACCGACTTAAGGGAAGCCGAGCTAAGATATTTCGAAGCACACGACTTAAGCCTAAGGCGTATACTTCGAGGGGCAAATGTTAACCCTATCTCGGTTACGACTCAGCAGGTATGTGGAGATGGCGCCGACCTAACTGATTAGCAAGATGGCCGAGTTAATTCGATACCGACTTAACTGGTTAAGAAAGCGTACCGACTTAACGCTGCAAAGAGATTCCGACCTAAGGTTTGAAGTAACCCACCGTCTTAATATATTCACCGATCCAACATCTTAAGAGTGATGCCGACCCAAGAATGGCCGACCTAAATAGCTCAGGAGAGGTCCCGACTTAACTCTCAAGAGACGTACCGACCTAATGGTTAAAGGGAAATCCCGACCTAGAGACTTACATAGCCTACCGACTTGACATGCTACCGATCTAACTACGATGAATCGCAACCGACCCAGGGAGATGAAGGGTGAAACGGTGCAACCATTTAACACGTAGCACGTTAGACCGACGGCGACTTAGTCTAAGTCGGAAACGACTTAGGACTTGTGTGAATCCATCGAAGACAGGTAAACACGGCTTGACCATATCAGGGCTCTTATAGGTCGGCCACGACTTAACTGGGTCGGTGAGGAGTTAAGACCGAGCTTAGGTCCAAAATCTTTGCCTATAAATACCAACCTACCTCCAACATTCGAGGGACTTTTGGTCAATCAATTTCAAGCACCATTACTCTGCCGAATTCCAGACTACTTCAACACTTAAAGCTTTTGAGATTCAAAGAACGTCTAAAAGAACTTCATGAAGAAATCATCTACATCCACCATGGATTTGAAGATTTTTGTCAACATCGAAGTTTGAGCTACTTGTTCTAAGTCTTTTGTAATTCAAAGTGTGTTGTACTTGAGAAGATTTGTATCAACTTGTAACGTGATCATCAATAAAAGTACTTAAAGTGGACGTAGGCTATACCCATAAGCCGAACCACTATAAAATTGCTGTTGTTTACTGCTTTTCTGCTATTACTTGCTTATAATTCTTTCCCGATCTATCGGGTGGTGCTTTCACAACCATACTTCACACACCGGGGTGTTAGCGTTCAAATTTAAGCGTTAACAATGGTTATCCCAAACATCCTTTAAGTACTTGTATTTCAGTTGATATTTCACTTGAGTTGGATTTATTGATATAAGAATGTTAATCCTGACTAGAGTGTTTTGTGTTTTTGCTTTACGCTCGGGTCAGACTGAGTGATACAGCATTTGAGACTTACCTTCGAATTCGGAGCTTTGCTTGAAGATCCAACTATCTACCCTTTCATTTAGCTTCCAGCATTTCCAGTTGATTGGTCTAGAGAAGTCATCTGCTAGTACTGGAGACTTCACTGCATCTGAGATATTCTGTTGTACTTCATTTCTAACTCTAATGTTTATATAGTAGCTTCATGAACTACTGTTCATTTATTCTGCTGCGTATTATTATACTACTCTGTATCTGTGATTCTGTGATTGATTTATTTACTGTATATGTTAAGTTTTGCCAAATTTAAATTAACAATTCGGTATTTTAAGCAATTCAAGTCCGACTTGTGCGGATGCGAATGGTTGAAAATATCGGGTCGTTACATTTTTGGAGTTTCCATTATTGATGAATTTGACAATGGCTTCGCAATCTGTTCTGACAGTAAATTCTTTGGTTAAGTGTATCTTAAATTTGTCTAATGCATTAATAAGGGCTTGTATTTCAAAGTCTATACTAGTCTGGTTTTGCCCAAGTTACTAAACGTACCACTAGCATATGACGCGTATTTTTCTTGTGATTTATCTGCAAATTTGTTTGGTTTGCAAATAAGGATGGCTCGCCATCCTTCTTTGCATCCATTGCATTCGATTATGATATAATCTGTGGTTAATGGGAGTTCTGATGGTTTAATTAGTTTGACCTCTTCTTTGATTGTCTTTATTAACTTAATGTCTTCATTATTAAATCGTTTTTCTCCATTTTTAGATATTTTACCGTATAATGGTCCTACTAGCTTGGCAAGATTTGGGATAAATTTTCGGGCATAATTTACGAGTCTTAGAAATGCTTGAATCTTTTTTACACTATCTAGTTTATCTGGTAATTCTAAAATCTTTTAGGAAATATTCGGTTGTAACTATATTTTACCATTTCCAATTTCTAGTCCTAAAAAAGAAATCTTTCTTTTAAATAATTCCATTTTCTTTTTTGAAATTACTATTCTATTTTTTAATGTTTCATCAAAAATTGTTTTTAAATGAGATTCATGTTCTTGGATTGTATTACTGGCTACTAGGATGTCGTCAATATAAACTAGACTAAAGTCATATTTTTTAAATATACTGTCCATAAATCTTTGGAAACTGCTGGGGCTGTTTTTAATCAGAAGCTCAAAACATTCCATTCGAAATGTCCTTCTGAACATGTAAATGCAGTCCATGGTTTAAAGTTTTCTTCTAACTGTAGCTGGTTGTATCCTGATTTTAAATCAAATTTGCTAAAGATCTTCTTATTTTGAATTAGATTTATTAATGTGTTTTTATTTGGAATATTGTAGCCATCATCTTCTGTATTATCGTTAAGTCGTTTATAATTATACTATTCGGGGTTTTCCTCTACTTACTTCAGCATGATTTCTAACAATAAAAGCAGCAGATCTGTGGGGACTTTCCGATTTTCCGATTAAGTTCTGTTCCAACATTTCTTGTATTTGAAGTTTGAATTCTGCAACATCTGCAGGTGAATATTCTATATTTGCTGTTTGTCTGGGTTTTTTATTTTTATTTTCGCTATGTACTGTACTTTGCTTTTGTTAATATCATCGCCTACAAGTCTTATTTTTTCTAATTTTTGAATTAAGGGGTAACTAATTGAGTCAAAAATGTCTGGTCCTTTTTCTAATGTTTTTGCTTTATCTTGTGCCAAAAGACTAAACGCTTCTAGTTTCTCGTCATCTGATAGGAATTTTTAGTGTTTAGGTTTTTTGAAAAAAATCTAACTCGGGGGCACCACCACGCTTCTGCAGCAACTCTGATTTGGTTTGGTAAAAGTTGGTAGGTAAGGTGTATGTATTTTTATTAAAGGTAATGCTATTCTTACTAATGGAAATACTGCCATTAAGATTTAATGTGAAATTTAGACTTAATAAAAGCTCGGAACTATTAATTTCAGGTGGTGTAATATTGGTTTGTCCTAAATCATATTTACTACTGTAATTACCAGAAAAGTCTTTAAATTGGATTTGTTTATGATCAGGTAATTTATATTTTAATTGCATAATACGTTGTTCGGCTGTTTTAGAGAATAGTTTATATAAGGTACTTGAAATTCTTTAGGAATTAGTTTATATTGGGCTCTTTGTACTACCGGTGTCAATTATAGCTGTTGGGTTATAAAATTTTTGTTATCAAACCATAGCTTACATTCTATGGTTAGTAAGGTTGTAGAAAATTCTTTTACTTGAATTATTTCTGTTGTTTACTGGAAGTTTTCTTCATTTACCTCAGTTATTACTTCTTTTCCTGTATCTTTCCTTTCTTGTTTTAAGTTTGCAAATTCTCGTTTTATTTCGTTTAACTCATACTGGAGTAATCTTATTTGAACTTCATGTTTGTCCACTCTTTCTTGTAAGAAACTATTTTTCGGTGTTTCTATTTCCTTTTTAGTTAATTCTATGTTAAAGAGTTGTTTGGCGCATAAAAATCATATTTCCTTATAACATTCATTACATTGAAATCGCTTATTAACTGCTGGGTATCTATTGCAGCTGTAGCAGGGTATGTGATCACTTCTTTTATTTAGTGTCCATTCATGTGAACAGTTTTCTTGATTCATTAGGGTATAAGTTATATGATCAGGGCCATTATCTTCTTCGGAAATTATACTGTAAATAGATTCGTTATCAGAATTATCGTTTATACTTTGTAAATCGTATTCTCCTAATTCGTCTACTAGATTGGCTCTGTACTGATTACTTGCACGATTTGGACAATTATTAGCTAAATGATTTGGGTCGCCACATATATATAATAGGTACATTTTTTATTATATGGTTTTTGTTTTTTAACATATCTACTGTGTTTATGTTTTTCATATTTTACTGATTTTCTTAAGAACTTTTTTCTCTTTTTGTATCCATAGGCTTGAGGTGTGTATATTGTTGTTTTACAAAATGCCCAAGCTTGTCTTTTAATCTGTTCTTGCATAGTGGCTTCTTTACAAAATTCTTCTAATTTTCGGAAAAAAAAAGTAATTCTAATTCCTATACCTAATCCCTTTTCTGTTCCATGATTATCTTTCCATTCTTTGGGTATATTTCGTCCTAAATCTCCTGGTAATTTTGTAAAATACTATCACATAATTCATCATCAAAAGCTTTACCTGTTTGTGCTATCATTGTTGCAAAATCTTGGCTAAATTCTTTAATGTATTTAAAATCACTAGTGATTAATTGTTCTAGATTTCTTATAGTTGTATCTTGCAATGTTGTATTTCCTTTAGCTGGATCCATACCAATTATTATCGTTCGGATCATTCATGTAAAATTATATGGGTTGTCTCCTAATGATTTTTGCCTACCTATTTCATCTGGATTTACTACTTTAAAACTCTGATATATTCCTAATGCCATTGGGCCTAAAGTGGTTTCTAGTACTGCAAACATATCCATATCTCCTCGTTTATTAACTTCCCAGTAGCGTATAACATTTTGTTCCCAGATTAATATTTCATCTGGCCATAATTGAGGGCTTTGATTCTCGAATAGTAAAGTATTAGAACTATAATTTTTTTATATGATTTCCTAATTCCTTTTTCTATTTTGGTATTGCCTTCTGTATTACTAATACTAGGAGGATTCCATGGTCCTCTTTTGAATGTTTTTTCATTATATCCTTCTCCTGGTCTTGTAAATTCATTTCTTGATCGATTACTTGATGAGGCTTCTATAATCATTGAATCTTGGTAATTTGTTTCATTTTTTGAGTGTATATATCACTTAAAGGAATTTTTCCTGTACTTATATCATCTACTAATGCTAAGTTATAATATTCACTTAATGTATTGAATGCTATTTGATAATTCATTTGGAGATTCATCATACATTGTATGATCATATTATCAATTTCTTCTCTTACATTTTCAACTGTTAACTTTTTATTCATTATTTCTACTAAGCATGTTTTTGTTTCAGTTTTAAATCCTGTTTCTAGATTTTCAATTTCTTTAATAAAATCATCTTCGATTTGGGTTTCACCTATATGTTGTATTATTTCTTCGTCTATTGGTAAGTATCCGATTACGTCTTCTAGTTCATCATATTCTAATTCTTTGTCACTATCATATTCATCATAAATTGGTCCTTCTTCCCAATTTGTTATTTTATTATGTCTCTTCATCACAATGTTGTTCTATTTCAGATTGTTTTGTTTTATAATTATTAAATCTAATACTTGGTTCGTTATATTGATTTGTATATATGATATGCGATTCTGGAACTAATAGCGTTTTATCATTGGTGACAAAATCTTTTAAGGACCATTAGAGTCCTGCTAAATCTTCTGGATTAATTCTTCCAGGTTTTATCATTTTAATGCCTTTACTTGCTATGTTTTGCACTATTCCTGTTAAATTTAGCTTAAATTTCATACCTGATCTATTTGATGCTTTTCCTAGTAATCCTATACTGATAATAATTTTTTTTCCAATGTATCCTTCAAATCCTTTTACTTGAAATCCTATTTTCAGATTTCCTAAATTATCTATGCTTTTAATAATGTCTGGCACAGAATATATAAGAGCAAAATTATTGCTTAAATCTACATCCGTTCCAGATATTAATGCTTTTTCAATATCGGAGGTCCATGATTTATCTAGGATTAATGTTAACAGCTTTGTTCCTAAGCCTTTTCTAGTTAATGCTTTTATTCCTATTACAATTAGTCCTAAATGGAAATTCTTTTTCCTATATTCTTTAACTTTTCTATTGTTTCTAGGAAATTATATTGATCATTTCGTTGTTGTCTACTATTCTAAGTTCCTCTTCACGAGTGCTTCGTATTAAAGTAGTGTTTAAGTTCATTACTCTTGTTTGATATAAAATTTTTGGATTTAGTACATCTAGTTGATGGTTATTATATATCTCTCGATTTTTGTCCACCTCTATTTCTTCATCAAGTTGTATTATTTGTTTGTCTTTCTTTTTATTGAATATCGACATGATATTTGATATTTCATCTCTAGTCATAGTAGTAGAATTATGTCTTGTTAAGGCTCTACTGGATCCTGATTTTGGTTGTAAATTCATTGTCTAGGTTTCCAAAATTTGTAAAGTTGTTCTGGCTTTTTTGTTATTATTTGTAAATGCTGACAATCCCTTCCTGCTGATAGACTATCTACCTTTTCTATTAGTTGATTAACCTTTTCTGTTAGTTGAATAACCTTTTCAATTAACTGAAGATTTAAGCTTATTAAAATATTAAATAAATGTTGATATTCTTGATCTGATTGACTATGTCCGGAATGTCTAGAAAAGCCTTGATCGGGAACTTGTCTTAAGTTATTTTCTGCTTTAAATTCGTCCGCTTTCTTTTTTGCTTCTATCACTTCTTTATTCATTAACTTGCTACTACCTTTTTTATTTCTTCGATTACTTGTTCTACCCTTTTAATTTTATGGTCAAACTTGACTGTTTGTTTTTGTAAGTCTTCTAATATTCTTTTTGATTCTGTTTCTAAATATTTTGGTTTATTAGTTTCTAGCAAGAATTTAAGTTGGGTTATATCTTCTTTAGTAGGTATAAATTAACGTGGAATTTTGTTTTGGCTTTGGTTAGGATTTAACACACCCTAAAAGGTTTTAACACCTGTCAGACCAGCTTTATAATGTTGTGCCAGCTTTGTACTTTAGATAAATTAAGTGTCCTGTATAAGTTAGTAGGTTTAAGTAATCAAATGACCGGATCTACCGGCTAATAGCCATATAAGGCAGTTATGTAACTTAGTTGTAATCATCGAAAATTAATAATAAAAAAATAAAAAAAAGAGTAACTGAGCTCAAAAAATATCGGCCACACACCCCGTTTAAACCGGGTGTGTGGCCGATATTTTTTGAGCTAGGTTATTTTTATTTATTTATTATTGGTAGGATTTTTGTTGGTCATATAACATTAATAGTTCTTCATTCATATTTGTAAATAAACCAAAAACATACCCAGCTAGGTAAAAAAATACTACTCGTATTACAGAAATCAAGAAATATACAATGTCATGGAGATCCATCCTGGTGTTTTCCTTGTTTGAATAGAATTGAGAAAGCGTCGGCTTCTATGCGGCAGAGCATAGTAGTACTGAAGATGCGCGATGGATTCGGAAGCACTAAGATTTTTTTTTGTATGAGGAACAAGTTTTTAATTTAGAGGAAGTATAGAAGATGAACAGAAGGTTTTAAGCTGCCATTGATTTCAGAGAGCTTATAGATTTTATTATACAAATTTTCGATGATTACAACTGAGTTACATAACTGCCTTATATAGGCTATTAGCCGGTAGATCCGGTCATTTGATTACTTACACCTACTAACCTTTACAGGACACTTAATTTATATAAAGTACAAAGCTGGCACAACATTATAAAGCTGGTATGACAGGTGTTAAAACATTTTTTTTAGTGCAGGAATCTTCTTTTGGTGGTATGCATGTGTTGGACTGTATGTAGAAACTTCTAATGCTTTATGCGGCTCTATGGGTGGATGGTATTGACAATTTATCAGATTTGTCATCCATGATGTCACCCATATCTTCCACAGCTTCTAGATCACTGTCTTCCGCAAACCTAATTACATGTCTGTGTGGATCAAAGCTGTCAATAAGATAGAATGGTAGTAAGTATTTGAATCCTATAGAGCCTCATATCTGCTTTGTAGTGGTTTCGGCATAGAAATAAAGTTCATGCCAATGGGGTGGCGCTGACAATAATTCTTCTCTTTGGCGAAACTCCCATGGTCTATGGCTTTGAAACCAAATTGGCTTTCGTTCATATATCTGTGCTCCTTGAGGAACTGCATAGGGCTGTGAATTTTTATTAACAAAAATCGAAATTTAGTGTTTAGCTGGTCGTTTAGTGTTTTTGTTATCGAACAAGAACTTTGGGCAAGTGCAATTAATACACAATGTGACTGTATTTCCGAATGAGAGCATACTATGGAGAATTAGGCTTAGCTTCCATCCAAACATCTCTAAGTATTCCGTGTTACATTCTATATTTAGTGTGAGTCTTGAGAGCATACCGTGGTCAAATAACATGATCACAGTGTCAAAATCTATTGGAGTTAAGTCGAAATCTATTCGTGCTCTAAGCATATTGGATCTACAATCTTGCATAACTTTGCATCCTCTTGGTGAATTTTCTGCCCATTCCTTTAGTTTCTCCTACAAATTCTGCATTTGATTCTCCCATCCTTGTGCTACTAATTCATTAATCTTGATTTCTAAATCTGGACATTTGTCGTATAGTGGTTTTAGTGCCTTTTTGGGTTTAAGTTTAAGCATAGCTTGGAGCTGGTCATAGGATAGAGTTGTACTAGGAATGCCTGTTTCCTGTTTTAATTGCTTTACTTCTTTAGCTAAGGCAAAGATTTTGGTTTCATAATGCTGATTCGTTTGTTGTATGTAGGCTAATTCTCTTTTACAGATCTTTAACTCTTCTATCTTGTTTTGGAGTAGAAAAGACTCCTCCTGACTTTGATTTAACTGAGTTTGCAAGGCATAAATTTGCGCTGCCTGGCCATTCATTATATGCTGTGGAGATTTTAGCATTAAGGTAGTAATTTGCGAGTACGATTGTTGACATTGTGGATCGATATAGAAGTTGAGACCCAGTTGTTGTCTAGCTGCTTCTATGGCTTCGTTTAAAGAATAAAATCCCCTAAACCTTGGGTAGGATAATTTTGAACTGAATTCTGGACCTGACTAAAGTGTTTAAAAATTCCAACATATAGTCCTTCAAAGACTACATAGCAGGAAAAGTTTTTTGATAATGGTTTTTGTTGTATTTTCGAAAAATAATTTGCAAAACAGTTTGCGAAAATCATTTCGTGTTTACGGTCTGTATCTACCGTTTTTAAATTCCATAAATGATCTAACATGCATTGTTGCGATTGGTGTTTAAATGTTAATTAATGAAATTGATTGAGGGTAACTATTTAGAGGAATTAATTAATGACTAATTACTTAATTAATCAAGGATGATTAATTTACATAATGATTTAAGAATGATTAACTAAAATGTTTGTAAATTAATTAATGTTAAGTAAGCAGGATTAAGGGTGATTAAGGTAATTAATTTAATTTGTTTAAATTAATTAGAATGGTATGGTTAATTTATCTTGCTTATGAACAATTGAATGATATTTGAATGCCTTAGATTTATTTGTTATCCATTTTATGTGATCATGTTGATTGTTATATGAAATGTCCTGTAATATGATATGTTGGGTTGAACAGTAATAATGTGGTTATCAAATGATGAAATGCTATGTAAAGTGAAATCCAGTATTTAAAAGTAAATTGTATCCACTTAAATAACTTGGGTTAAGATGGCATTGGATTCGAAGAGATAGGAGTCGGGTATTAGCAAAGACCCGAAACCACTTCGATTCATTATAGATTGATATGCGAAATTAATATATTGGAATTGAATGATTTAAGTGAATTGGACCATTTGATCTAAGTTTTGGTATTTAGAAATTGTTATGATGTAAGTAATGTCCATAATGACTTGTGAAGTTGTAAATTGATACAAGTCACCCGGGTTATATAAGTTGTATGCTTTTGAATTCCATATTAGATGGGTTTTACTCACGTTGGTTTCCAGCCTGACCCGGGTGTTACTTTGATGTAATGCTCAGGTCAGACCGAGTATTACAGATTTTCAGGTAAGGACATTCTGGAGCTCAGGAGGCGAGTTGGAGAGCAGTAACGTATAGAGAGTTTCTGCTGTGATATATTATAGTATATGAAACATATTGATTTATCTGTCCTGTGCTTGTAAATATGTTGTAAATTTGACATATATTAAAGTGTAATTTGACAAGTACAGTTTTCCTTTGTATAACTATTATTTACGTGATATTATATTTTGATCTGCTGCGAATGTGAGGTTTCTATGACTTGTTCCTGTTTTCTTCTTCTTTCTCTTTTCTTCTTTTCTTAACTATCTGGAAATTTCGAGATCGAAATATCCGGGTTGTTACATTTGGTTTCAGAGCTGAAGGTTAAGCGAGAACCTTGGCTCTGGTGTGTACTCATTAAGGATAGGGTCAATGGTACCCTAGGATGAGTTGAGTGTGTGTGTGTGTGTGTGTCTATATATATATATATATATATATATATATATATATATATATATATATATGAGAACGTACTTGTTATTTTCTTATATAAGGATTTTAAATGATTTTATCTAAGATTATATTTTGATAGATAACGTAATATTTCATTCTAAAAAATATTAAGGAACATTTGACTTAAATTTGGTTTCAAATCAAAATAAGTGGTAATAGAAATACTAGGATGTTTGTTTCCTAATAATGCTAAAGCAAAATGAAATATTTTAAGGAAGTAAACTTTTACATAGAGTATAACTTGGTAAGCAAACTAATAGAAGTTGAATTTTTCTAATTAAGTCTAATTTATAGGCTAGGAAGCCCCTCCAGAATTCAGTCTTTGAGAGAGATGACTAAGAGGGAAGAATGGAAGGGTCGACGCAGAGAGCAAAGAACAGCTGCACGTAAGAATCAAGAAGAGGAAATTCAAGATTATGAGAAACAGGTTAAGGAAGAGGCTGAACCAGGACCTTATGATAATGTCACCTACTAAGATGTTTCAATAAGGGACATTACGCAGCCAAGTGCAGTAAAACAAGGATCCGACGGTTTCGCTCTGAGATCTTATGTTTTAAGTGTCATAAGAAAGGACATTTTCTAAATCATTTCCCTGAAGTGAGAAAGGAGAAGCGTAAACCTGTGGAACCGGTCAATGAGTCGACTATCTGCTATCATTGTAAAAAGACATGACACATTGCTAGGAATTGTTCCAAGAGGCAGAAGAGGAGTAAGGCTGTAGAACGTACTATTGGAGGCATGAAGGTTATCCAGATTGATGACAGGGTGGGAACATTTTATGGTAAATGTTATAAGTGGGGACACTGTGTTGAGAAGTGTATGTTCGGGCTTTGCCTTTTGGAAGGAAGTCCATAGGAAGGATACTTGTAGGAGTATTACTGCGCTGTTCTTTCCGAACCTCTAGGTAATATGAAGGCATCTAGATTTATGACTTCTGTAAGACTCTTATTTTGGATAAATGTATGTAATGTATGAACTACTAGTATGTAGTGAAATAATGTATGGAATCATTTTGGACTTAAGACTGAAATGTTTAAGATAAAACTTCAAAAGTTGGGTTATAAAAATATAAGTTTGGTGATAAATTGAATTTCAAGATTTAGTTGTTTAAAAATGGATGTTGGATTCGGGATTAAACCGTTTAAAGAGATAAGTTGATTTGATTTAAAGGATTAAACCAACATTTAAAAAAGAATTAACTCGAATTTATGTAATTCGAGATGGTTTGAAATTGAGATTGAAATTGAATGTAACTTAGAGGAAGTTAAATAAGTTTGAATGGAAAACCTGATTTGAAAATTTCAATATGAAATTGGGATTTAACATGGAAAGTTAAATGGTTAATTTGAATTGGGAATATGTGTGATCTCAAAACGGGTTTGAAATCTGGAAATTGAAAATGGATGGATGTTTTTTAAATAAATTGGGTGATATCATCCCTAGTGTTGTTAAATTATAAATTGGATTTGTTTTAAATAAATGAGAAATGAAGTATGGTAATATATCCATTATTGGGATAAAAGGAAAATCACACTTTAATTTGAAATTAAGGATAAGCAATTAAATCAACATTTGAAGTAGTAACTCGAATTTATGTAATTCGAGATGGTTCATTGTGAACTGGAATTTGAAGTTGGTTCAAATTGAAATTTGATTTGAATATTTAGAAATTGTGATTAAAAGTTGTATAGTTTTAAATTCAAATGGAATTTGAATTGAATTTGGGAAGAAATTGAGGTTAATTCAACTTGAATTAGGGTTAAATCAATTTCAATGGAAATTGAAGTTATTTAAATTGGAATTGAGTCAATGGAAGTGGAAATTTAAATTGAATTGATGGGAATGGAGATTGGGAATTAAACAGTTGGCTTTGGACTATTTTTAATATAAATCATTTTAATATAAACTTATTTTTCCAAGCTATTTAATATATATAGCCTTTCTTTTAAAACCAAATTATTTTATACTTGTTTTATAATTATATCGAAACTATTAACAATTTTTCAACTGTTTTATAAACTGATTACTGTTTTTCAACTACTTTATAACTAATTTCTATTTTACAGCTATTTTGCAATTATTTAAAATTTCTATGGATTTGACTATTCTTTTCCAACTATTTTACAATTACTTAACTATTTTACAGCCATTTTACAAACTAATAATTATTTTTCGACTACTTATCTATTTTAAAACTTTTCAAGCTATTTTCTAAATTTAAGATGGACAGAGTTCAAGCTGATTTGATTAAATATCCAATCGAGATTAGAATAGAGGTGATAATCCAAATGGATTGAAGCAATTGTGAGTAAGTGAATGAAAATCAAAGTGAATGTGAATAGAAATGGAATTGATTTGGCTAATAACCAATAAAGATAAATACGTAAGGTGTACGTATGTTATTCTATTCGCATAATGATTTGATCCAGATTTGAGCATAGAATTTCGAGATAGTATGTCGATCCGAGTTGGGATTTTTCACTCGATTTTCGATGGCGAACCTGGATATGGATTCTTGATTATTTATGGATATTCTCTATCATAGTTAGGCTATGCAAGGAGAACGACGATTTTTGATCAAGAAACCTGATCTTTGTCCAAACTAGGAAGTCGGGTGGACGATTACTAGTTCGGAATTGAAATTGTGAGGTCGAGGGAGCGATCAAATTGGTAAAGCGTACGGATGATATGTGTACATCGTACACATATGAATGAAATGATATTGAAAGGAGTAATCAAATTTGAGTATTTGATTTAGAGTAAAGTTAAATATCTTTGTTTTATAAAATGAAACTCCCCTTGTTGAATCTTTTGCCAGAAGAAAAGGGTTTTTGAAAATGTTTGAAGTATAAAAGGAGTTTTATACAAGTTTGAAATGATCCATTGTTTTAAAAATTTTATGTATCTGTAAATATATATAAAGGATCTTATGAGGATTTTAGAAAAGGTTTTGGGAACCTTTGGATTTGGAAAGGCTTTTGATTTTTGGGTAAAATCAATATGAGAATTTGGAAAGCCTAGTTTGAGAATTATCGATTTTGGAATAATCGATTTTGTGTAAAGGAGCTTTGTATGAGATCATACTAGGTGTATGATTTGAAGATACTATATGTGTATAGTATAAAATGTTTTGATGATGGCTCTGGGAAAAAAGGCGCTCCCTTGAAATGAACTTCTCAGGAGTGCCACCGGGTGGTGCTGCCTTGAGCCCCAATGGGGGGTTCTAAAGTTGATCCTGTGAGAAGTCCGGACAAAACTAGATCCTGGGGATTGTGAGTAGAGTATACCATAGCGAAAGTCGTGTGTGTCGCTGAGAGCCAACAGTCTGCGTTTGATTTTATATCGGTAGACTGTGACCTATGGTAACATAGCGAAAATCGTGTGTGTCGCTGAGAGCCAACGGTCTACGTTTGATTTTATATCGGTAGACTGCGACCTATGTTGGAGTGGATGAGTTTCATTTTGACAGTGAAAGTCGCATGTGTCGCTGAGAGCCAACAGTCTGCGTTTGATTTTATGACGGTAGACTGCGATCTGCCGTGGCTTCCATGGCGTAATTGAGAGGCCGTGGAGAGCCTGCAGTTACATGGACTTTAGCTGCGATGGCAACGTAACCCAAGATGTAACTGCGACCATGGATGGGGGTGATGATTTCCAGAGCATTCTCACCAAAGATATTTAGTCTATTTTTCAAAAATGTTTTCTGAATTTTCAATAAAATTATTTTCAAAATATTTTCATTGGATGTTGAAAACGGGTCTGCCAAGCACTTGTAGATTTTCAGTCTTACGCCTGATCAACATATGACCGAATCTCAATGAGAACAAGGATGGACTTATTGAAACATCGAGTTATAAAAAGTTTTTCCATAAAAACAATTCTATAATATTATGTAAATTTTAAAGGTGTTTTAAAAATGATCAAAGGATAATTTTTCTGATAAGTAATATTTTAATAAATTCTGGCTTCGTTCCTTTTCGAGGACGAAAAGATTCTAAGGGGGGAGGATTGTGATAACCCGGATTTTTGGCATCTGCAATTGGATAATTTACTTGTTTTATTCAGTTAAGCAGATAAATTCTGGTATTCAAGATATTTGGATGTGTAAATGAATTTGAAAAATATAATAAAAATGGGATTTTAATATCTGGATAAATATTGGTAATCTCCTAATATAATTACTTAAAATTTATAATTTGTGTTTGTTTAATATATATTTTTGAGTTGATTTTAAATTTGAATTAATGTTGATTTATATAAATCAATGGATTATAATCCGAATTTGAATTTGAATCTGAGTCTGAATTAGAAACTTGAATTTAAAATCTAAATGAATACCTTAGTAAAATAATTTGGATTTTAAAATAATATATATATATATATAGGTAATTTATTTAATGTATATTGGGTGTACAACATTTTCTATAAAATTAGAAAATATAATTTAAAAATTGTATAAAAACATAAGTTAATGAGTGTAATCCATGAGACAAGAATTTTAACTGATAAATTTGATATTACTCATATCTATATATATTTGTGTTAAATTTGAATTTTAAAATTTATATATAAATTTAAAAAAGGGTTTATTAATTTACAATCATATTCATTAATTAGGAAAATTAATTTACAAAGTTTTTAAAAATCTTTTAAAATAAATGAAATAATAATAATATAAATATATATATATATATAAGGAAATGTATGTAATAAGAATTATATGTATAAATATTTATTATCTAAAAAGTATAATAGTTAAAATAAGAATTAAATAAAAGAATTATATATTTCCTTTTGAAGCTTTATATATAAATAAAAATAGTTTGAAATTATATATGTCTTTCAAATATAAAACATTTAAGCATATGTTAATATAATATTTAAATCAACTAAAGACATTTTTATTTGCAAAATTTCTAATGTAAACATAAGTACTTTCAATATAACAAATGTAAACTAATTATAAAGTGTAAATGACATTTGTAAGAAATTTAACAAGTGTCATAAATTTGGTTTTGTTTTTAAATAATAATTGAAAGATAAAAGAAAATATATACATATTCTACTCCTTCCTCATTTCTCTTTTACCATCAATTTTAAACAAAGAATCCAACCTGAAAACAATCAAAGAAAATTCAAAATCATAATCAAATTCTTTCAAGTTTTTCAAACTAAAAACTTAACAATTCAAAACTCAAGCCTGTTGTTCAGTTATCGAACCACTTCTTGGATTGTTTTCAAAAGCTTTCAACTTTGTAGACAACAATTCAAATTTCAGTTTCAAGTTCAAGGAAGCAACTTCCAGTTTCAGATCATCTCTGCTCCTCTGTTAAAATAGTCTGTGAGTAAACAAATCCTCTTTAGTTGTTTGATTTTGAGTTATGATAATGTAAATTTTAAAAAACTGTTTAATCCTTGAATGCATGCAGTGAACCTGATTTTAAATTTGTGACAATGTTTTGCATGATTGATTTAAATAAGTCATATGCAGGGATACATAATGTTAACTCTGCCTTGGCCATGACTCAACGACTTGAGAGATTACCGACCCAAAAGGATACCGACCTAACAGGCTTAAAAAGTATACCGACCTAAGGCCTAAGAGGGATACCGACCTAAGGCCTAAGAGGGATACCGACCTAATGCTTTAACAAGGTTGCCGACCTAATGCTTTAACAAGGTTGCCGACCTAATGCTTCACAAGAACGCCGAGCCAACTGCCTAAAACAGGATGCCGACCTAAGATAGCTACCGACCTAAGATAGCTACCGACCCAAGATAGCTACCGACCCAAGATGGAAGCCGACCTAACTATCAAGAGAGTTTGCCGCTCTAACTGCCCAGGACAGGGACAAGATCATGAACTATACCAAAGTCGCAACCGACCTATGACCTATGTTAAGTCGTTCACGACCTAAGCAAAGGAAGACAAGTTCAATGCAGCTACTTGGCACAGTGGCCTCTTAATTCGCACACGATCCAGGACTTACCAGTTAAGCCGTGATTTGCGACTAGCCAGTTAACTCGTTCACGACTCACGACCTAGCTTGAGTCGTCCACGACCTAAAGCTACTAAATGTAAGCCTGATGTCGTACTACTGATACAAGGTTGTGTTGACTCGGGGGCGACCTGGGACTTATACAAACGGACCTATGTGAAACCATGGGGATGGCTAGATAAGTCGGCCATGACCTGCCATAGGTCGGTCGTGACTTACGACCCAAGGGAGAAATTTTCCTATAAATACCAACCTACCTCAAACATGAAGGGGACTTTTGGCCGATCTCTTTAAGCGCCGACACTCTGCTGAATTCTCGACTCACTCGAAACTTCAAGTACGAAAAGCATCTCAACTAACTTCGAGAGGAAATCTAACGCAATCTACATGGATTCAAAGAATTCTTCTGCATCAAAGTTCTAGTTATTTGCCTCATTAGAATTGTAATTGAAGATTGTTGTAAAGTTGTAATCAATTCAGTAATAAAGAGAATTAAAGTGGACGTAGGCTTATCCTAAGCCGAACCACTATAAAAACTGTTGTCTTTTCTGCTTTCTCTGTGACTTTTCTACTTGTTTTTAGTTCCCGTGTTCACGGGTGGTGCTTTCGCTCAACTTCAATCTACACCGGGGTGTTAGCGTCTGATTTTTACGTTAACATTTTTGGGATTTCACTGAGAACCCAACTCAGGAAGCTTCCGCCATTGCTCCGCAAAGGTTTGTTGAAAGGATTTCTTGTAAAACCAGAAGTTTATTGGAAATAATGGCTCCAGGGAGAAAACGAAGTTCTGTAAGATCCGACAATGTTCAAGAGAATACTGCTACCTCTCCTCCTTCAAGTCAAGCAGCTCCAACTGTTGGAGTTACGCGAGCAGAATTGGACGCCGTAGTTTTGGGGCTGAATCAACAATTGAATGCTCAGAATGCGCAGTTGGAAGCCCAGAATGCCCAGAATGCCCTGATCTTGAGTAAGTTGAATGATCTGCTAGGGGCAAATCATCAACCGGTTAATAATGATGGGAACCCTACTGTGGGAGTTCAGGATGTTGAAGGGAACATTTCTCAAAGAGCCGCAGACCCTGTAGAAAGGACTCCTCCTCAAGCTGGAGGATCAGGGCCACAGCCGACCCTCCGTGAACGATTGTCAAGGCAGAATTCAGAGAGAGTGGCTGATGTGTGCCCTCCAGAGCCTCTAAATAATGAAGAGTATTTTTCAGGTATGGTTCGTCAAATCATGAAGGAAAATATGCGAAGAGACGAAGATGAGAAAGAGTGGGGCTTTGCTCCAAGCAAAACTCCATTTACTAAAAGGATCTTGAAGGCAGAGTTCCCAAGGAAATTCGTTCCCCCTACTATTCCGGCTTACAAGGGGACGAGTGATCCTAACGAGTTTCTGTATAAGTACGACGTGCATATGACTGGTGCCAGGGCGTCTGATGAAATTAAATGTCGATATTTCCCGGTATATCTCGAAGGTGTGGCTCTATTGTGGTTTACAAAGCTGCCGGTCAGGTCCATTGATCAATTCTCCGATTTGACCAGGAAATTCAAGGAGCAATTTCGATTGTATGCTTCTAAAGCAAAGGATATAATGTCACTGTCAAGTCTAAAGCAAAATCCGGGAGAATCCATCAGGTCATTTTTGAATCGTTTTAACATAGCTTTGGCCGAGGTAGATAATGCTGAGCCACGCATGGTCCTAACATACTTGATGAGGGCGATTGACAAATCGAGTGAATTTGGAAAATGGTTGAAAATGAAAGAACCAAACTCACTTGACAAATTGTACAAGAAAGTGGATGAATTCATGCGCTTGGAGAGCCTCCAAACACCGGCTAAGGTGGTATCAGCGGAAGCCGGGAACAATGGTGCTGCTTCGAACAAGAAAGAACCTAACACTCAGAAAAGGGGAAATGATGGTGGAAAGAAACAAGGAGATGCTAAGAAAGGCCGTCCTTTCAATTTCACACCCTTGACCGATACCCCTGAGAACATCTTTTTTGCGACCAAGGATGATGTCAATTATCCGACACCACCTAAAATGAGAGTTGGGATTAAGATGGAAAAAAGTGGAAGGTTCTGACGGTTCCACAACCAACCCGGCCATGACACCAACGAATGCCGTTAGTTGAAAGAGGTAATTGAACAACTTTTGAAAGAGAACAAGCTCCAGCAGTATGTGAAAAGAAGTAGAAATTCCCCAACCTCGTCGACTCAAGGACAGCAAGTTCCCGCTCACCGTCCTGGCTCAAGTGAGAAGGCCGTAGAACATGAATCGGAAAAGCCTGTCATCAATATAATAACTGGAGGACCTCACCCAGCAGGCAAAAGATGGGTCGAGATGGAAAGGTATGCCCGGGCCTTGAGGCATGTACCAGCTGAAGAAAATGTTTTCCTTTTAGAAAATGATGCGCCTTTAAAGCAACAAAAGACCTCCACAGATGATATTTTGTTCAGTGCTAGGGATTCTTTGGGTATCGTGGCTCCGACCATAGATCCTTTGGTCATATCCGCTGGTATTGGGCCGGCAACTGTGAGAAGAGTTCTAGTTGATTGTGGAGCTTCTTGCAACATCCTCTTCAAGAAGACCTTTGATCAAATGAAAATTCCAATGGCTGACGTTCAAGCTTCATCACTTAAAGATCGCTGGGTTTGCTGGAGAACCCAAACAGCCGATTGGGACTATAGATTTGTTTGTAGAACTTGGAAAAGGATTGAGGAAGGTGGCTCGAAAGAAAATATTTATAATTGTTGAAGAATTCTCTGCCTACAATGCCTTTTTAGGCTGACCACCTCTTGCTGCATTTAAAGCTGTTCTTGCCCCATGGTGTCTGACTCTGAAATTCCCCACAGATAACGGAGTTGGTGTGATTAAGGGAGACCAAGATGCAGGGCGAGAATGTTACTTTGCAGAGTTGCGAGAATCATGGAAAAGGGAAATTGGAAAAGGTGCGGCAGCTCCGGTCCGCATCAAGGAGCCAACCTTGTAGTAATTACAAGGTGGACCCTGCACTGGCAAATGTAGTGGGGCACGAAGAGAGATGGATCCAAGGAAAGCCAGTGCAGGGGAGAATAGGGTAGTACCGGTAGAGGTAACAGTGTCGGTATCCGTTGACCCAAAGGACCCAAACAAAGTGCTTAATGTGGGTTCACAACTAAACACAACAGTTCAGAATGTTCTGATTTCATTTTTGAAGGCTAATTTGGATGTATTCGCTTGGACTCGTGCTGACATGTGTGGAATATCCCCAGAGATTGTAGTACATACTCTGAACATTGATCCAAAGTTTATACCTGTGAAACAGAAGAGAAGAACCCAAGGTCCTGAGAGAACAGCAGCATTAAAAGAAGAAGTGGATCGGCTCATGGAGAACGGTTTCATCAGAGAATCTACTTATCCAAATTGGGTATCAAATCCAGTGCTGGTGAAAAAGGCTAACGGAAAGTGGAGAGTATGCATTGACTTTTCAGATTTGAACAAAGCCTGCCCCAAAGACTGTTTCTCGCTGCCCAGGATCGATCAGTTGGTGGATGGGACGGCAGGGCATGAATTATTATCTTTTATGGATGCATACTCCGGATATAACCAGATTATGATGCATGAGCCAGATCAAGAGGATACAAGCTTCATCACCGATGTTGGACTCTACTGCTACAAGGTCATGCCTTTCGGACTCAAGAATGCAGGGACAACTTACCAAAGGCTTGTTAATGCCATGTTTAAACCACAGATTGGCAAGACAATGGAAGTTTATGTTGATGATATGCTAGTAAAGTCTAAGAAAGCAGTGGACCACATGGATCACTTAGCAGAGATGTTCGCAGTACTCCGTAAGTACAGAATGAAGCTTAATCCCTTAAAATGTTCATTTGGTGTGGAGTCCGGAAAGTTTTTGGGTTTCATTGTGAGCGCTAGGGGCATTGAAGCTAATCCATCTCAGATCACTGCCGTGAAAGAGGTCAAGGCTCCTAGAACGAAGAAGGAATTGCAAAGTCTCAATGGAAAGGTTGCTGCCTTGAGTCGGTTCATTTCCAAAGCTACTGACAAATGCATTCCATTCTTTGATGCTCTGAAGAAAGGAAGAAAAAACTTTGAGTGGACCCCTGAATGTCAGAAAGCATTTGATGAGTTGGTTCGTCATATGGAAGTGCCTCCGATACTTTCAAAGCCTGACAGTGGTGAAGATCTCTTCATATATTTGGCGATTTTGTCTCATGCTCTCAGTGCAGTGTTGGTATGGGAAGACGCAAGGATTCAACGCCCAGTGTATTATATCAGCAAAAGATTCACTGGGGCAGAGGTGAACTATTCAAGATTAGAAAAGCTCGCCTATTGTTTGTTGATCGCATCAAGAAAATTGAGGCCGTATTTCCAAGCTCATCCCATCAAAGTCCTCACTGATCAACCTCTAAAGCAAGTCCTATTCCGTCCTGAGACTTCGGGCCGTTTTTGAAATGGAATATTGAACTCAGCCAATATGACATCACTTACCATCCCCGAAAAGCATTCAATGGACAAGCTTTGGCAGATTTCATCGCAGAATGTACGGATAAGGGTGATAGTGAGGAAGAAGTCACTAATAGCGTCCCAATCCAATGGAAATTGTATGTCGATGGCGCAAGGAATGATTACTATTCCGGAGCAGGGGTTGTCCTTGAAACCCCAGAAGGGCGATCACTATATTATGCGCTGAGACTAGAATTCCCTTTGACAAACAATGAAGCCAAATATGAAGCTCTCATCGCTGGTTTAAGGATCGCTAAAGAACTAAACATCAAGGCATTGCAGATCTTTAGTGATTCTCAACTTATTGTTTGCCAAGTCAGGAAGGAATTTCAAGCTAAAGGAGGGAATCTTCCCGTCTATTTATCAAAAGCCTGGGAGCTCCTTCAAGATTTTGACCGTTATTCAATAAACCATATACCCCGAGAAGAGAACATAAAGGCGGATTCTCTCACGAAGTATTCGAATACTGGTGAAGCTCAACTATTGGGATTAGTTCCCGTCGAAGTCTTGTCAGCTCTAAGCATAGATGAAATGGATGTTGATTGGATTATGAAAGTATCCCAAGAACAAGCATCATGGATGACTCCGATACTTGAATATTTACTCAATGGTTCTTTGCCAGAAAGTTCAAAAGAACGACAGAAGCTGATGAGGTTAGCCTCCAGATATATAGTTCAAGATGGTCATTTGTACAGACGAGGATTTTCAATGCCATTACTCCGATGTGTGACAAAGGAAGAAGCTAAGACAATTCTGACTGAAGTACACGGAGGGGAATGTGGGGATCATAGAGGTGGCCAAACTTTAGCAAAGAAAATCCTCCGTTATGGATACTCTTGGCCAGAAATTAATCATGATGCTGCTGACTATTCCCGAAAGTGTGATAAATGCCAGAGATTCGCTAAAATTCCTAGGGAACCTTCCACTGAGCTAACACAAATGTTCAGTCCATGGCCGTTTGCCATCTGGGGAATAGATCTCATTGGGCCTTTGCCGACTGCCACATTGGGAATTAAATATGCTATCGTTGCTATTGATTACTTCACTAAATGGGCTAAAGCCGAACCATTGGCTACTATTACCTCTAAGAAAATGATAAGTTTTGTGACTAAAAATATCATTTGCAGGTATGGTGTGCCTCAGAAGATAATCACAGACAATGGTACTCAGTTTGAAAGTGAGGAGTTCCAAGATTTTGCAAACGATTCAAGATCCGAAAAAGCTTCTCAGTAGTGGCTCATCCGTAGGCAAACGGGCAAGTGGAAGCAGTAAACAAAATCATCAAATCAACCATCAAAAAGCAGGTGGAAAAGGCAAAAGGTGGTTGGGTCGATAAGTTACTGCTTGCACTATGGGCATACAGAACCACCCACAAAACTGCGACTGGGCATACTCCATTTTCATTGGCATACGGATCAGAAGCGATGATTCCAGTGGAAACTGAAGTCCCCTCACATAGAAGGATCCATTTTGATCAAAATGAGAATGAAAAATTGCAATTGGAAGCACTTGACCTCCTCGATGAAAGAAGAGAAGAGGCTAGACTTAGAATTGCAGCTCACCAACAAAAAATAGCCAGGCACTTCAATTCCAAAGTTCGTCAGCGCAGCTTTGAAGTTGGGGACTTAGTCCTGAAGAGAATTATGACAGCCATAGGTGTGTTTGGGCCAAACTGGGAAGGGCCATATGTTATAAGCGCGAAACTCCTTGATGGAACATTCAAACTCACAACTGTCGAAGGAGAACCAATCCCAAGAGCTTGGAACAGCAATCATTTGCGTCCCTATTTTACTCGAAAGCTTTGCTGAAATGTTGTAAAAGAATTATGAATATATAATTCTTGTGTTGAAAGCAATTGTAAAGCAAGTGAATAATGAAAAGCTATAAAGTGGATGTAGACCCAGTTTTTGGCCGAACCACTATAAATCTTGTGTTCTCTACTATTATAAACTGCTTTGTTTTATTTCGACATATAAAATACGTTAACTGTGTTACTAAAATGTCGATTTAATAATGCAGGCCATAAAAACAAAGCCTACCCATCGCAAGACCAAGCGATCTCCGACATCACCCAGCAAGCAAATGCTAAACCATTCAAAATTTCCATACTCAAATCCTACAAAAGAAGTGCTTCGAACAAAAGTTAGCGATGTGGATAGAAGTGGACCATTTCTAACTAACTGCAAATGTTTGAACAAACAAACAACCAGTTAAATAGCCTGTGTCTACCACCACCAACTCGCTTAACTATGAAGTATATTTCTTTGGATAAGGAAAATTATTGGCAACTAAAAAGGGATGACACTTGCAAAAGATAACGGGGATCGCCGACATGAATAAATGGCAAAGAGACATGGGCGAGCAAGCATCAAACAGCAAAAGACCTCCTCGGACGCACAAGCCCTCTTCAGAGGCACAACTCTTCGGAGGATAAAGACCTCGAGCGGGCTTAACCAGAAAAAGAGAGATCTTTCTCGATACAAAGTTGCAGGCTGATCGGTTGATACACTCCCGTGAATCCGTCCAACCAAGAGAAAGAAACTCTAAACTTCCAGGCAAAAGCCCTACTCAGAGGCACACGTTTCACCGAGATTGAAATAAAACTTCCAAGTGTTGAAACGTGGAAATCCCTCTTCGGAGGCCCATTTCACCATAGTTGAAATGCTAAAAGACCTCGAGCGGGCTTAACCAAAAAAAGAGAGATCTTTCTCGATACAAAGTTGCGGACTGATCGGTTGATACACTCCCGTGAATCCGTCCAACTGAGAGAAAGAAACTCCAAACTTCCAGGCAAAAGCCCTACTCAGAGGCACACATTTCACCGTGATCGGTGATACACTCCCGTGAGATGAAATGTGAAAAGCCCTCTTCGAAGGCCCGCTTCCCAGCGAACAGGGAAAAATAAAAGCCTCTCCCAAGGGGCAGAAACAAAAGACCTCTTCCCAGAGGCACAATCACACAAAAAAGACCCCTTCCCAGGGGCACAATCAAACAGAAAAACCTCTTCCCAGAGGTGCAATCAAACAGAAAAACCTCTTCCCAGAGGTGCAATCAAACAAAAAGACCTCTTCAGAAGCACACGTTTCACCGAGATTGAAATAAAACTTCCAAGTGTTGAAACGTGGAAAGCCCTCCTCAGAGTCACAACTCTTCGGAGGCACACGTTTCACCGAGATTGAAATAAAACTTCCAAGTGTTGAAACGTGAAAAATCTCTCCTCAGAGGTACAACTTTTCAAAGAAGCATTTCACCAGAAATGCAAAGCAAAGATCAAAAGCCCTCTACCGAGGCGCGATATAAAAAAAAAAGAGAAGAAGCCCTCTTCAAAGGCACACTTTAGCTTTCAAAGGAAGACTGGTTCTTCTATTCTTGAAAATACTCTTCCTCAAAAAGAAGTTAAAGTGCCCTTCAGAGGCCCGCTTTACCACATAGGAGAATTCACTTGGTAAAAATGTGTGAAAGCACAAAAGGAAAAGTGATATCTTCGAAGGATGAAGCGTAGAAACTCATATGGAGTGAGCTGTACTCTATTTTGAGCAGAATAGTAATCCTCCAAGTATGGAATAGTTAGAAAATAAGAGTACAAGTCCCCTCAAAGTATAAAATATTGCAACGAGCTTATGGTATAGGGGCAACATGGTATAGCTACATTGGTAAAAATTACGCTCGAACAACATACCACAAGCTCACTGCAATATCATATAAAGAAACTTGTACAAAAATGAATAGTAAATGCATTCTCAAATACAGACAGAAGTTTGTACAAACAAAAAGAATCATTTTATTCAATACTGTCAAAATTTTGTATAGGTACAGGTTTCAAAATAAAAAGAAAAAGAAAAGCGGAGGACGGTACCCGCACAATCTCCGGCTAGTACATGCAAAAAGCAAAAAGTAAAGATAAATCGAAGCAGGACCCCTTACTTCTTCTTGCCACCACCCTTAGAGCCTTCACCTGACCTAATAGGCAGCTTTTCAGGACGGCTTGGGAGAGTCGGGGATGAAGGAGAAAGGGTTACTGCTGGATCAACTTTCGCTTCCTCTCCAAAAACAAGAATGTCTTTCCTTCTCTTCTTGGAAGTGACACGCTTCCTCCTCCTCCTTGAAGAAGACTCACTTCCCGGAGTAACAAGAGCGGATAATTTTATGTTATCAGAAGTGGTTCGCTTCGGAGACTCATTGCCTTCTCCAAGCCCTTCTCCCCCATGTTCTTGAGAAGCAATAGGATCATCTTAGCCATGAAGAGCTTCTATTTGCTCCTCTTGCGACTCGGGTTGAGAGGCGGACGGAGGAGTGACCTGGAGAACCGAAGGAGGAATAATTGGAGGAGGGGGAGTTTGAACAATGCTCGATGCTTTCTCTATAGAAGAAAATAAGTTAAAGTAAATAAAGGGAGGAATCGCCCCGCTTAGGCACATTTGACGATTGACTGCGACAAAACCGTATGGAGGACAGTCGGCAGTATCATTTGGTCCGGGAAGTAGAGCATCATTTTCAGCAAAACCAAACTGAGTATGTAGCTGAATGAACGCTCTCGGAGTTAGGATAGTCGAAGTTCTCTCTGGAGGATTCTCTACGGGAATAGCTATCGTAAAGGTCTCTTCAGCTTGAGCTACCCCTTCTTCTTCTTGGTGGGAAGTCATTCTACACAAACAACTGGATGTTCAAACATGAAGGTGCACGTTTCCTAAAGTGTGTGGAGTGTTGTGTAAAATCAATCAAACAATAAACAAATGTATCTGGAATAAAAACTAGCAAGTATTTGTCAGTTATAAAGTCCAGGGTTCGTTGTTTTAATATGCAAGTGTAATGTTGATGCAAGTAAATCAGTTCAAGTTAGCGAGCGATGCTTTGCATTAATACTTCACTTTAGTTGATTGGTTCACGGCATTTCATACAGTGTATTTAAGATGATTACTTTATGTCGACTAATCTGTCATTTGATGTGGGCAGTCAATGGCAGTATATTCGCCTTGGTTTTTTGTGATTGTTGTTTTTAGCAGGTTGTTAGCCTATAAGTTAATGTGGTCTGCAAAATAAGGCAGCAAAGTTAAAACAATCCAGGATTTAAGTAGTTCAGTACAGTAGATCAAGTTAAGAATTCAAATTGGAACTATGCTTTTAAGAGAGAATTCGAGTTGGGCATCCAAGTGTTAACTCGGCTGCGACCCAAGGAATCTCTCACGAGTTAAGATTAAAGTTTCCGGTTCCTTAAATCGGTAGTTCTCTAAGTCGTGAAGAGTAGTAAGGAGGAAGGCTCCGGTTCAAAAAGTGGTGTAAAATTCCCTAAGTGCTAGCTCGGCCACGGTTTAAGGGTTAGGTCGGCAGAAGATTAGGTCGGCAGATTTCCCCCAAGGGTTAACTCGGCCACGATTTAAGGATTAGGTCGGCCAAAAGTTAAGTCACCCAAAATCACTGGGTCGCGTCCAAATCAATATCTCGCCCCACTCAACCCGTTAACCCGTTAGCCGCTCCATCCATAAAAAACCCTTATTCCATTCATGCTGTTTCATTCATGATATCGGATCATCCAGTAAACCAGTTCGAAACCACTGCAAGTTCAACACCTTGCAATCCTAACGCAATTCGAAAATCGATTAGCTTGAAGCATTGAAGCCCACCAATCAAACGTTTAAACCTAAATCAAACCAACTAGAGTTCGCCAGCTATGGAAAATTCACGATGACGCATTGCGTGGAGAGGTGGGTTAGGATGGAGAAATGGAATTCACGAATCAGAGATCGTAAAGGGTCAGGAGAAGAAAACAAGATCACTTACACAATGTAATCTCAAGATTAATCGGTGATTGATTGAATCGAAATCGCCTTTGGAAGCTTGGGAAAGAGTTAACAGAAAAAACAAATGAAGAGGCAAGTAATGAGAAGAAAGGACAGGATATACGACTTATAACAGAGGGACCTGAAGCGGCGCGTGTGACCTAACTGTTAGGTCGTACACGACCTACCGACCTAGAAAGTGGACGGGTTAGAGAATGTCGAAGCATGCGACCTAACCATTAGGCGTATACTTCGAGGTTCAAATGTTAAGTCCGCCTTGGCCATGACTCAACGACTTGAGAGATTACCGACCCAAAAGGATACCGACCTAAGGCCTAAGAGGGATACCGACCTAAGGCCTAAGAGGGATACCGACCTAATGCTTTAACAAGGTTGCCGACCTAATGCTTTAACAAGGCTGCCGACCTAATGCTTAACAAGAATGCCGACCCAACTGCCTAAAACAGGATGCCGACCTAAGATAGCTACCGACCCAAGATAGCTACCGACCCAAGATAGCTACCGACCCAAGATGGAAGCCGACCTAACTACCCAGAGAGTTTGCCGCTCTAACCGCCCAGGACAGGGACAAGATCATGAACTATACCAAAGTCGCAACCGACCTAGGACCTATGTTAAGTCGTTCACGACCTAAGCAAAGGAAGACAAGTTCAATGCAGCTACTTGGCACAGTGGCCTCTTAACTCGTACACGATCCAGGACTTACCAGTTAAGCCGTGATTTGCGACTTGCCAGTTAACTCGTTCACGACTCACGACCTAGCTTGAGTCGTCCACGACCTAAAGCTACTAAATGTAAGCCCGATGTCGTACTACTGATACAAGGTTGTGTTGACTCGGGGGCGACCTGGGACTTATACAAACGGACCTATGTGAAACCATGGGGATGGCCAGATAAGTCGGCCACGACCTGCCATAGGTCGGTCGCGACTTACGACCCAAGGGAGAAATTTTCCTATAAATACCAACCTACCTCAAACATGAAGGGGACTTTTGGCCGATCTCTTTAAGCGCCGATACTCTGCTGAACTCTCGACTCACTCGACACTTCAAGTACGAAAGGCATCTCAACTAACTTCGAGAGGAAATCTAACGCAATCTACATGGATTCAAAGAATTCTTCTGCATCAAAGTTCTAGTTATTTGCCTCATTAGAATTGTAATTGAAGATTGTTGTAAAGTTGTAATTAATTCAGTAATAAAGAGAATTAAGGTGGACGTAGGCTTACCCTAAGCCGAACCACTATAAAAACTGTTGTCTTTTCTGCTTTCTCTGTGACTTTTCTACTTGTTTTTAGTTCCCGTGTTCACTGGTGGTGCTTTCGCTCAACTTCAATCTACACCGGGGTGTTAGCGTCTGATTTTTACGTTAACACATAAATATATTCTTGAGAATGTCAGTATTTTCAATATTATTCTATGTTCTTAATCTACAGAATGCAAAGATAATTCAAAGTCAATTGTAGTTACTGTGATCTGTTTTATGTATTGATGCGTAAACATAAAGTGTTAAGAAATAACCAGATTTTAACTTAAAAATAGTTTCAGGTAAGGTTGTAGGAAGTTTTCCACTAGGAACTGAAATTACAATAAAAAACCTGATTTTTATAAAAAATCCGATTTCAATAATTAAATGTTTCATGAATATAACTTGATTTGCAATTGGAAACTATTAATTTTAAAACTGAAATCAGGATTTTTAAGTGAGTATTTAGGGGAAATTCGTGTGATGAACATGAATTGGGTTAGAGTAAATTTCTGATGATCGCATGGACTAGAGGGATAGGGATTGGGGTCAGAGGAAGGTGGTACACCGACGATGTTGGGAAAAATGGATTTTTATTTTTCTGATCGTTGTTGGTGATGATACGATAGCAACTAGGGTTTTAGCTGTGGTTTTGGTTTTGTCTAGGTGGTCGAAGCAATTCGTAGTCGCCGATGGATTATCGGTGATCAGGCCATATTGGATAGAGGCGGGGTAATTTGGCGAAGCTCTGGACCATATCACATGGTTTCTGGTGATCTGGGGTGTCGGAACGAGGTGTTTGTGTTGATCAATGTTGCTTCAGGATTGGGATAAATTCTCGATTTCGAAATTAGCTGATGATACTCGGTGCAGGGTGGTCCGGAGGATAGAGGTGGACGACATCGACTTGTCGAAGGTCGAGGAATTGATCGAAGGGCGTCAGATAATGGCTGCATGTGCACGCGTGCACAAGCATTTCTGGGAGATGGAAAACGGTTGGGGAAGAAGGTCGTTCCCGTGTTTAAGCTCGAGTCGCTACCAAGTTAGTCTCGAAGGAAGATGAGTTTCATGAGTGACCGGGATTTTACTCGAAGCATTTTGTCTTATGGCCCGAGTGTTTCATAAGGGATCAGTTTTACTTTGATTTCTTTGAGGGTTTACAAAGAAATTTGTAACCGGCTTCAACGCAAATAGAATAAACAAGTTTTCTAAGCCTTGAACAACAAGTTTCAAATAAAATAAAATAAAAAGTATATTGAAAACTTAAATAGAAAGGTGTTTTGAATAAAGTAATTTCAAACCTTGATTTCAAATGTGTTCATTGTTGAAACTGAGTAATTAATTAAAGAATGAGGTTTTTCTTAATTATTTAAGGTTTTTCAAATGTGAATATACTTTCGAAATAAAAAAATGGATAGTTAATTACTTAGCGTTAGTAATTAAAGAAATAGTTGAATGTAATTAATCAGAGGATAATTAATTACTTAATGTGATTAATCAAAGGTTAATAAATCAATGTAATTATTTAAAATAATTAACTAATAAAAGTGATTAATGGTTAATTTATTTAATTTAATTAATAATGGGGTAATCACTTGATGAAGGAAATTTATTAGAGGAAAACTATTTAATGAAAGTAATTAAGGATTAATTACTTAGTATAATTAATTGAAGGATTAATTAATTAAGATCATTAGATAAAAGGTTAAGGAATGAGGATAATTGAAGGTTAATTAATCAGAGGAAGTGATTATGGAATAATTAATGCAATTTATTTGGGGTTATGGAAATTAACTTTAAATAATTAATTAAGATGGTATTTAAATGTTAATTAATAAAATTGATTGAGGGTAACTAATTAGAGGAATTAATTAACGACTAATTACTTAATTAATCAAGGATGATTAATTTACATAATTATTTAAGAATGATTAATTAATATGTTTGTAAATTAATTAATGTTAAATAAGCAGGATTAAGGGTGATTAAAGTAATTAATTTAATTTGTTTAAATTAATTAGAATGGTATGGCTAATTTATCTTGCTTATGAATAATTGAATGATATTTGAATGCCTTGGATTTATTTTTTATCCTTGTTATGTAATCGTGTTGATTGTTATATGAAATGTCCTATAATATGATATGTTGGGTTGAACAGTAATAATGTGGTTATCTAATGATGAAATGCTGTGAAAAGTGAAATTCAGTATTTAAAAGTAAATTGTATCCACTTAAATAACTTGGGTTAAGATGACATTGGATTCGAAGAGACAGGAGTCGGGTATTAGCAAAGACCCGAAACCACTTCCATTCATTATGGATTGATATGTGAAATTAATAGATTGGAATTGAACGATTTAAGTGAATTGGACCATTTGAACTATTTTTTGGTATTCAGGAACAGTTATGATGTAAGTAATGTCTATAACGACTTGTGAAGTTGTAAATTGATACAAGTCACCCAGGTTATATAAGTTGTGCGCTTTTGAATTCCATGTTAGATGGGTTTTACTCACGCTGGTTTCCATCTTGACACGGGTGTTACTTTGATGTAATGCTCGGGTCAGACCGAGTATTACAGATTTTCAGGTAAGGGCGTTCTGGAGCCCAAGAGGCGAGCTGGAGAGCAGGAATGTATGGAGAGTTTCTTCCATGATATATTATAGTATCTGAAACGGATTGATTTATCTGTCCTGTGCATGTAAATTTGTTGCAACTCTGATATATATTAAAGTGTAATTTGAAGAGTACAGTTTTCCTTTGTATAACTATTATTTACGTGATATTATATTTTGATCCGCTGCGAATGTGAGGTTTCTATGACTTGTTTCTATTTTCTTCTTCTTTCTCTTTTCTTCTTTTCTTAACTATCTGGAAATTTCGGGATCGAAATATCCTTGTCGTTACATATACTGACCAAAGGTCATTGTGGGAATCTTGAAAGTATTTGCTGGTGCTATATTTGTCTGTGAACTACTTGGCATTGTAGGGGTTTTAACCTCCTTTTCTGTCTTTTGAACATCTGGAGAGGTTTTAGCCTCTTTAATCTATGTTTTTACTTCTGCATTTATCATAGCTACCTGGAAATAATGTAAAAAACATTTAGCTAATTGCCTGGAAAGTAAATCTGCTAAATGGTTGTCTTTGCCTTTTATATGCTCAAAAACGATTTTATAACCGCATCCTTGGATTAAATTTTGCAAATTCAACCATCTGGTTTTATTTATCTTTTTGGAGTTTTCATTATTGATGAATTTGACAATGGCTTCGCAATCTGTTCTGACAGTAAATTCTTTGGTTATGTGTATCTTAAATTTATCTAATGCATTAATTAGGGCTTGTATTTCAAATTCTATACTAGTCCGGTTTTGCCCAAGTTTACTAAACGTACCACTAGCATATGACGATATTTTTTCTTGTGATTTATCTGCAAATTTCTTTGGTTTGCAAATAAGGATGGCTCCCCATCCTTCTTTGCACCCATCGCATTCGATTATAATATAGTCTGCGGTTAATGGGAGTTCTAATGGTTTAATTCATTTGACATCTTCTTTGATTGTTTTATCAACTTAATATCTTCATTATTAAATCATATTTCTCCATTTTTAGATATTTCACCGTATAATGGTCTAGCTTGGCAAGATTTGGGATAAATTTTCTGGTATAATTTACAAGTCCTAGAAATGCTTGAATCTTTTTTACACTATCTAGTTTATCTGGAAATTCTAAAATCTTTTGGGAAATATGCGTTTGTAACTCTAGTTTACCATTTCCAATTTCTAGCCCTTAAAAAGAAATCTTTCTTTTAAATAATTCCATTTTCTTTTTTGAAATTACTATTCTATTTTTTAATATTTCATCAAAAATTGTTTTTAAATGAGATTCAAGTTCTTGGATTGTATTACTGGCTACTAGGATGTCGTCAATACAAACTAGGAAAAATTCATATTTTTTAAATATATTGTCCATAAATCTTTGGAAAACTTCTGGGGCTATTTTTAGTCCGAAGCTCAGAACATTCCATTCGAAATGACCTTCTGATTATGTAAATGCAGTCCATGGTTTAAAGTTTTCATCTAACTGTAGCTGATTGTATCCTGATTTTAAATCAAATTTGCTAAAGATCTTCTTATTTTGAATTAGATTTATTAATGTGTCTTTATTTGGAATAGTGTAGCCATCATCTTCTGTATTATTATTGAGTCTTTTATAATTATACTATTCGGGGTTTTCCTCTACTTACTTCAGCATGATTTCTAACAATAAAAGCAGCAGATCTGTGGGGACTTTTCGATTTTCTGATTCAGTTCTGTTTCAACATTTCTTGTATTTGAAGTTTGAATTCTGCAACGTCTGCAGGTGAATATTCTGTATTTGCTGTTCTTGTTGTGATGTCTGGGTTTTTTATTTTTATTTTCGCTATGTATTGTACTTTGCTTTTGGTAATATCATCGCCTATAAGTATTATTTTTTCTAATTTTTGAATTAAGGGGTAATTAATTGAGTCAAAAATGTCTGGTCCTTTGTTTTTGCTTTATCTTGTGCCAAAAGACTAAACGCTTCTAGTTTCTCGTCATCTGATAGGAATTTTTGGTGTTTAGGTTTTTTGAAAAAAATCTAACTCGGGGGTACCACCACGCTTCTGCAGCAACTCTGATTTGGTTTGGTAAAAGTTGGTAGGTAAGGTGTATGTATTTTTATTAAAGGTAATGCTGTTCTTACTAATGGAAATACTGCCATTAAGATTTAATATGAAATTTAGACCTAATAAAAACTCGAAACTATTAAATTCAGGTGGTGTAATATTGGTTTGTCCTAAATCATATTTACTACTGTAATTTCCAGAAAAGTCTTTAAATTGGATTTGTGTATGATTAGGTAATTTATATTTTAATTGCATAATATGTTGTTCGGCTGTTTCAGAGAATAGTTTATATGTTAAAGGTATTTGAAATTCTTTAGGAATTAGTTTATGTGCTATTAGGCTCTTTGTACTACCGGTGTCAATTATAGCTGTTGTGGTTATAAAAATTTTGTTATCAAGCTACAGCTTACATCCTAGGGTTAGTAAGGTTGTAGAAAATTCTTTTACTTGAATTATTTCTGTTGTTTGCTGGAAGTTTTCTTCATTTACCTCAGTTATTACTTCTTTTCCTTTATCTTTCCTTTCTTGTTTTAAGTTTGCTAATTCTAGTTTTATTTCGTTTAAGTCATACTGGAGTAATCTTATTTGAACTTTATGTTTGTCTACTCTTTCTTGTAAGAAACTATTTTTCGGTGTTTCTATTTCCTTTTTGGTTAATTCTATGTTAAAGAGTTGTTTGGCGCATAAAAAACATATTTCCTATAACATTCATTACATTGAAATCGCTTATTAATTACTGGGTATCTATTGCAGTTGTAGCAGGGTATGTGATAACTTCCTTTATTTTGTGTCCATTCATGTGAACAGTTTTCTGATTCATGAGGGTATAAGTTATAGGATCAGGGTGATCATTATTGTAACAACCCTGTATTTTGTAATTATTTTAATTGTATATTTTAATTATTTTTTATTTAAATTTTGATTTAGAAACTTATTTTACTTATTTGAAATGATTAAATTTTATTAATTAAATATAAATCTTGATTTTATATGAATTATAATTCCAAACTTGTGTAAGTTGAATATTTTCCTGAAATGTTGATTTTGGTCAAAATAGTCAAACTTTGACTTTTAACTTAAAAATTCAAAAGTTTGAAATTATAAATTTTATCTTTTATTATGAAAATAGATTTAATAACTTGAACACTGCGTTTTGTTTCGTTGAAAACGGAGTTAAACTGCAAAAGATATGTACATTTCAATTTTGAGTATAAATTGTTTATTTTGCAATTTTGTTATTTTAAATTGTATAAATTTTATTTCCTTTGTCATATTTTATTTTAATATGTTATATTATGTATATTTTGACTTTTAAATATTTTTAAAATGATAATAGAATTTTTCCAAAAATTTACTGTATTTATTTCCTTTTTTTTTTTAAAAGCTGTTTCTATTTTTCTGCTATTTTCTTCATCTAAACTATATTTAAATTAAAATTTATTTATTTACTTTGTGCTTTCCTTTTTATTTTGTATTCTTATCTTTATTTATAAATATTTTTAAGTACATAAAAAATTTTCCCAAGTTCATTGCACTTATTTTTCATATTTTCAAGACTAGTTGCAAATTTTGCTGTTTTATTTAATTAAACTATATATAATTAATAATTAATTAATTTATTTTTGTTTATTTACTATATTTTCGTATTTTAACTGAATTTATATATTTTTTTCAGTTATATAAAAATTTAAAAAGAAATAGTGAATATATGAAGAGTTTGAAATCTTTTGTATGCTTAGTCCTTTTGCATTCCGACCTTTCACTTTCCAAACTCCATTCATCAGTGCTTTGGCCGTACCTTACTCCATCTTTCAGCCACATACCTCACTCTTTCTCACGAAAATTTTATCATCTTTCTTGAGAAAAAAACTCACGGCCATTTGTTTTACAAAAATTTGGTAAATTCTATCGTCTTTCTTCTTGTTTTTTTAATTTTCCTATTGATTTTTGCATTGATCCTTCTTGTGTTTTGCTAGGCATAGCCTCTACCACCACCACCACCATCCTCTTCACCATCATCTCTAGCAGCTCATAAGCCTCTCCTATGACCAAGATAGTAGCCATTACCATCCATTGAGGTTGCACCATAAAATTTGAATAAAAGTTCCACCAAACTAGCCTAGCCAAACCCTTAAGGCCATAGCCTTCATTTTTAACCTAAACCACCTCCATGGCCGCCACCACCTGTCCCTCCACCACCTCTGGCCGCCACTCCATCCACCACCTGACCATCCCCTTGCATGACCAAGCCCAAGCCATGGCAGGCCGAACCTATAGTGGCACCAAAAATCCACTTAATTGCTTTGACTTTTGTATTTCTCATGTCACAACTTCCACTCCTTCATATCCAAGTTAGGCCAAGCCATATGAACCCATATTGACCCAAACCTGAGCCATGTTGGCATCTAGGCTGAGCCTAGTGTGATGAGAGCAAGCCCATTTGATCATGTGACAAGCTTATGTTGTCGTGTGCAGGTCTTTTGCTTCTAAGGTTTGGTCATCTCTCTTGTTTTGCAACTGTTTTGCAAACTAAAGTTGTTAATTGTATTTGTATGTCGATATCTATATTTGTGCTTATGCATGTTATATTTTTTGTTGTATACAAGGGTCTCCATCTATTCAAATCAAATCGTGCTTGTCGTGCCTTTGGAATCGCTCTTGTGTGAGTTGTTTGTCTCTAGCTTTGATAAAGGTGAGTCTTTCTCACTCTGACATTTATACTTATGAAATAGTGAATTGATGACAAGTGATTAGTAATATAAAATGTTATGCAAGTTAATGTTGATCATATGATATGCTATACCATGTTATTACCATGTTAAAACTATTAATTATCACCTGACATCTGATATATGACATTATATTGTGACATTGACATTGTTTATATTGTTTATGCATATATTCACACTGCAAGTTCCCTGTTAGAATAGAATCACTATGGGTTGAAATGATACATACCCGAACGGACTTTAGAATAGGGAAAAATCGTTATGGGCTGAAATGATAGGCCTGAGCGATTTTTAATGTATTTTATCTGACTTGGGATTGCGGGTTTGAAATGATAAAACCCGGTTTTCTTTGTAAATTACGGATTGAAATGATATATATCCGTATCACTTGACCTAGGTTAGAAAATTATATACAGACCCCGTAGTGTATTTTTAAATGATTTTTTTATGTATTTTCAGAAGTATGAAATTTTGATTTAAAAATATATATATTATGGTTTTAAGAAAGTTAAATATTAAATCTTGAAATTGTGAATTAAGTGAATTCAAGTATGTAAATTTGGAGTAAATGTGATGTTTGACTTTAAATTTTATTTTAAAATGTAAATAAATAATGGAAAATAAATTTAAAGTTTTGAAATGATATTTGAAGTAAAATGTTAAGTTTATTAAATTTATAAATAAATAAACAGTGAATTTTGACTTAATAAATGAATGGAGTTTGTAAAATTGAATATTTGATCTTAAAATTTTATTGTGTTAAATCATATGTTAAAATGATTTTTAATGTAAAATTTTGAAGTCTAGAAATATGATTTTTAAGTTGTAATAATAAAAATTTGGAGTTTTATAATTATTTTTGAAAAGCTAAAATGAAACCTGGAATTTTATAGCATTTTCAAAATGCTGTAGTCTTTTGACAGCATTTTTAAATGCTATTGTTTTGAATCTAACAATGTTTGAAATAACTAAATATCTATTACGACATTTTATAAATGTCGTTATTCTTGAACTAAACCATTTTGGAAACTACAAGCTACGATAGCACTTTATAAGTGATGTCGTTGCTATAATTTGACAATGTTTGAAATGTTATAGATTTTTACACTGTTTGGGCTATATTTTAAAGTGTTAAATAATTTAACTTTTGAAATGGATTATTTGTGAAATTTTAGAAGTTTTGAATATTTTAATTTGAATTTTTAAGGAATTTAAATTGAATTTGAATTTAAATAAAGTTTACTTGGTTATGTGTTAAACGGAATGAGATGTAATGAGATAAATGAATTTTTGAATGGAATTTTAAAATGTATTTTGTAACGATGTTTGAAATAATAAATGAATGAAATATCTAATTTTTTAATGATATTTAAATTTGAATATTTAGATTTGAATTCAAATAATGATTTGATTATGAAGTTTTGAAAGGACGTAATATTTTAATGATTTTGAAATGATTGGAAATGATTTGATCTTTATTTTAGTAAAGAATGTGAACGTGGAATGATATTTGATTTTGATTTATTTGATAAAGGAGTATTGAAGTTTATATTTATATGAAAAGATATTTGGTTTAATTGTAATGTAAGTTTATCTAAATAATATTGGATTTATGAAATGAATATTTCAAAACTACATAATAATGAAATTAGATTTGAGATATGAATATATGGAATTATAAAGTTTAGTTTTGAAATGTGGGATATTAAAGTTTGGAAATATATTAAATTGGATTTTTTTATCTTGTAGATCAAATCTACATTTGAAATTTGTAAGATTTGAAATGTTTTGTTAGAAAACTAAACTGAATTGAAACTGATGGTTTAATTGAATTAAATTGGAAATTTGAAATTTTGGTTTCATTGAATAAATTTGTAAAGTGTAGTGAATTAAAAGATTGATTTCAAATGAATGATTTCAAAATGTTATGATTTTCAAAGTGTAATGATTTCAAGTATTTTGGTTTCGGAAAAGTTATACTTTGAAAGTATTATGAATTTTTTTTTAAAGGTGAATATATGTTTGAAATGGAAATGATAAACTATTTGATTTGAATATAGTTTTGAAATAAAAATGGTTTTGATTTCGAAGTGTAAACTATTTTGAAAGGAATATAGTTTTGAAATGAAATGATTTGATCCTTTTGAAGTATAAACTATTTTGAAATGACCACGACGTTATAATAACGTTTGGTTCTTAAAGAGACCGGGATCGAAAGTTGTCATACTCTCTGCCAACTTCGAAAACCACTTTAACAACCATGTATGCGGTGGAGATTCCAGAATGAAGTAGGATGGTGGCGACGTTCTTGAGGTATATTACATGGACCCAACTCCCGTGAGTTGGCATAAGGTGGCTAAAAAAGGAGCGATCTCGGGCCAAAGGAGGTAGCACCTCTGGTCGGACACATTCCTTCGATACTATACTCTTACTGGTGATTGATTATGTAACGACACAGAATTTTAAACAATTTAATTTGGGAATATTTAATTAATTTTAAATATTTGAATGATGGTTTGAACTGAATTTCAAATTATCAGAATGAATTTGACGATAAAATTATAGAATTTAATCTATTGAAAGCTGAATAAAAATTTGAAACTTCAATTCTAAGCCAATTAAAAATATTTTAAAGGCTTGTAAAATACATATTGATAATATTGAAGATAATAGAAGCTTCAGAATTGAAATTGAAAGTGAATTGTTCAGTTTTGAAATTAAATCGTTTGAATCGATACTTAAAATAGCCGTCCGAGGCACAGTCTCGGAATTCGACGAAACTAGTTCCATTGGGTCCGTAATATTGAATTATTGCCGGATTTCAAATTTCGTATTTTTCGGAGTTAATATGTGATCACACGACGCGTAAACGCATTGGAATTTAATCGAGTTTAATTCAAATTTAAATTTAAAAATTTGTCAACGACGGCATCCCATTTGTTGCGCCTAGTATCACTGATGAGATCGTGCAGAGCATACCCCTTCACGTTTAAAATCTTCCTCCCCCTCTCCAGTTTTTCAAATCAAAGAAAAACGAAAAGAAATCTCTTCGTTCAAATTTTTAATGGCCGAAGCCCCATCTTCAAATTCACGTCTTTACCTTTCCCCTTTCCTTCTTCAATTCAAAACCGAAAGCAGTAAAAAAAAAAAATGGCGCGCACAATTGGGGGAAGTCGCGTTCGTGATGGAGGGCGCAGGCACGAGGCGGCGTTCTGGGGGCGATTCTCGATTCGAGATGGAGGAGAAGCGGTGGCTATGGGATTTGGGAGGCGCGCACGCGCGTAAGCCGAGGGGAAGGTAGGCGACGTCTTGCAGTGATGTCGCGATGAAGGGGAGACGGCGCGGCGACGTCAACTAAGGGTCGGCGATGCTCGAACTCGAGCTTGTCAGGTGAGGGTCGCGCGACTTCGAGGGCGGGAGATAGATCGTAATCTGGGTTTCGATAGTTGCAGAAGGTATTATTTTTATTTTTCTTAATTTATAAATTATATGCTGCCTCAATTTGAAATTTTTTTTTTAAAATTAAGTTTAATATGTATATAGATCTGTGTCCATAATTTTACAGTAAAGGTATATTTAGTTTAAAAATTTAATACGTACGTATAGATAGAAATAGGAAATAGAAATAAAATAATGTATTCACAAGTTGTATATTCAATTTAGAAACTTAAATGCAGACTTGAAAAAGAGATTTGGGAATTTTAAAGTGTTTGAAAGCTAAAAACAAAAAAAACAAAAAAAAAATATATATATATAATAATAGTACATGCAGTTTTTAATTGAGAAAAAAAATATGTATGTGATTCAATTTATAAATCTATATAAGAAAATGGGTTTAAAATTTAATTATTTGTTTAACTTTAATTTTTGGTTAAATTAAATATAGCGAATGAAAATTAATTATGCAAATTGTCCAAAGATTATATAAAATAAAGATTGGAATTTATAAAGAATAGTTTTGAATTTAATTTTTGTTAAATTAAAATATTAAAAAGAAATTGTTGAAAGCCAAAAACAATTTATTAAGAAGGGGTTTAATTTTAAAATTGTAACCTTTAGTAAAATAAATTTATTAAACAAAGAAAAATAATTTTATTTAAGAAAAAAAATTAGTTGAGTTAGAATAAATAAGAAGGAAATAATAGATTAGAAATAAATAATAATAGGGATTTTAAAAATTGAAGAAAATTTAGTTTAAAACTAAATTACTAGTTAAACATAGATTTAGTTTCAAATGAAAAATATTTTTTGAAAAAGAAAATTTGTTTGAATAAAAGTTAAGTGGTTAAAAATAATTTATATTTAAGGGAAATTAAATTGTAGTTAAATAAATTTATTTAAGTAAATTTAGTTGAAATTTAAATTTTATTAGATTAAAACTTAATTTTTTATAAAATTTATTTAAAAGAAATTGATTTAAAGAAATTAATTTAAAGTAAAATAATTAGTTGAAATAAATTTAGTAAAGAAGAAATTGGTTTAAATAAAACTATTAGTTAATTTAACTATAAAAAAAATGAAATCGCCGATGAATCGAAATAATTTAATGAAAATTTATTATTCGATTTATTCGAATATTAATAAATTGTGTAAATATTTATACAAGGTATAAATCAAGGAAATCGAGTCAAGAGGGGAAATGGATTGCTAATAGAAGCAAAGGTGAGAACTTCTCACTCAAAAGGAATTTTATTGTTTATTTAAATTTTAAATAGTTGGATTTAAAATTTGCTTGACTGTATTGATTGAATGATTGAATGATGATTGATATATATATTGGATGTGAATAGACCCTATACGCCGTTAGTAAGCGGAGGTTATTTATTACACACATATACCGCGATATTCCACCTCGAAGTGGGATTGGTATTATATTATATATATAGCAATATATATATATATTGGCATATGTATATATTGCAGTTGATTGATTTCCCGCATTTTTTTTTAGCGGATGAGACCCTATGCGCCGTTAGTAAGCGGATATATTTTTATAAAATCCCATATACCGCGATATTCCGTCTTGAAACGGAATGGTATTGTGCTAATATCTGTGGATGCAGGGAAACAGGTTGGAGGGATCCAACTGGATTCCTCACAAATATTTATTTGATTTCATATATTGTGATATTTGATTGTTATCATGGATGATATATGATGTTTGAAAGTCGTGATTGACTATTGATGTGTTGCATCATCGGATCCAATTTTTGAAGTTTAAAAATAACGATTTTTATTTCTAAAGTGATTTTTGGAAATATACGTTTATAAAATATTTTTGGAATTGATTCATCTTAAATAAATAAACGTTATAATTTTAATAGTATAAAAATTATGATTTTTGAGAAATACAGTTAAAAGTTGATTTTTGAAAATATGGGATTAGTGATTTTATAAAATAGTTTGAACTGGGATTTCTGAATTTATTATAAGAAGTTAAAAAAATAGGATTTATAAAATTTTTATTTTATAAATCAAAATGATGAAATCATAAGGAGTTGAAAGACGTTTTAAAATAGTAATACAAATTGTTTATATTAAAAAGATTTATAAATTGATATTTATAAATGAAAAATATTGGAATTATAAAACGAGCTTTTATAAGTGTTAGAATGAATTGAGAATGAATTTCATAAATGAATGAAATTTATGGAAATATAACGGTGAAGTTATAAATGGAATTTTATAAACAGTAGGTTTATAAAATTTGTAAAGCTATTTAAAAGAATGGAATTTGGATAAATAAATGAATCTTATAAGTTATAAGATTTATAATTATGAAGTTTAAAGGAACGATTTTGAAAACAAATAAATTATAAGTATTTAACTTATAATATGAAATTTTAGTATATCATTGAGATATGAAATTGAATAGATTTATAAAGGAAATTTATGAAAGGAAGTTGTTATAAAATAAATAGAAATAGAATTTATAAACATTTTTTTTATAAATCCGCAACGACTTATTTTGATAAGTGAATTGTTGTAATTTATTTATGGAGTTATATTCATGTTTTAGACTGTGAATAATTCTTTAAAATAAAATGAATAGAAGTGATGAAATTTATTAACAAGTATATTCACGTTTTTGAATAGTGAATATTAGGTTAAAGAAATTATTTTGGATGTGATGTTTTAAATGGAATTAAAACGATCTAAAGATGTTTTAAAATGTATTGAGATTCGAAACCATAGATTTCGACATTCATTGTTGAAATAGACGTTTTCGAGAAATATAAGGAAATAGTAGATTATAACACTGTTGTTAATAAATGATTTCAAAAGGAAATATTTGGTATAGTATTGGTATTTATATATCTATTTTAATTTTGAATCCCTATACTAGTGATTTTGGGTTGTCGTAACGATGTTTTATGCAACATTCGTTTTGGCCCAAATAAATATGTTTAAGAGAATGATTTCCTTAAAGAATGAAATATATACTTAATTTCGATTAAAGTATATAGAATATTTTCCAAGTGTAGAAAATAAAAGGGTTGTGAATTACTTATTTAATAAGTACGGAAATGTTTTCCAATATAAAGTGAATATGTTGAGAATTTATCTTTTTGAAGATAAATTGAAATGAATAATTGAAATCGTTTATTCATGGATATTTTGGGAATGTAAATTCCTTATGGAATTTATAAATGAAGAGGGGATTTGTTTGAAAATAAATGTTGATTTATTTTTGAAGTGTGAAAACTATATATCTTGTAAAGATATTTTTGGGAAATAAATAATTTGGAAAATTATTTGGAATCTGGTGATGTTGGCATATCTATTGATAGTTCAATAACCGACTATCAATATTTACCTTTAAAAAGGTATTGGTTGTGATTTGTTTGAATTTGAATGCCACACTTATTTTTTTAAAATAAGCGCTCACTATTCGGGTTAACCGGGAAAGGACCTTGGGGTCGTATAACCCATTCCGAATACGTGATACGTCGTTATGAATTGCATTCGAAGATCGGTGTTGAAGACCGGATATTTTCGAAAGCGAAAGGGTTTCTTGTTGATTGTCTCTGCACTGGCTGATCCCCGGTATTGAGATCTCCATATGTGATGGGAAATCCGAACGTGACTAGAGATTTTTCGGATTGCAAGGACTTCTTTGTAAGTGCCTTCGGTTCTGTTCGAGCCCGGAACAGACTTGTATGGATTGTGTGTCTGACATTACAAATTGAGATATAAAGCCGATTTCTTTCAAATATATTTATGTTGGTGGCGGAGAATTTATTCTCTTAGCTTAACACCCTTCTTTGAGACGTACGAGCTCAGAGGTTATATAGTTGAAGTTATCAGCGATATATTCCCAATTTGGTAATGTGACATGCTGAGTGTTGCTGTGAAATGATCATTGTGTTGATTATTTGTGATAGGATCTTTTATTGGATCGTCTATCCTAGTGATCATTTCTATGATCATTTGTTTGACCCAAAGCATGGCTTTTGTATAAAGTATGTTTTTGTGAACGTGACTTCGTCGAGCCTCACAAACCGGTAATGGTCGAAACAGGAATTGTGCGGCAAGGTTTCCAGGGATCGCTTCCCTAGGGTATAGCCATTCCTTCTGGAAAAGGGTAGTATCATGGTATGGAGCCCAGATACTTACTCATGTTGAAAACACTTTATGATTGTGTGATGATGGTGACGAGCGCTCGGTGAAAGGTTCCAAAGGACCGGGAGTGGCATATCTGAGGGTTTGTAATATTCCTTGGGAAAAGGGATTCCCGGCTTTGTTTAGCGGAGAACGGTGGTTCTCGGGGCGTCCTTCCAGAGGCGTTTCCATGTGGCAATGGGAAGTTCCTTGGCCTGACCATTTGTAGGAAAATCCATTCTTCAAATACGAGCCTTGTACGGTTTTAGTTGTATAACCTGTCACGGAATATGGCAGTAACCCGTTATTGAACATGGTAGCTATAGTAGGCATAAGTGCGAAATGTCTATGCTGGCTAAGATTTATATCTTTATTTTCGAAATGAATTTTCTCTACACTATGCACTAGTAATAATATCAAATGTTCTTTTTAATACGTATCAAGCATCTTTGACTATCATAAGGAGAAATCTCCTCCGATTCTGCGTTTGCATGTGTGTGTGTGCGGGAGGCCTTATGGTAGTCTCATTTTTAAAAGCATTGCGAATTGATTTTAAAAATATTCCTCTATTTTGATTTTAAAGATAAATAAACTGTTTTGAGTTCTCACACCAGTCACATGACTGACTCGGAGTTTATTGTTTTCCTTCCTAAACTCTGGGTGCCCACCAATTTCCACACGGGCAGTCAAGAGTTAGGTTTATCAGGATATTCTGGAATTCAGGAGTTGCTGGAAGCAAGATGGATGGCATTGGCGTATTACTAGTATATAGTACTTTCTTTTCCGCTGCATTGTTTAATGTTGTACACTCTGATGATATGATGTAATGTAATGTAATAACTGATATAGTTCTTTGTTTAAAGATTATTTATTTAATTATTATATGTTGTTCCGCTGCGAATTGTGAGATTCTGATGTTGTTCTGTTATTTTCTGCTCCGTTCTATTTTCTATTTTCTTCTTCTCTCTATTTTTCTATCTTTTTCTCTCTTCTTCTGCCTCTTTCTTTTTCTTTCCTTCTTTCTTAAAAAAAAACAATAAGGGTTCGTATTTTCGTTCACCTTGAGTTAATCAATGGAGATTAGTGTCTATTCAAGGAGTACGGATTTACGGTTCTTTACATTTGGTATCAGAGCTTACGGTTAAGCGACAACCATGGTTCTGTTGGGTGTTACTCATTAGAGATAGAGTCAGCAGTTCTCTAGAATGAATTTGAGTGTAATAATAGATATGAGCGCGTATTTGTTAGTGAATATAAAATTGTTTTTAAATCGGGTAAATAAGATAATTTTGCCCAAAACTATTTTTGTATAGAAAAGAAATGATTTTTCTATGAATTATTATAGTATATGGTTGCATGATTGTTAGGAAGGGATAATATTGAATTATTGTCATTAGTATATGGAATTAAATAAAATAAAATGGATTGATTTCAAGTAAACTAACTTGATAAATTATTAATTCATGGACTAATGAATTGGAATTTGAATTGGTTAAATTAAAGTTTAGTCGTAAGCTAAATTTGAAGATAAATTTGAATTTGTATATAAGTTCAAGTAAGTAAAAGAAATAAATTGAAATTCTCTTTGTTAGTAATTAAGTAAAATTCGAGATGAATTGAATATGGAAAATTGAAATTTAAAATGAATTTGTGAATGAAACTAATTTGAAGTAGTAATATGAATTACTAAATAAAGGTTAATCGATAAAATTCAATATTTAGAATTGAGAATTTAATTCAAATAGATTTGAAATTGTGAATTGAATTCGGATGAAATTTAAATTGTGAATTGAATTGAAATGTAAAATTTGATGAAAATGGATATGTAACTTCAATAGTGAAGTAAAAATGTATAAGAAGTATATGTTGAAAATTTTGTAATAGATTGGCAAAATGGTTTGAATGTTGGAATTGGATGCTACTACTAGCAGGTTATACAGGTGTATAAAGGAATTGAGATTTTGATTTCAAAGATAAAATTGAATTGCTCGACATAAAGGTACGTATTTCAATTTCAGTATGAAATTTGATGACTTTCTTCTCTAGCCACTTGGCTTTTCTCTTTTCTTTTTGATTCTAAGGGGCCGTGGTGCCATTTTGTAGTCGTACCGAGCTAGCCGCGCAAAAGAGACGCTGGCGAAATATTTCGAAAATTTAGGGTGTTAGAAAAATTTTAAGAGATTTTGAAAGTTTGAAATTTGAATTTGAATTTAAATTTGAATGGTTAGGAAAACAATATTGTTTGGAACCTATAATCGAAGTTGGAAAGCTAGTTGAAATGATAGTGAATCTCTAGTAAAAAGATTTAGGTTAGTAAGTTGATAAAACTATTTGGATTGTGAAAAATGATAGACGGGATAAGGGCATTCTTCTTAACTTGTAATTTCGGGACGAAATTCTTTTAAGGAGGGAAGATTGTAACGACCCAGAATTTTAAACAATTTAATTTGGGAATATTTAATTAATTTGAAATATTTGAATGATGGTTTGAACTGAATTTCAAATTATCAGAATGAATTTGACGATAAAATTATAGAATTTAATCTATTGAAAGCTGAATAAAAATTTGAAACTTCAATTCTAAGCCAATTAAAAATATTTTAAAGGCTTGTAAAATTCATATTGATAATATTGGAGATAATAGAAGCTTCAGAATTGAAATTGAAAGTGAATTGTTCAGTTTTGAAATTAAATCGTTTGAATCGATACTTAAAATAGCCGTCCGAGGCACAGTCTCGGAATTCGACGAAACTAGTTCCATTGGGTCCGTAATATTGAATTATTACCGGATTTCAAATTTCGTATTTTTCGGAGTTAATATGTGATCACACGACGCGTAAACGCATTGGAATTTAATCGAGTTTAATTCAAATTTAAATTTAAAAATTTGTCAACGACAGCATCCCATTTGTTGCGCCTAGTATCACTGATGAGATCGTGCAGAGCATACCCCTTGACGTTTAAAATCTTCCTCCCCCTCTCCAGTTTTTCAAATCAAAGAAAAACGAAAAGAAATCTCTTCGTTCAAATTTTTAATGGCCGAAGCCCCATCTTCAAATTCACGTCTTTATCTTTCCCCTTTCCTTCTTCAATTCAAAACCGAAAGCAGTAAAAAAAAAAATGGCGCGCACAATTGGGGGAAGTCGCGTTCGTGATGGAGGGCGCAGGCATGAGGCGGCGTTCTGGGGCGATTCTCGATTCAAGATGGAGGAGAAGCGGTGGCTATGGGATTTGGGAGGCGCGCGCGCGCGTAAGCCGAGGGGAAGGTAGGCGACGTCTTGCAGTGATGTCGCGATGAAGGGGAGACGGCGCGGCGACGTCAACTAAGGGTCGGCGATGCTCGAACTCGAGCTTGTCAGGTGAGGGTCGCGCGACTTCGAGGGCGGGAGATAGATCGTAATCTGGGTTTCGATAGTTGCAGAAGGTATTATTTTTATTTTTCTTAATTTATAAATTATATGCTGCCTCAATTTGAAAATTTTGTTTTTTTAAAATTAAGTTTAATATGTATATAGATCTGTGTCCATAATTTTACAGTAAAGGTATATTTAGTTTAAAAATTTAATACGTACGTATAGATAGAAATAGGAAATAGAAATAAAATAATGTATTCACAAGTTGTATATTCAATTTAGAAACTTAAATGCAGACTTGAAAAAGAGATTTGGGAATTTTAAAGTGTTTGAAAGCTAAAAACAAAAAAAAAATATATATATATATATATATATAATAATAGTACATGCAGTTTTTAATTGAGAAAAAAAATATGTATGTGATTCAATTTATAAATCTATATAAGAAAATGGGTTTAAAATTTAATTATTTGTTTAACTTTAATTTTTGGTTAAATTAAATATAGCGAATGAAAATTAATTATGAAAATTGTCCAAAGATTATATAAAATAAAGATTGGAATTTATAAAGAATAGTTTTGAATTTAATTTTTGTTAAATTAAAATATTAAAAAGAAATTGTTGAAAGCCAAAAACAATTTATTAAGAAGGGGTTTAATTTTAAAATTGTAACCTTTAGTAAAATAAATTTATTAAACAAAGAAAAATAATTTTATTTAAGAAAAAAAATTAGTTGAGTTAGAATAAATAAGAAGGAAATAATAGATTAGAAATAAATAATAATAGGGATTTTAAAAATTGAAGAAAATTTAGTTTAAAACTAAATTACTAGTTAAATATAGATTTAGTTTCAAATGAAAAATATTTTTTGAAAAAGAAAATTTGTTTGAATATAAGTTAAGTGGTTAAAAATAATTTATATTTAAGGGAAATTAAATTGTAGTTAAATAAATTTATTTAAGTAAATTTAGTTGAAATTTAAATTTTATTAGATTAAAACTTAATTTTTTATAAAATTTATTTAAAAGAAATTGATTTAAAGAAATTAATTTAAAGTAAAATAATTAGTTGAAATAAATTTAGTAAAGAAGAAATTGGTTTAAATAAAACTATTAGTTAATTTAACTATAAAAAAATGAAATCGCCGATGAATCGAAATAATTTAATGAAAATTTATTATTCGATTTATTCGAATATTAATAAATTGTGTAAATATTTATACAAGGTATAAATCAAGGAAATCGAGTCAAGAGGGGAAATGGATTGCTAATAGAAGCAAAGGTGAGAACTTCTCACTCAAAAGGAATTTTATTGTTTATTTAAATTTTAAATAGTTAGATTTAAAATTTGCTTGACTGTATTGATTGAATGATTGAATGATGATTGATATATATATTGGATGTGAATAGACCCTATACGCCGTTAGTAAGCTGAGGTTATTTATTACACACATATACCGCGATATTCCACCTCGAAGTGGGATTGGTATTATATTATATATATAGCAATATATATATATTGGCATATGTATATATTGCAGTTGATTGATTTCCCGCATTTTTTTTAGCGGATGAGACCCTATGCGCCGTTAGTAAGCGGATATATTTTTATAAAATCCCATATACCGCGATATTCCGTCTTGAAACGGAATGGTATTGTGCTAATGTCTGTGGATGCAGGGAAACAGGTTGGAGGGATCCAACTGGATTCCTCACAAATATTTACTTGATTTCATATATTGTGATATTTGATTGTTATCATGGATGATATATGATGTTTGAAAGTCGTGATTGACTATTGATGTGTTGCAACATCGGATCCAATTTTTGAAGTCTAAAAATAACGATTTTTATTTCTAAAGTGATTTTTGGAAATATACGTTTATAAAATATTTTTGGGATTGATTCATCTTAAATAAATAAACGTTATAATTTTAATAGTATAAAAATTATGAATTTTGAGAAATACAGTTAAAAGTTGATTTTTGAAAATATGGGATTAGTGATTTTATAAAATAGTTTGAACTGGGATTTCTGAATTTATTATAAGAAGTTAAAAAAATAGGATTTATAAAATTTTTATTTTATAAATCAAAATGATGAAATCATAAGGAGTTGAAAGACGTTTTAAAATAGTAATACAAATTGTTTTATATTAAAAAGATTTATAAATTGATATTTATAAATGAAAAATATTGGAATATAAAACGAGCTTTTATAAGTGTTAGAATGAATTGTGAATGAATTTCATAAATGAATGAAATTTATGGAATTATAACGGTGAAGTTATAAATGGAATTTTATAAACAGTAGGTTTATAAAATTTGTAAAGCTATTTAAAAGAATGGAATTTAGATAAATAAATGAATCTTATAAGTTATAAGATTTATAATTATGAAGTTTAAAGGAACGATTTTGAAAACAAATAAATTATAAGTATTTAACTTATAATATGAAATTTTAGTATATCATTGAGATATGAAATTGAATAGATTTATAAAGGAAATTTATAAAAGGAAGTTGTTATAAAATAAATAGAAATAGAATTTATAAACATTTTTTTTATAAATCCGCAACGACTTATTTTGATAAGTGAATTGTTGTAATTTATTTATGGAGTTATATTCATGTTTTAGACTGTGAATAATTCTTTAAAATAAAATGAATAGAAGTGATGAAATTTATTAACAAGTATATTCACGTTTTTGAATAGTGAATATTAGGTTAAAGAAATTATTTTGGATGTGATGTTTTAAATGGAATTAAAACGATCTAAAGATGTTTTAAAATGTATTGAGATTCGAAACCATAGATTTCGACATTCATTGTTGAAATAGACGTTTTCGAGAAATATAAGGAAATAGTAGATTATAACACTGTTGTTATAATAAATGATTTCAAAAGGAAATATTTGGTATAGTATTGGGATTTATATATCTATTTTAATTTTGAATCCCTATACTAGTGATTTTGGGTTGTCGTAACGATGTTTTATGCAACACTCGTTTTGGCCCAAATAAATATGTTTAAGAGAATGATTTCCTTAAAGAATGAAATATATACTTAATTTCGATTAAAGTATATAGAATATTTTCCAAGTGTAGAAAATAAAAGGGTTGTGAATTACTTATTTAATAAGTACGGAAATGTTTTCCAATATAAAGTGAATATGTTGAGAATTTATCTTTTTGAAGATAAATTGAAATGAATAATTGAAATCGTTTATTCATGGATATTTTGGGAATGTAAATTCCTTATGGAATTTATAAATGAAGAGGGGATTTGTTTGAAAATAAATGTTGATTTATTTTTGAAGTGTGAAAACTATATATCTTGTAAAGATATTTTTGGGAAATAAATAATTTGGAAAATTATTTGGAATCTGGTGATGTTGGCATATCTATTGATAGTTCAATAACCGACTATCAATATTTACCTTTAAATAGGTATTGGTTGTGATTTGTTTGAATTTGAATGCCACACTTATTTTTTTAAAATAAGCGCTCACTATTCGGGTTAACCGGGAAAGGACCTTGGGGTCGTATAACCCATTCCGAATACGTGATACGTCGTTATGAATTGCATTCGAAGATCGGTGTTGAAGACCGGATATTTTCGAAAGCGAAAGGGTTTCTTGTTGATTGTCTCTGCACTGGCTGATCCCCAGTATTGAGATCTCCATATGTGATGGGAAATCCGAACGTGACTACAGATTTTTCGGATTGCAAGGACTTCTTTGTTAGTGCCTTCGGTTCTGTTCGAGCCCGGAACAGACTTGTATGGATTGTGTGTCTGACATTACAAATTGAGATATAAAGCCGATTTCTTTCAAATATATTTCTGTTGGTGGCGGAGAATTTATTCTCTTAGCTTAACACCCTTCTCTGAGACGTACGAGCTCAGAGGTTATATAGTTGAAGTTATCAGCGATATATTCTCAATTTGGTAATGTGACATGCTGAGTGTTGCTGTGAAATGATCATTGTGTTGATTATTTGTGATAGGATCTTTTATTGGATCGTCTATCCTAGTGATCATTTCTATGATCATTTGTTTGACCCAAAGCATGGCTTTTGTATAAAGTATGTTTTTGTGAACGTGACTTCGTCGAGCCTCACAAACCGGTAATGGTCGAAACAGGAATTGTGCGGCAAGGTTTCCAGGGATCGCTTCCCTAGGGTATAGCCATTCCTTCTGGAAAAGGGTAGTATCATGGTATGGAGCCCAGATACTTACTCATGTTGAAAACACTTTATGATTGTGTGATGATGGTGACGAGCGCTCGGTGAAAGGTTCCAAAGGACCGGGAGTGGCATATCTGAGGGTTTGTAATATTCCTTGGGAAAAGGGATTCCCGGCTTTGTTTAGCGGAGAACGGTGGTTCTCGGGGCGTCCTTCCAGAGGCGTTTCCATGTGGCAATGGGAAGTTCCTTGGCCTGACCATTTGTAGGAAAATCCATTCTTCAAATACGAGCCTTGTACGGTTTTAGTTGTATAACCTGTCACGGAATATGGCGGTAACCCGTTATTGAACATGGTAGCTATAGTAGGCATAAGTGCGAAATGTCTATGCTGGCTAAGATTTATATCTTTATTTTCGAAATGAATTTTCTCTACACTATGCACTAGTAATAATATCAAATGTTCTTTTTAATACGTATCAAGCATCTTTGACTATCATAAGGAGAAATCTCCTCCGATTCTGCGTTTGCATGTGTGTGTGTGCGGGAGGCCTTATGGTAGTCTCATTTTTAAAAGCATTGCGAATTGATTTTAAAAATATTCCTCTATTTTGATTTTAAAGATAAATAAACTGTTTTGAGTTCTCACACCAGTCACATGACTGACTCGGAGTTTATTGTTTTCCTTCCTAAACTCTGGGTGCCCACCAATTTCCACACGGGCAGTCAAGAGTTAGGTTTATCAGCATATTCTGGAATTCAGGAGTTGCTGGAAGCAAGATGGATGGCATTGGCGTATTACTAGTATATAGTACTTTCTTTTCCGCTGCATTGTTTAATGTTGTACACTCTGATGATATGATGTAATGTAATGTAATAACTGATATAGTTCTTTGTTTAAAGATTATTTATTTAATTATTATATGTTGTTCCGCTGCGAATTGTGAGATTCTGATGTTGTTCTGTTATTTTCTGCTCCGTTCTATTTTCTATTTTCTTCTTCTCTCTATTTTTCTATCTTTTTCTCTCTTCTTCTGCCTCTTTCTTTTTCTTTCCTTCTTTCTTAAAAAAAAAACCATAAGGGTTCGTATTTTCGTTCACCTTGAGTTAATCAATGGAGATTAGTGTCTATTCAAGGAGTACGGATTTACGGTTCCTTACAGATTAGATGGCCATCCTCCAATTTTGATTTGGAGTGTGTTTCGAGGTGGGCGTATGTGGCTGCTGCGTTACCACCAGCCCGTGTGCGTAATTGGTATATCTACCCTAGCATTGCCTTGTGTGTCATGTCACCTACCTTACCGAGCCTTTACTACGAGTTTGTTTTTCTCCCGTAGCCCGTGGAGTATTTAGGGTAGTCTCTCGATCTGAAGATATGCTGATACTGGATAGACTACTAGGACTATTATGTGTGAAGGGTGATATGGTTAGCCCGGAACGCTTTTTAAAAGTATGTTTATTTTACTGTAGACATTATTATAGTAGCGCAATATTACTACATAGTAAATAGTTTAACGGATCCTTAAAAGATGGGCGATCCCAAGCATCCTTTAAGTTACTGATGCATTTTTGTTACTGTTCACTTGAGTTTATTTACAGTTCATAAGCATTTATGTCCTGACTCGAGTGTTTTGTATTTTGCTTTACGCTCGAGTCAGATTGATTGAGTTAGCATTCAAGATTCACCTTCGGAGTTGGAGCTTTCCTTGAAGATTCAGCCATCTATTTTGTTTTAGTATCCAGTGTTTCAATGATGTATTCTAATTTGTACCCGATGTGTCCTGTTACTCTTCTGTGGTATCTTATTTAACTCTGATGTATCTTATTTTTATACAGTAGCTTCATGAACTACTATCTCTTTTTACTTCCGCTGCATTATTATATACTCTGTGTCTATGATCTGTGATTATTATTTACTGTATATTCTGAGATTTGCCAAATTTTTATTTACAACGCGGTATTTTCGGCAATTCAATTCCGGCATGAGTGTCTACCTATACACTTATAATGGATGCGAATGGTTGAAAATATCGGGTCGTTACAGTTGGTATCAGAGCTTTGGTAGCTCTAGGAAAAACTTAGTGTATAGGGTAAATGAAATTGCAGAATCACTTCCGTTCGAGTTTAAATCTCTTCCTTTTGACTCGATTCATTTGAATTTTTGGAACATTCCCTGCGGGTCCAAAATCCATTCGTGTCCCTCACTATTCATCTTCTTTTGATTTTGGAGTATCCCATAACTCCACTTCAAAAGGATCTTTATAATGAGTCGGCGGTCTCGCCAATCTCAAATTGATTTGTAAAGGGGTGAAACTCCTTTACAACAGCATCGATTCACCAAAGATTTCATATCCTCGGTTTAGATGCTAGTATCTCTTATTATCCTAAACTCTATCTCTTGAGGTCGAATGTAGATTTACCCAGAAATCCACATCGAACTTATACTTTAAGTCACGGTTGACCCGGTTAAGGTTGCCCGCGATTTATATAAGCTTATCCATCTTCCTATTCTGTTATTTAATCATCTCATCCTTGTTTCCAACTTATTTTCAAATCAGAATTTCCTTTGATTTGAGTTAATCATATTTGAATCTCTATCCTTCTTTGAAAAATCTATTCATGTATAGTGTATTTGTGAACAAATATTTAAAATTAATGTTTTGTTATATATTGTGTTGTTTGAGTTGTTGATGTTGATTTGGGTTTCCGATCGATTCGTCAGATCAACGCTATCGATAAGATTTTCAAAACATTTGAACAGAGCAAACTGATACAATATTATTTTAAAATTTGGTTAATGAAATAAATTTTGATACAGAAGTTTATGGAACTTAATTAATGATTTAAATTGATAATTTTAAATGATAATACTTGATTTATCATTTATTGTTCTACAAATGAATTTATAAATAGTTGTTTATAAATTTATTTGGGAACTGAAATGAATTTAAAACAAGAATTTGAGAATTTAAATTTCCGATGATTTCGAACTTTGGTTTAAAGTTTTAAAAAGGATATATTATGTAAAGTATTTCCAAATAGAAATTTGTTTCCAAAGAATTTTAAAGTTAAAAATTAGTGCTCTTCTTTTTGTCGCTGGAAAATAACTTCGGCGATGACTGCAGCATCATCGACGTTCATTTTCGAGTTTCTAAATGAAGAGACAGTTCCGTAGTCGTGCTACAGCTTTGTTTTGGGAATTTAATTGATTTGATTTTCTCAAATATGATTTGATTTATATATATATATATACATATAAGATTTAAAAATTTATTTGATATATTATGTATATATTATTGCTTATCTCTAAATGCTTTGAATGAGAATCGAAAATTAAATTCTTAAACTCTATCTTCAAGAATAATTTCAATTATAAAAAGAAAATCAAAAATTTGGATAAATGAATCAAACTTGAGATAATTGAATTGGAAAGTTTTAATTGTATAATACAATTGCATTCAATATAACTGACCTTAATTTTTAAAAAGTTAACAATGTAATTAGATAATATACAATATAAAAAGATTCTTATAAATAAAATTTGAGTGGTTATAATAAATGTTACACACTTAAATTTTAGTTATAAAAGATTAACAGAGGTAAATAGTGAAAAAGGGATTTTAAAGAGTTTTATTAAATAACTTAATAATCAAATTTGACTTAATATGGAACCTTAAGTCTAACCTAGGAAGTTTAATAAAGGTTATCTCTTGAAATGAATATGTTTGTGTAATAAATAATGTATCTCTGAATAGGTAAAATAAAATACATTTTATGGGATATTTTGTAATAAAGTTTATTTAACTTGGAATCATAGTTTAATTGATGTCTAAATGAATAAATGTGTAAAGAAATTTGATCATTATATTTGCTATGATAAATATTTTATTTCTGTAATAGGCATGTTTTGAAAAATGAATAATTTTGATTTTTATAGTTAAGGTGTATTTTTAATACCACTGAAATTCGATAATTGAGAATTTGATTTTCAAATGGAATTTTTAGTGTAACTTATTGAAGGAATATCTATTTTTGAAATGGGTATTTCAAATAAAGTGTTAGGTTATTTGTTAAATTAAGAGTTAAGTAAAATAGTGAACTTTTGACTTAATAAAGGAAGTATAGTTTGATTTGGATATTCCATTCATAAAATTTTGTTTTAATAAATATAAGTAAATGATATCCAAATGATTATTTCTAAAATTGAACTGATTGAAATACTAATATATCTACCGTAGCACTTTATAAGTGCTGCTGTTTCTAAAATAAAATGTTTTGGGAATTTTATAATTAAATAAATGAACTTGAAATGTTACAACTTTGAAATGAATATTATTTGACCTTGAATTTAAATGGTTTAAATAAAGATTATTTTAAAAGTGTTATGATTTTGGAGTATGATTTCCAAATAATAACATCTCTAAAGTATTATGATTCCAAAGCATTATAATTTCAAATTTATTATCTTATTTTGTTTTTCGAACTATCTTTTAGTTGTCCTTATTTCCCTTATCTTGCTACAGAATGGGGAGGCTATTGCTTGTACCAGTCTGTTTAGAAATCTTTCTATAATCTTTGATAATCTTGGGTACTCATCTGGATCTGAGCACTGCTTACTCATCTGAATCTTTTTCGTTCTTGTGTTCTTGGTTCTAGAGGATCTTGGGAAGATCATCTCCACATTGTTAAACTTAACTAAAGCAACAGTTATTAGGTATAATTTTAATCTTCTTGTCACCTTGTCTAAATCCTATTTCAGTCTATCTTTTTCTATGCTTTCCCGTACCCCATTCCTTTTCGGGAACGAAAATTTTTGAGTGGGGGAGAGTGTAACAACTCTGTATTTTGTAATTATTTTAATTGTATATTTTAATTTTTTTTATTTTAGTTTTGATTTAAAAACTTATTTTACTTATTTGAAATGATTAAATTTTATTAATTAAATATAAATCTTGATTTTATATGAATTATAATTCCAAACTTGCCTAAGTTGAATATTTTCCTGAAATGTTGATTTTGGTCAAAATAGTCAAACTTTGACTTTTAACTTAAAAATTTAAATGTTTGAAATTATAAATTTTATCTTTTATTATGAAAATAGATTCAATAACTTGAACACTGCTTTTTGTTTCGTTGAAAACGGAGTTAAACTGCAAAAGATATGTACATTTCAATTTTGAGTATAAATTGTTTATTTTGCAATTTTGTTATTTTAAATTGTATAAATTTTATTTCCTTTGTCATATTTTATTTTAATATGTTTTAATATTTTATATTATGTATATTTTGACTTTTAAATATTTTTAAAATGATAAAAGAATTTTTCCAAAAATTTACAGTATTTATTTCCTATTTTTTTAAAAGCTGTTTCTATTTTCCGCTATTTTTGTAACAACCCGATATTTTCAACCGTTCGCATCCGCACATGTCGGACTTGAATTGCTCAAAATACCGCATTGTAAATAAAATTTGGCAAATCTCAGAATATACAGTAAATAAAAAATCACAGAACACAGACATAGAGTAAGAAATGCAACGGAAGTAAAGAGATAGCAGTTCATGAAGCTACTATGTAATTATATCAGAGTTAAATAAAATACAACAGACTAAATAAAGTACAACAGAACTCTTAAGATGATAACCAAGTACAAGCTGAATAGAACAACAGAAGTGAAATAGATAAAACTAGATAAGCAGATAATCTCCAGCGATTCCAATCTCCAGAAAGTGGAATCCAAATCTGTGAATAACTCAGGCTGACCCGAGCGTAAATAAAAATACAAACACTCGAGTCAGGACAATATATACTTATATAATGTAAACCAACTCTAATGAACTGTAATAAGGTACAAGTAACTTAAAGGATGCCTGAGACCGCCCATCCTTTAAGGATCCGTTAAACTATTTACTATGTAGTAATATTTTGCTATTATAATAATGTCTACAGTAAAATAAGCTTACTTTTAAATAGCGTTCCGGGCTACCCATATCACCCTTCACACATAATAGTCCCAGTAGTCCATCCAATATCATGCCATCTCCACTCCGGGTGACTGTCAGGGGATACCACACGGGCTACGGGAGAAAAACAAACTCGTAGTAAGGGCTCGGTATGGTAGGTGACACGGCACACAAGGCAATGCCAGGGTAGATATACCAATTACGCACACGGGCTGGTGGTAACGCAGCAGCCACATACGCCCACCTCGGAACACACTCCCATATAAAAATCGGAGGATGGTCATCTAATCAATCACCAGTAAGAGTATAGTATTGAAGGAATGTGTCCGATAGGAGGAATGACCTCACTTGGCCCGAGATCGCTCCTGTTTTAGCCACCTTATGCCAACTCACGGGAGTTGGGTCCACGTAATATACCTCAAGAACGTCGCCACCATCCTACTTCATTCTGGAATCTCCACCGCGTACACGGTTGTTAAAGTGGTTTTCGGTATCGACAGAGAGTATGCCAGATATCCGATCCCGGTCTCTTTGCCAACCAATCGTTATTATAACCCGTAGTTATAACTTTTAAAATAATGTTTATACTTCAAAATAGGATATCATTTCAAATCCAAATCTTTATCAAAATAATGATTAAATTAATTCCAAACCATTTTAAAACATCATATCTTTCCAGAAATTCTTGTCAAATCATTTTAATATATCAAAATATCATATCTTTTCAAAAACCACATTTCAAATCATTTTAATATATCAAAATATCATATCATTTCAAAACCACATTTCAAATCATTTTAATATATCAAAATATCATATCATTTCAAAACCACATTTCAATCATTTTAATATATCAAAAATATCATATCTTAACAAAACTTCATTTCAAATCATTTTAATAAACCAAAATATCATATCTTTTCAAAACCACATTCATTTCAAATCATTATTCATTTTATTCAATTTAAAATACCATTTCAATTTACATGTCCAAACAGTTTATATTTCAAAAATCATTTTAAATCATTAAAATGAAGTTATTATATTTAATAATTAAATTATTAAATTTCCAAAAATTTCAACTTCCAAAGTTCATTTATTCAAGTTTATCAAAACAGTGAAAATTCACTTTTCGCAGCATTTAGAAAACGCTACGGAAAGTTACATTCAAAACAGTTCAATTTAACAAAAGACAACATTTTTAAAAATGTCGTAATAGGGTTTGCTTAATATTTCAAATAAACTTAGTTAAATTCAACAATTATAGCACTTAAAAAGATTGCTATAATAGCCTTTAATTAAATTTAGCTTTTTAGTTCATTATCATCAACTACATCATTTACAAATGCTGTAATATCATTTAAATTGCAATTAATAGCATTTCAAAAATGCAGTTAATTAACTTCAAATATTCAATATAATTTCACAACCAATTATATTTTCATTTAAAACATTTTTAACTTATAAAATCATACATTTTCGCATTTATAAACAACATTTAATTTTCCTTAAGTTCATGATTTTATAAAGTTAAATTTCCATTCAAAAATCAATATTTAATAATAATTCACTTATTAAATTTCAACATTCAAATTTAAATTCATTAAATTAAATTTCAACTTAACACTTAAGTTTAAATTTCAAAATATAACTTAATTTCAACTTTATTCACTCAACTTAAAATTCACTTTTAAGCCAAATTCACAAATTCCCATTTGGTTATATTTCAAAATTTCAACTTAAATAATCATCCCTTTCATTTTTTTAACTTTACTCAAAAATCATTAATATATTATAAAATCATTTTAAATTCATTTTGAATTCAAATTATCATAAATTTATCATAATTTCATATTTAATTTAATTTCCAATTATAATTAAATCAAAATTTCCAAAATAACTTACATTTAAATTTTCTAACTTTTCCATAATTTATTTAACCTATAAATTTCCAAAAAATCAATAATACTTTACAAAAATCATTTTTAATTATGTTTTAAATCAAAATATTAAAATATTTACATTTCAAACATATTTTTAAAAATTTTAGAAAAATATATTTTAACTACGGGTCTGTATATAATTTTCTAGCCTAGGTAAAGTGATACGGGTAATGTATCATTTCAACCCGTAATTTACAAAGAAAATCCGAGTTTTATCATTTCAAACCCACAGTCCCAAGTAAATGAAATAAAATGAAAATCGCTCAGGCCTATCATTTTAGCCCATAACGATTTTCCCTTATTCTAAAGTCCGTTCGGGTATGTATCATTTCAACCCATAGTGATTCTAATCTACAGGGAACTTGCAGTGTGATAAACTGATAAAAATAACAGAACAACATAATATAACAGTAACAGACGTTATAATAGGTGTTTAAGCATGGGTGAACATCATATAATCATAATATAGCATATGTAACATGATAATGCATTTTACAGATTCAAAAGGGGTCAATTTACTAGTTATATATGTACATATTGTCTGGTGAGGATAACTCACTTGTTTGAGCTGGAGACACAACAACGAATGCATGAATAAGATCCCAACAAGAACGATAACACGACACAAATATGAGTGGGAGAGCCAAAGTATCAATTCCCTTAGATACATTCAACAAGACACGTATAACAACACATAAGTTTCAACACAAAATACCATTAAACAAAGCTAGAAATGGACGCATAAACAAAGCCAAAGTGTTTGCACTTGCTTCCTACCATCTATGCTTCAACTATGGATCAGGTTTGCACGGCCAAAGAATGTATTTGGATCAGGTCATGGATTGGAATGGGTCGGCCTAGCCTAGATAAAGTGGTGCAACATTTGGTGATGCAAAATCTAACATTAGAAGGCAATAACAAGGATTCTATGCAACTACAAGGCTCGGCCAAGGCCAAGGAGGGCATGGACACTTTAGGTATGGTCAGGTGAGGTTGTGTAGAGGTGTGTTAGGTCGAGATCAGGTCAGTGGTGATGGTGGTTGGTAGGTCTAGGTGGCGGCTAAAGGGAGATGAAGGTGTTAGATGCAAACTAGGCTAGGCTTGAATGCTAGGTGATGGATTTGTGCATTTTGGTGGTGAGGCTTGCCTTGGGGTTGCTCGGCCTGATGGGGTGGTGGACTGGAGGGGGTGATGATCAGAGAATGAGGTGGTGGAGGTCGGCTAAGGGCTGGAGTTGGTGCATCCTATCAAATCAAGTGAGAACAAATGCAAACAATAAATAGAAATCAATAGAAAAACAAGAGAAAGGAAGAAGTTTCTACCCAATCATTTTGATCAACTATGGCCGAACCTTTTTTTTGTGTGAGAAATATTTTTGAGTTCACATGAAAAAGAATGAAGGAGGCAGCTGAAATGAGAAGGAATTGTACGGCCAAAGAAAAAAAAACAATAAAGATGTAGGTTAAGAAATGAAAAGGCAGAAGATTAAAAGACTTAGGAATGTAAAGGGTTTCAGAAACCTTTCATATTTCTTTATTTAATTTTTTTATAACTTTATATTTCTGGTAATAATAGCAATACCAGATAAAATTTCGAAATTTATCAAAATGTAATAATTTATATAAACATTTATCAATAATATAAAGTTAAATTAAGAAAATAGCTAAAAATAGTAAACTAGTCTGGAAAATTTGAAATTTAATAGAATAAATTTTATAAAATTCATATGAGCTTGTAATATATTTTTAAACATAAATAATAACATAAAATAAAAATATATTCACAAAATAAATATTTAAAATTTAATTTACATATAATTTTTTATGAAGAAAATAGCAGAAAATAGGAAAACAGCCTTCAAAAATAGGAAATCATCATAGTAAATTTTAGAAAAATTCTACTACTATTTTTAAAATATTTAGAGATGAAAATATACATAAATTAACATATTTACGCATATTAAAATAAAATATAAGAAAGAAAATATGATTTATAAAATTTAAAATAGGCAAAATTGCACAAAAAACCAATTATACTAAAAATTGAAATGTTCATAACTTTCACAATTTAACTCCGTTTCCAACGAAACGAAAAGTAGTATTCATGTTATTAAATCTATGTTCATAATAAAAGATAAAATTTAAGATTTAAAATAATTTAACTTTGAAGTTTAAAAGTCAAAGTTTGAACAGTTTGACCAGAAATTCACTTTATAGTAAAATATTCAAATTATACTAGTTTGAACTATAAATCACTTAATAATCAACATTTATATTTAAAAATGAAATGTTTGAAATACAATTAATTTAAAAATAAAAGAAAGTCCAATTTAAATAATATACAAAAATCTAGGGTTGTTACACTCTCCCCTACTCAAAACTTTTCGTCCCCGAAAAGGAATGAGGTACGGGAAAGCACAGAATTAGATAGAGTGAAATAAGATTAAGGTAAGATGACAAGGAGATTTAAATTACACCTGATAACTATTGTTATAGGTATGTTTCACAAGGTGGAGATGATCTTCCCCAGATTCTCCAAAATTAGGAACAGAAGCACGAAAAGATCCTCTAAAATCTGATTAACTCTTTCCGCTTGACCGACGGTCTGTGGATGAAAAGCAGTGCTCAGATTTAAAATGTGTACCAAAGATTATTAAAGATTATAGAAAGATTTCTAAACAGAAAGATTATAGATAGATGCCTATAACAGTTTATAACAAGATGAGGAAAATAAGGACAACTAAAGACAATTTGAAAACAAAATAAGATGATAAGTTTGAAAAAAAAAATAAGATAATAGGTTTGGAATTTCCATGGTTTCAACTTAAGTTGATAATAATTATTATTATTATTATTATTTATGTTTTATTTTTATTTTGCTTTTTATTTTATTTATATTTTTATACAAGTTACATAAATCTTAACTATTTCTAATTTCATTATCTTATCATCCAATTCTCTTAAACTAACAATTTTCAAAAATCATGGATTTGAAAAATCATCATTTATTATATTCAAAAATGTACTTAATAAATTTAATTCTTCTTTATTCCTAAATAAAAATTAAATTTATTCCTCTCAATATGTTTTATCACCTATGTTAAGATACTTACATTTATTATAACTGTTTTAATTTATTTTTGATTCCTTTAACATCATTTATATTGTAAATTATATAATTAACCCCTTTTTCTATATTTACCTCTGTCAATCTTTTATAACTAAAATTTAAGTGTACAAAATTTACTATAATCACTCAAATTTTATTTATAAAGCTTTTTATATTGTATATTATCCAATTACATTGTTAACTTTTGAAATTAAGGCAAGTTAAATTTGAATGCAATTGAGTATTATACAAATAAAACTTTCCAATTCAATCATTTCAAGCTTGAATCATTTATTCAAAAATTTTGAATTTCTTTTTATAATTGAAATTATTGTTTAAGGTAAAATTTAAGAATAAAATTTTCGACTCCCTTCAAACCATTTAGAGATAAATAAATATATGTACATAATATGTCAAATCAATTTAAATCATATATATATATATATTATAAATCAAATCATATCTTATAAATTCAAATCAATTAAATTCTCAAAGCAACACTGCAGCAAGACTATAGAACGGTCTCTTCACTTCGAAACTCGAAAATGAAAGTCGATGATGTCGCGGTTCATCACCGAAATTATTTTCCAGCGACAAAGAGAAGAGCACAAATTTCTTTAACTTTTCAAATTCTTTGGAAACAAATTTCTATTCAAAATGCTTTAAATAAGATATCCTTTTAAAACTTGAAAACACAAGGTTTGAAACCATCGGAAATTAAATTCTCAAATTCTTGTTTTAAATTCATTTCAGTTCCCAAATCAATTTATAAACAACTATTTATAAATTCAATTATAGAACAATAAATGATAAATCAAGTATTATCATTTCAAATGATTAATTTAAATCAATTTATTAAGTTCCATAAATTTACTTATATCAAAATTTATTAACCAATTTTTAAAATAATATTGTGTCAGTTTGTTCTGTCAAAGTGTTTTAGAAATCCTATCGATAGCGTTGATCAGACGAATCGATTTGAAACCCAAATCAACATCATCAACTCAAACAACACAATATATAAAACATAGATTTACAAGTATAGTTCAAAATGTTTGGAGATGGTTTAGAAACAAAAGACAAGATGGTTAAACAGAGTAGGGAGATGGATAAGCTTAAATAAACCGTGGGTAATCTTAACCGGGTCAACCTGACTTATAGAATAAGATCGATGTGGATTTTCTGGGGTAAATCTACATTCAATCTCAAGATGTAGAGTTCGAAATTATAAGAGATACTACCATCTAAACCGAGGATATAGAATCTATGGTGAATCGATGTTGTTGTAAAGGGGTTTTCCCCTTTTACAAATAAATTTGAGGTTGGTGAGACCGCCGACTCATTATGAAGATCTTTTGAAGTGGAGTTATGGGATACTCCAGAAACAAAAGAAGATAAATAGTGAGGGACATGAATGGATTTTGGAACCACGGGGAATGTTCCAAAATTCAAAGGAATCGAGTAAAAAAGGAAGAGGTTTAAACTCGAATGAAAGTGATTCTGTAAATACATTTACCCTATATACTGAGTTTTGCCTAGAGCTGCCAAAGTTCTGATACCAACTGTAACAACCCGATATTTTCAACCGTTCGCATCCGCACATGTCGGACTTGAATTGCTCAAAATACTGCATTGTAAATAAAATTTGGCAAATCTCAGAATACACAGTAAATAAAAAATCACAGAACACAGACACAGAGTAAGAAATGCAGCGGAAGTAAAGAGATAGCAGTTCATGAAGCTACTATGTAAATATATCAGAGTTAAATAAAATACAACAGACTAAATAAAGTACAACAGAACTCTTAAGATGATAACCAAGTACAAGCTGAATAGAACAACAGAACTGGAATAGATAAAACTAGACAAGCAGATAATCTCCAGCGATTCCAATCTCCAGAAAGTGGAATCCAAATCTGTGAATAACTCAGGCTGACCCGAGCGTAAATAAAAATACAAACACTCGAGTCAGGACAATATATACTTATATAATGTAAACCAACTCAAATGAACTGTAATAAGGTACAAGTAACTTAAAGGATGCCCGAGACCGCCCATCCTTTAAGGATCCGTTAAACTATTTACTATGTAGTAATATTTCGCTATTATAATAATGTCTACAGTAAAATAAACTTACTTTTAAATAGCATTTCAGGCTACCCATATCACCCTTCACACATAATAGTCCCAGTAGTCCATCCAATATCATGCCATCTCCACTCCGGGTGACTGTCAGAGGATACCACACGGGCTACGGGAGAAAAACAAACTCGTAGTAAGGGCTCGGTATGGTAGGTGACACGGCACACAAGGCAATGCCAGGGTAGATATACCAATTACGCACACGGGCTGGTGGTAACGCAGCAGCCACATACGCCCACCTCGGAACACACTCCATATCAAAATCGAAGGATGGCCATCTAATCAATCACCAGTAAGAGTATAGTATCGAAGGAATGTGTCCGATAGGAGGAATGACCTCACTTGGCCCGAGATCGCTCCTGTTTTAGCCACCTTATGCCAACTCACGGGAGTTGGGTCCACGTAATATACCTCAAGAACGTCGTCACCATCCTACTTCATTCTGGAATCTCCACCGCGTACACGGTTGTCAAAGTGGTTTTCGGTATCGACAGAGAGTATGCCAGATATCCGATCCCGGTCTCTTTGCCAACCAATCGTTATTATAACCCATAGTTATAACTTTTAAAATAATGTTTATACTTCAAAATAGGATATCATTTCAAATCCAAATCTTTATCAAAATAATGATTAAATTAATTCCAAACTATTTTAAAACATCATATCTTCCCAGAAATTCTTGTCAAATCATTTTAATATATCAAAATATCATATCTTTTCAAAAACCACATTTCAAATCATTTTAATATATCAAAATATCATATCATTTCAAAACCACATTTCAAATCATTTTAATATATCAAAATATCATATCATTTCAAAACCTCATTTCAATCATTTTAATATATCAAAAATATCATATCTTTCCAAAACTTCATTTCAAATCATTTTAATAAACCAAAATATCATATCTTTTCAAAACCACATTCATTTCAAATCATTATTCATTTTATTCAATTTAAAATACCATTTCAATTTACATTTCCAAACAGTTTATATTTCAAAAATCATTTTAAATCATTAAATGAAGTTATTATATTTAATAATTAAATTATTAAATTTCCAAAAATTTCAACTTCCAAAGTTCATTTATTCACTTAAGTTTATCAAAACAGTGAAAATTCACTTTTCGCAGCATTTAGAAAACGCTACGGAAAGTTACATTCAAAACAGTTCAATTTAACAAACGACAGCATTTTTAAAAATGTTGTAATAGGGTTTACTTAATATTTCAAATAAACTTAGTTAAATTCAACAATTATAGCACTTAAAAAGATTGCTATAATAGCCTTTAATTAAATTTAGCTTTTTAGTTCATTATCATCAACTACATCATTTACAAATGCTGTAATATCATTTAAATTGCAATTAATAGCATTTCAAAAATGCAGTTAATTATCTTCAAATATTCAATATAATTTCACAACCAATTATATTTTCATTTAAAACATTTTTAACTTATAAAATCATACATTTTCACATTTATAAACAACATTTAATTTTCCTTAAGTTCATGATTTTATAAAGTTAAATTTCCATTCAAAAATCAAGATTTAATAATAATTCACTTATTAAATTTCAACATTCAAATTTAAATTCATTAAATTAAATTTCAACTTAACACTTAAGTTTAAATTTAAAAAATATAACTTAATTTCAATTTTATTCACTTAACTTAAAATTCACTTTTAAGCCAAATTCACAAATTCCCATTTGGTTATATTTCAAAATTTCAACTTAAATAATCATCCCTTTCATTTTTTTAACTTTACTCAAAAATCATTAATATATTATAAAATCATTTTAAATTCATTTTAAATTCAAATTATCATAAATTTATCATAATTTCATATTTAATTTAATTTCCAATTATAATTAAATCAAAATTTCCAAAATAACTTACATTTAAATTTTCTAACTTTTCCATAATTTATTTAACCTATAAATTTCAAAAAAATCAATAATACTTTACAAAAATCATTTTTAATTATGTTTTAAATTAAAATATTATAATATTCACATTTCAAACATATTAAAAAAAATTTTAGAAAAATATATTTTAACTACGGGTCTGTATATAATTTTCTAGCCTAGGTAAAGTGATACGGGTAATGTATCATTTCAACCCGTAATTTACAAAGAAAATCCGGGTTTTATCATTTCAAACCCGCAGTCCCAAGTAAATGAAATAAAATGAAAATCGCTCAGGCCTATCATTTCAGCCCATAACGATTTTCCCTTATTCTAAAGTCCGTTCGGGTATGTATCATTTCAACCCATAGTGATTCTAATCTACAGGGAACTTGCAGTGTGATAAACTAATAAAAATAACAGAACAACATAATATAACAGTAACAGATGTTATAATAGGTGTTTAAGCATGGGTGAACATCATATAATCATAATATAGCATATGTAACATGATAATGCATTTTACAGATTCAAAAGGGGTCAATTTACTAGTTATATATGTACATATTGTCTGGTGAGAATAACTCACTTGTTTGAGCTGGAGACACAACAACAAATGCACGAATGAGATCCCAACAAGAACGATAACATGACACAAAGATGAGTGGGAGAGCCAAAGTATCAATTCCCTTGGATACATTCAACAAAACAAGTATAACAACACATAAGTTTCAATACAAAATACCATTAAACAAAGCTAGAAATGGATGCATAAACAAAGCCAAAGTGTTTGCACTTGCTTCCTACCATCTATGCTTCAACCATGGATCAGGTTTGCACGGCCAAAGAATGTATTTGGATCAGGTCATGGATTGGAATGGGTCGGCCTAGCCTAGAGAAAGTGGTGCAACATTTGGTGATGCAAAATCTAACATTAGAAGGCAATAACAAGGATTCTATGCAACTACAAGGCTCGGCCAAGGCCAAGGAGGGCATGGACACTTTAGGTATGGTCAGGTGAGGGTGTGTAGAGGTGTGTTAGGTCGAGATCAGGTCAGTGGTGATGGTGGTTGGTCGGTCTAGGTGGCGGCTAAAGGGAGATGAAGGTGTTAGATGCAAACTAGGCTAGGCTTGAATGCTAGGTGATGGATTTGTGTATTTTGGTGGTGAGGCTTGCCTTGGGGTTGCTCGGCCTGATGGGGTGGTGGACTGGAGGGGGTGATGATCAGAGAATGAGGTGGTGGAGGTCGGCTAAGGGCTGGAGTTGGTGCATCCTATCAAATCAAGTGAGAACAAATGCAAACAATAAATAGAAATCAATAGAAAAACAAGAGAAAGGAAGAAGTTTCTACCCAATCTTTTTGATCAACTATGGCCGCACCTTTTTTTGTGTGAGAAATATTTTTGAGTTCACGTGAAAAAGAATGAAGGAGGCAGCTGAAATGAGAAGGAATTGTACGGCCAAAGAAAAAAAACAATAAAGATGTAGGTTAAGAAATGAAAAGGCAGAAGATTAAAAGACTTAGGAATGTAAAGGGTTTCAGAAACCTTTCATATTTCTTTATTTAATTTTTTTATAACTTTAGATTTCTGGTAATAATACTAATACCAGATAAGATTTCGAAATTTATCAAAATGTAATAATTTATATAAACATTTATAAATAATATAAAGTTAAATTAAGAAAATAGCTAAAAGTAGTAAACTAGTCTGGAAAATTTGAAATTTAATAGAATAAATTTTATAAAATTCATATGAGCTTTTAATATATTTTTAAACATAAATAATAACATAAAATAAAAATATATTCACAAAATAAATATTTAAAATTTAATTTACATATAATTTTTTATGAAGAAAATAGGAAAACAGCCTTCAAAAATAGGAAATCATCATAGTAAATTTTAGAAAAATTCTACTACTATTTTTAAAATATTTAGAGATGAAAATATACATAAATTAACATATTTACACATATTAAAATAAAATATAAGAAAGAAAATATGATTTATAAAATTTAAAATAGGCAAAATTGCACAAAAAACCAATTATACTAAAAATTGAAATGTTCATAACTTTCACAATTTAACTCCGTTTCCAACGAAAAGAAAAGTAGTATTCATGTTATTAAATCTATGTTCATAATAAAAGATAAAATTTAATATTTAAAATAATTTAAATTTGAAGTTTAATAGTCAAAGTTTGAACAGTTTGACCAAAAATTCACTTTATAGTAAAATATTCAAATTATACTAGTTTGAACTATAAATCACTTAATAATCAACATTTATATTTAAAAATGAAATGTTTGAAATAAAATTAATTTAAAAATAAAAGAAAGTCCAATTTAAATAATATACAAAAATCTAGGGTTGTTACAATTTTCTTCATCTAAACTATATTTAAATTAAAATTTATTTAGTTATTTTGTTACTTCCTTTTTCTTTTGTATTCTTATCTTTATTTATAAATATTTTTAAGTACATAAAAAATTTTCCCAAGTTCATTGCACTTATTTTTCATATTTTCAAGACTAGTTGCAAATTTTGCTGTTTTATTTAATTAAACTATATATAATTAATAATTAATTAATTTATTTTTGTTTATTTACTATATTTTCATATTTTAACTGAATTTATATATGTTTTTCAGTTATATAAAAATTTAAAAAGAAATAGTGAATATATGAAGAGTTTGAAATCTTTTGTATGCTTAGTCCTTTTGCATTCCGACCTTTCACTTTCCAAACTCCATTCATCAATGCTTTGGCCGTACCTTACTCCATCTTTCAGCCACATTCCTCACTCTTTCTCACGAAAATTTTATCATCTTTCTTGAGAAAAAAACACATGGCCATTTGTTTTACAAAAATTTGGTAAATTCTATCATCTTTCTTCTTGTTTTTATGATTTTCCTATTGATTTTTGCATTGATCCTTCTTGTGTTTTGCTAGGCCTAGCCTCTACCACCACCATCCTCTCCACGATCATCTCCAGCAGCTCATAAGCCTCTCCTCTGACCAAGACAGTAGCCATGACCATCCATTGATGTTGCACCACAAAATTTGCACAAAAGTTCCACCAAACTAGCCTAGCCAAACCCTTAAGGCCATAGCCTTCATTTTTAACCTAAACCACCTCCATGGCCGCCACCACCAGTCCCTCCACCACCTCTGGCCGCCACTCCAGCCACCACTTGACCATCCCCTTGCATGACCAAGCCCAAGCCCTGGCATGCCGAACCTATAGTTGCACCAAAAATCCACTTAATTGCCTTGACTTTTGTATTTCTCATGTCACAACTTCCACTCCTTCATATCCAAGTTAGGACGAGCCATATGAACCCATGTTGACCCAAACACGAGCCATGTTGGCATCTAGGCTGAGCCTAGTGTGATGAGAGCAAGCCCATTTGATCATGTGATAAGCTTATGTTATCGTGTGCAGGTCTTTTGCTTCTAAGGTTTGGTCATCTCTCTTGTTTTGCAACTGTTTTGCAAACTAAAGTTGTTAAGTATATTTGTATATCGATATCCATATTTGTGCTTATGTATGTTATATTTTATGTTGTATACAAGGGTCTCCATCTATTCAAATCAAATCGTGCTTGTCGTGCCTTTGGAATCGCTCTTGTATGTGTTGTTTATCTCTAGCTTTGATAAATGTGAGTCTTTCTCACTCTGACATTTATACTTATGAAATAGTGAATTGATGACAAGTGATTAGTAATATAAAATGTTATGCAAGTTAATGTTGATCATATGATATGCTATACCATGTTATTACCATGTTAAAACTGTTAATTATCACCTGACATCTGATATATGAACATTATATTGTGACATTGACATTGTTTATATTGTTATGCATATATTCACACTGCAAGTTCCCTGTTAGAATAGAATCACTATGGGTTGAAATGATACATACCCTAATGGACTTTAGAATAGGGAAAAATCGTTATGGGCTGAAATGATAAGCCTGAGCGATTTTTCGTGTATTTTATCTGACTTGGGATTGCGGGTTTGAAATGATAAAACCAGGTTTTCTTTGTAAATTACGGATTGAAATGATATATATATCCGTATCACTTGACCTAGGTTAGAAAATTATATACAGACCCCGTGGTTTATTTTTAAATGATTTTTTTATGTATTTTCAAAAGTATGAAATTTTGATTTAAAAATATATATATTATGGTTTTAAGAAAGTTAAATATTAAATCTTGAAATTGTGAATTTTAGTGAATTCAAGTATGTAAATTTGGAGTAAATGTGATGTTTGACTTTAATTTTTTTTTTAAATGTAAATAAATAATGGAAATTAAATTTAAAGTTTTGAAATGATATTTGAAGTAAAATGTTAAGTTTATTAAATTTATAAATAAATAAACAGTGAATTTTGACTTAATAAATGAATGGAGTTTGTAAAATTGAATATTTGATCTTAAAATTTTATTGTGTTAAATCATATGTTAAAATGATTTTCAATGTAAAATTTTGAAGTCTAGAAATATGATTTTTAAGTTGTAATAATAAAAATTTGTAGTTTTATAATTATTTTTGAAAAGCTAAAATGAAACCTGGAATTTAATAGCATTTTCAAAATGCTGTAGTCTTTTGACAGCATTTTTAAATGCTATTGTTTTGAATCTAACAATGTTTGAAATACTAAATATCTATTACAACATTTTATAAATGTCGTTATTCTTGAACTAAACCATTTTGGAAACTATAAGCTATGATAGCACTTTAGAAATGCTGTCGTTGCTATAATTTGACAATGTTTTGAAATGTTATAGATTTTTACACTGTTTGGGCTATATTTTAAAGTGTTAAATAATTTAACTTTTGAAATGGATTATTTGTGAAATTTTAGAAGTTTTGAATATTTAAATTTGAATTTTTAAGGAATTTATATTGAATTTGAATTTAAATAAAGTTTACTTGGTTATGTGTTAACGGAATGAGATGTAATGAGATAAATGAATTTTTGAATGGAATTTTCAAATGTATTTTGTAATGATGTATGAAATAATAAATGAACGAAATATTTTATTTTTAAATGATATTTAAATTTGAATATTTGGATTTGAATTCAAATAATGATTTGATTATGAAGTTTTGAAAGGACGTAATATTTTAATGATTTTGAAATGATTGGAAATGATTTGATCTTTATTTTAGTAAAGAATGTGAATGTGGAATGATATTTGATTTTGATTTATTTGATAAAGGAATATTGAAGTTTATATTTATATGAAAAGGTATTTGGTTTAATTGTAATGTAAGTTTATTTAAATAATATTGGATTTATGAAATGAATATTTCAAAACTACATAATAATGAAATTAGCTTTGAGATATGAATATACAGAATTATAAAGTTTAGTTTTGAAATGTGGGATATTAAAGTTTGGAAATAAATTAAATTGGATTTTTTTATCTTGTAGATCAAATCTATATTTGAAATTTGTAATATTTTAAATGTTTTGTTAGACAACTAAAATGAATTAAAACTGATGGTTTGAATTGAATTAAATTGGAAATTTGAAATTTTGGTTTCATTGAATAAATTTGTAAAGTGTAATGAATTAAAAGATTGATTTCAAATGAACGATTTCGGAATGTTATGATTTTCAAAGTGTAATGATTTCAAGTATTTTGTTTTCGAAAAAGTTATACTTTGAAAGTATTATGAATTTTTTTAAAGGTGAATATATGTTTGAAATGTAAATGATAAACTATTTTATTTGAATATAGTTTTGAAATAAAAATGGTTTCGGTTTCGAAGTGTAAACTATTTTGAAAGGAATATAGTTTTGAAATGAAATGATTTGATCCTTTTGAAGTATAAACTATTTTGAAATGACCACGGCGTTATAATAACGTTTGGTTGTTAAAGAGACCGGGATCGGAAGTTGTCATACCCTCTATCAACTCCGAAAACCACTTTAACAACCGTGTACGCGGTGGAGATTCCAAAATGAAGTAGGATGGTGGCGACATTCTTGAGGTATATTACGTGGACCCAACTCCCGTGAGTTGGCATAATGTGGCTAAAACAGGAGCGATCTCGGGCCAAAGGAGGTAGCACCTCTAGTCGGACACATTCCTTCGATACTATACTCTTACTGGTGATTGATTAGATGGCCATCCTCCGATTTTGATTGGGAGTGTGTTCCGAGGTGGGCGTATGTGGCTGCTGCGTTACCACCAGCCCGTGTGCGTAATTGGTATGTCTACCCTGGCACTGCCTTGTGTGCCGTGTCACCTACCATACCGAGCCTTTACTACGAGTTTGTTTTTCTCCCGTAGCCTGTGGAGTATTTTGGGTAGTCTCCCGATCTGGAGATATGCTGATACTGGATGGACTACTGGGACTATTATATGTTAAGGGTGATATGGGTAGCTCGGAACGCTATTTAAAAGTATGTTTATTTTACTGTAGACATTATTATAGTAGTGCAATATTACTACATAGTAAATAGTTTAACGGATCCTTAAAGGATGGGCGATCCCAAGCATCCTTTAAGTTACTGATGCATTTTTGTTACTGTTCACTTGAGTTTATTTACAGTTCATAAGTATTTATGTCCTGACTCGAGTGTTTTGTATTTTGCTTTACGCTCGAGTCAGATTGATTGAGTTAGCATTCAAGATTCACCTTCGGAGTTGGAGCTTTCCTTGAAGATCCAGCCATCTATTTTGTTTCAGTATCCAGTGTTTCAGTGATGTATTCTGATTTGTACCTCATGTATCTTGTTACTCTTCTGTTGTATCTTATTTAACTCTGATGTATCTTATTTTTATACAGTAGCTTCATGAACTACTATCTCTTTTTACTTCCGCTGCATTATTATATACTCTGTGTCTATGATCTGTGATTATTATTTACTGTATATTCTGAGATTTGCCAAATTTTTATTTACAACGCGGTATTTTGAGCAATTCAATTCTGGCATAAGTGTCTACCTATACACTTATAATGGATGATAATGGTTGAAAATATCGGGTCGTTACAATTATCTTCTTCGGAAACTATACTGTAAATAGATTCGTTATCAGAATTATCGTTTATACTTTGTAAATCGTATTCTCCTAATTCGTCTACTAGATTGGCTCTGTACTGATTATTTGCACGATTTGGACATTTATTAGCTAAATGATTTGGGTCGCCACATATATAACAGGTACATTTTTTATTATATGGTTTTTGTTTTTCAACATATCTACTGTGTTTACGCTTGTCATATTTTACCGATTTTCTTAAGATCTTTTTTCTCTTTTTGTATCCATAGGCTTGAGGTGTATATATTGCTGTTTTATAGAATGCCCATGCTTGCCTTTTAATCTGCTCTTGCATAGTGGTTTCTTTACATAATTCTTCTAATTTTTGGAAAAAAAAAGTAATTCTAATTCCAATACCGAATTCCTTTTCCGTTCCATGATTATCTGTCCATTTTTTATGTATATTTCGTCCTAAATCTCCTGGTAATTTTGTAAAATATCTATCACATAATTCGTCATCAAAAGCTTTACCTATTTGCACTATCATTGTTGCAAAATCTTGGATAAATTCTTTAATGTATTTAAAATCACTAATGCTTAATTGTTCTAGATTTCTTATAGCTGTATCTTGTAATGTTGTATTTCCTTTAGCTGGATCCATACCAATTATTATCGTTCGGATCATTGATGTAAAATTATATGGGTTGTCTCCTAATGATTTTTGTCCAACTATTTAATCAGGATTTACTACTTTAAAACTCTGATATATTCCTAATGCCATTGGGCCTAAGGTGGTTTCTAGTATTGCAAACATATCCATATCTCCTCGTTTATTAACTTCCTAGTAGCGTATAACATTTTGTTCCCAGATTAATATTTAATCTTGCCATAATTGAGGGCTTTGATTCTCTAATAGTAACATATTAGAACTATAAATTTTTGTATATGATTTCCTAATTCCTTTTCCTATTTTGATATTGCCTTCTGTATAACTAATACTAGGAGGATTCCATGATTCTCTTTCGAATGTTTTTTCATCATATCCTACTCCTGGTCTTGTAAATTCATTTCTTGGTCGTTTACTTGATGAGGCTTCTGTAATCATTGAATCTTGGTGGTTTGTTTCATTTTTTTTGAGTGTATATATGACTTAAAGGAATTTTTCCTGTACTTATATCATCTACTAATGCTAAGTTGTAATATTCACTTAATGTGTTGAATGCTGTTTGTTAATTCATTTGGAGATTCATCTTACATTGTATGATCATATTATCAATTTCTTCTCTTACATTTTCAACTGTTAACTTTTTATTCATCATTTCTACTAAGGATGTTTTTGTTTCAGTTTTAAATCCTGTTTCTAGATTTTCAATTTCTTTAATAAAATCATCTTCGATTTGGGTTTCATCTATTTGTTGTATTATTTCTTCATCTATTGGTAAGTATCCGATTACGTCTTCTAATTCATCATATTCTAATTCTATGCCAGTATCATATTCATCATAAATTGGTCCTTCTTCCCAATTTAAGTTATTATATTCTGTCTCTTCATCACAATGTTGTACTATTTCAGATTGTTTTGTTTTATAGTTATTAAATCTAATACTTGGTTCGTTATATTGATTTGTATATATGATATGCGATTTTTGAACTAATAGTGTTTTATCATTGGTGACAAAATCTTTTAAGGACCATTCGAGTCCTGCTAAATCTTCTTGATTAATTCTTCTAGATTCTATCATTTGAATGCCTTTACTTGCTATGTTGTGTACTATTCCTGTTAAATTTAGATTAAATTTCATACCTGATATGTTTGATTCTTTTCCTAGTAATCCTATACTGATAATAATTTTTTTTTCAATATATCCTTCAAATCCTTTTGCTTGAAATCCCATTTTTAGATTTCCTAAATTATCTATGCTTTTAATAATGTCTGGCACACAATATATAAGAGTGGAATTATTGCTTAAATCTACTTCCATTCCTGATATTAATGCTTTTTCAATATCGGAGGTCCACGATTTATCTAGGATTAATGTTAACAGCTTTGTTCCTAAGCCTTTTCTAATTATTGCTTTTATTCCTATTACAATTAGTCCTAAATGGAAAAATATTTTTCCTATATTCTTTAACTTTTCTATTGTTTTTGTGGAAATTATATTGATCATTTCGCTGTTATCTACTATTCTAAGTTCCGCTTGACGAGTGTTTCATATTAAAGTAGTTTTTAAGTTCATTACTCCTGTTTGATATAAAACTTTTAGATTTAGTACATCTAGTTGATGGTTATTATATATCTCTTGATTTTTATCCACATCTATTTCTTTATCAATTTGTATTATTTGTTTGTCTTTCTTTTTATTGAATATCGACATGATATTTTATATTTCATCTCTAGTCATAGTAGTAGAATTACGTCTTGTTAAGGCTCTACTGGATCCTGATTCTGGTTGTAAATTCATTGTGTAGGTTTCCAAAATTTGTAAAGTTGTTCTGGCTTTTTTGTTATTATTTGTAAATGCTGACAATCCCTTCCTACTGATAGACTATTTACCTTTTCTGTTAGTTGATTAACCTTTTCAATTAACTGAAGATTTATGCTTATTAAAATATTAAATAAATGTTGATATTCTTGATCTGATTGACTATGTCCGGAATATCTAGAAAAGCCTTGATCGGGAACTGGTCTTAAGTTATTTTCTTCTTTAAATTCGTCCGCTTTCTTTTTTGTTTCTATTAGTTTTTTATTCATTAACTTGCTACTACCTTTTTCATTTCTTCGATTACTTGTTCTACCCTTTTAATTTTGTGATCAAACTTGACTGTTTGTTTTTGTAAGTCTTCTAATATTCTTTTTGATTCTGTTTCTAAATATTTTGGTTTATTAGTTTCTAGCAAGAATTTAAGTAGGGTTATTTCTTCTTTAGTAGGTATATTCTTTTTAATATGAACTAACTGGTTTTGAATAGTATTATTTTGATCTTTAAGAAAATCTAGATTGGAACTAATCTGCCTTAAATTTTTGTTTTTCTCTTTAGTAGTTTCTTTTAAGTTATTTATTGCTCTAGTTATTGTGTTATTATGGGATTCGCGATTACTTGCTTGACTAATTAAAAAATCTACAACACTATTTATTTGCATATTGTTACCATGCAACTGATGACCAAATTGTTGTTCAAAGTAACAAGGAAACTTATATTTGTCTAGACTGACAATATTTCGTTCTTTAAGAGAGTATTCTAAATTTAAATATTGCAAGCGTTTAACTGAATGTTGAAAATCTATTTTGAAAAGGTCACCTTCTTTACTTCATAAATTAATTACTCGTTCCACAATTTTGTAAACAAATTAAAAGTTAAAAGATAATTAACATATTTTAAAATAAGCAGCTAACTATGTCTTGATTATGAGCTTGATTTTTTCCTTTGAGTAAACAAAATCTTATGTTAACTTTCATCTGACATAATTAGGTTTTACGCTCTTCCTAGCTACCTGAGTCAGACTTATTTGCAATACAAAACTCGTTTTACTGCTCAAGGATAAACCATGCTCTGATACCAAAAATTTAAAATAAGAAGATCTTTAGCAAATTTGATTTAAAATAAGAAGATCTTTAGCAAATTTGATTTAAAATCAAAAACACTAGGTAAAAAAGAGAGTAACCGAGCTCAAAAAATATCGGCCACACTTTGCACAAATAAGCTTACTTGTATTTGATGGTGTTACAGAAGTGCCTAAAACAGAGTAAACGAGTTTTATTTGTGCAAAGTACCCAAATCCCATAGCATAATTAGGTTTTACGCTCTTCCTGGCTACTTGAGTCAGACTTATTCGCAATACAAAACTCGTTTTACTGCTCAAGGATAAACCATGCTTTGATACCAAAACGGGTTGTGTGGCCGATATTTTTTGAGCTCGGTTACTCTTTTTTTTTCCTTTTTTTAATTATTGGTAGGATTTTTGCTGGTCATATAATATTAATAGTTCTTCAATCATATTTATAAATAAACCAAAAACATACCCAGCTAGATAAAAAATTACTACTCGTATTACAGAAATCAAGAAATATGCCAAGTCATGGAAATCCATACCTGATGTTTTCCTTGTATGAATAGAATTGAGAAAGCGTTGGCTTCTATGCGGCGGAGCGAAGTAGTACTGAAGACGCGCGGTGGATGCGGACGCTCTAAGATTTTTTTTTGTAGGAGGGGCAAGTCTTTAACTTAGAGGAAGTATAGAAGATGAACATAAGGTTTTAATTTGCCATTGATTTCAGAGAGCTTATAGATTTTATTTACTAATTTTCGATGATTACAACTGAGTTACATAACTACCTTATATAGGCTATTAGCCCGTAGATCCGGTCATTTGATTACTTACACCTACTAACCTTTACAGGACACTTAATTTATATGAAGTACAAAGTTGGCACAACATTATAAAGTTGGTCTGATAGGTGTTAAAACTTTTTTTTAGTGCAGGAATCTTCTTTTGGTGGTATGCATGTATTGGACTGTCTTCCGCAAACCTAATTACATGTCTGTGTGGATCAAAGTTGTCGATAGGATAGAATGGTAGTAAGTATTTGAATCCTGTAGAGCCCCATATCTGCTTTATAGTGGTTTCTACATAGAAATAAAGTTCACGCCAATGGGGTGGTGGTGACAATAATTCTTCTCTTTGGTGAAACTCCCATGGTCTATGGCTTTGAAAACAGATTGGCTTTCGTTCATATATCTGTGCTCCTTGAGGAACTGCATAGCGCTGTGAAATTTTATTAACAAAAATCGAAATTCTGTGTTTGGCTAGTCGTTCAGTGTTTTTGTTATCGAACAAGAACTTTGGGCAAGTGGAATTAATACACAATGTGACTGGATTTCTGAATGAGAGCATACTATGGAGAATTAGACTTAGCTTCCATCCAAACATCTCTAAGTACTCTGTGTTACAATCTATGTTTAGTTTGAGTCCTGAGAGAATACCGTGGTCAAATAACGTGATCAAAGTGTCAAAATCTATTGGAGTTAATTCGAAATCTATTCGTGCTCTAAGAATATTGGATCTACAATCTTGCACAACTTTGCATCCTCCTGGTGAATTTTCTGACCATTCCTTTAGTTTCTCCTGCAAATTCTGCATTTGATTCTCCCATCCTTATGCTACTAATTCATTAATCTTGATTTCAAAATTTGGATATTTGTCATATAGTGGTTTTAGTGCCTTTCAAGATTTAAGTTTAAGCATAGCTTGGAGCTGGTCATAGGATAGAGTTGTACTTGGAATGCTTGTTTCCTGTTTTAATTGCTTTACTTCTTTAGCTAAGGCAAAGATTCTGGTTTCATAATGCTGATTCGTTTGTTGTATGTAGGCTAATTCTCTTTTACAGTTCTCTAACTCTTCTATCTTGTTTTGGAGTAGAAACGACTGCTGCTGACTTTGATTTAACTGAGTATGCAAGGCATAAATTTGCTCTGCCTGGTCATTCATTATATTCTCTGGAGATTTTGGCATTAAAGTAGTAATTTGCGAGTACGATTGTTGACATTGTGGATCGATGTAGAAGTTGAGACCCAGTTGTTGTCTAGCTGCTTCTATGGCTTCGTTTAAAGAATAAAATCCCCTAAACCTTGGGTTAGGATAATTTTGAACTGAATTATGGACCTGACTAAAGTGTTTAAAAATTCCAACATATAGTCCTTCAAAGACTACATAGGAGGAAACGTTTTTTGATAATGGTTTTTGTTGTATTTTCGAAAAATAATTTGCAAAACAGTTTGCCAAAATTATTTTGTGTTTACGGTCTGTAGCTACAGTTTTTAAATTCCATAAATGATCTAACAGGTATTGTTGCGATTTGTCTGTAATTCTGATCATAAGCCTAAATTTTCTTGGGTCATTATCTTGAAAAATAGCTATGTTATACTGACCAAAGGTCATTGTGGGAATCTTGAAAGTATTTGCTGGTGCTATATTTGTCTGTGAGCTACTTGGCAATGTAGAGGTTTTAACCTCCTTTTCCGTCTTTGAACATCTGGAGAGGTGTTAGCCTCTTTAATCTCTGTTTTTACTTCTGCATCCATCATAGCCACCTAGAGATAATGTAAAAAAACATTTAGCTAATTGCCTGGAAAGTAAATCTGCTAAATGGTTGTCTTTGCCTTTTATATGCTCAAAAACGATTTTATAACCACATCCTTGGATTAAATTTTGCAAATTTAACCATCTGGTTTTATTTATCTTTTTGGAATTTTCATTATTGATGAATTTGACAATGGCTTCGCAATCTGTTCTGACAGTAAATTCTTTGGTTAACTGTATCTTAAATTTGTCTAATGCATTAATAAGGGCTTGTATTTCAAAGTCTATACTAGTCCAGTTTTGCCCAAGTTTACTAAACGTACCACTAGCATATGACGCTATTTTTTCTTGTGATTTATCTGCAAATTTGTCTATTTTGCAAATAAGGATGGCTCCCCATCCTTCTTTGCATCCATCGCATTCGATTATAATATAGTCTGTGGTTAATGGGAGTTCTAATGTTTTAATTCGTTTGACCTCTTTTTTGATTGTTTTTATTAACTTAATGTCTTCATTATTAAATCCTCTTTCTCCATTTTTAGATATTTTACCGTATAATGGTCCTACTAGCTTGGCAAGATTTGGGATAAATTTTCTGGCATAATTTCCGAGTCCTAGAAATGCTTGAATCTTTTTTACACTATCTACTTTATCTGGAAATTCTAAAATCTTTTGGGAAATATGCGGTTGTAACTCTATTTTACCATTTCCAATTTCTAGTCCTAAAAAAGAAATCTTTCTTTTAAATAATTCCGTTTTCTTTTCGGAAATTACTATTCTATTTTTTAATGTTTCATCAAAAATTGTTTTTAAATGATATTCATTTCTTGGATTGTATTACTGGTTACTAGGATATCGTCAATATAAACTGGACAAAAGTCATATTTTTTAAATATACTGTCCATAAATCTTTGGAAAACTGCTGGGGTTGTTTTTAGTCCGAAGCTCAGAACATTCCATTTGAAATGTCCTTCTGAACATGTAAATGCAGTCCATGCTTTAAAGTTTTCTTCTAGCTGTAGCTGATTGTATCCTGATTTTAAATCAAATTTGCTAAAGATCTTCTTATTTTGAATTAGATTTATTAATGTGTCTTTATTTGGAATATTGTAGCCATCATCTTCTGTATTATCATTAAGTCTTTATAATTATATACTATTCAGGGTTTTCCTCTACTTACTTCAGCATGATTTCTAACAATAAAAGCAGCTGATCTGTGGGGACTTTTCGATTTTCTGATTAAGTTCTGTTTCAACATTTCTTGTATTTGAAGTTTGAATTCTGCAACGTCTGCAGGTGAATATTCTATATTTGTTGTTCTTATTGTGATTTCTGGGTTTCTTATTTTTATTTTCGCTATGTACTGTACTTTGCCTTTGGTAATATCATCGCCTATAAGACCTATTTTTTCTAATTTTTGAATTAAGGGGTAATTAATTGAGTCAAAAATGTCTGGTCCTTTTTCTAATGTTTTTGCTTCATCTTGTGCCAATAGACTAAACGCTTCTAGTTTTTCGTCATCTGATAGGAATTTTTGGTGTTTAGGTTTTTAAAAAAAAAATCTAAATCGGGGTACCACCACACTTCAGCAGCAACTCTGATTTGGTTTGGTAAAAGTTGGTAGGTAAGGTGTATGTATTTTTATTAAAGGTAATGCTGTTCTTACTAATGGGTATACTGCGATTAGGATTTAATATGAAATTTAGACCTAATAAAAACTCGGAACTATTAATTTCAAGTGGTGTAACATTGGTTTGTCCTAAATCATATTTACTACTGTAATTAACAGAAAAGTCTTTAAATTAGATTTGTGTATGATTAGGTAATTTATATTTTAATTCAATAATACGTTGTTCGGCTGTTTTAGAGAATAGTTTATATGTTAAAGGTACTTGAAATTCTTTAGGAATTAGTTTATGTGCTATTAGGCTCTTTGTACTACCGGTGTCAATTATAGCTGTTGTGGTAATAAAATTTTTGTTATCAAAACACAGCTTACATTCTAGGGTTAGTAAGGTTGTAGAAAATTCTTTTACTTGAATTATATATGTTGTTTGCTGGAAGTTTTCTTCATTTACCTCAGTTATTACTTCTTTTCCTGTATCTTTCCTTTCTTGTTTTAAGTTCGCTAATTCTCATTTTATTTCGTTTAACTCATACTGGAGTAATCATACTTGAACTTCATGTTTGTCTAGTCTTTCTTGTAAGAAACTATTTTTCGGTGTTTCTATTTCCTTTTCGGTTAATCCTATGTTAAAGAGTTGTTTGGCGCATAAAAAACGTATTTCCTTATAACATTCACTACATTGAAATTGCTTATTAATTGCTGGGTATGTATTGCAGTTGTAGCAGGGTATGTGATCACTTCCTTTTATTTTGTGTCCATTCATGTGAACAGTTTTCTTGATTCATTAGGGTATAAGCTATAGGATCAGGGTGATCATTATCTTCTTTGGATACTATACTGTAAATAGATTCGTTATCAGAATTATCGTTTATACTTTGTAAATCGTATTCTCCTAATTCGTCTACTAGATTGGCTCTGTACTGATTATTTGCACGATTTGGACATTTATTAGCTAAATGATTTGGGTGGCCACATATATAACATGTACATTTTTTATTATATGGTTTTTGTTTTTTAACATATCTACCGTGTTTACGCTTGTCATATTTTACCGATTTTTTAAGAACTTTTTCTCTTTTTGTATCCATAGGCTTGAGGTGTATATATTGCTGTTTTACAAAATGCCCATGCTTGCCTTTTAATCTATTCTTGCATAGTGGCTTCTTTACACAATTCTTCTACTTTTCATAAAACAAAAGTAATTCTAATTCCTATACCTAATCCCTTTTCTGTTCCATGATTATCTTTCCATTTTTTATGTATATTTCGTCCTAAATCTCCTGGTAATTTTGCAAAATATCTATCACGTAATTCGTCATCAAAAGCTTTACCTGTTTGCACTATCATTGTTGCAAAATCTTGGCTAAATTCTTTAATGTATTTAAAATCACTAATGCTTAATTGTTCTAGATTTCTTATAACTGTATCTTGTAATGTTATATTTCCTTTAGCTGGATCCAATTATCATTCGGATCATTGATGTAAAATTATATGGGTTGTCTCCTATGATTTTTGTCTAACTATTTCTTCTGGAATTACTGCTTTAAACTCTGATATATTCCTAATGCCATGGGCCTAAAGTGGTTTCTAGTACTGCAAACATATCCATATATCCTCGTTCATTAACTTCCCAGTAGCGTATAACATTGTAATAACCCGCATATTTTACGATTGAGTATTTAAATATTTTATTTAAATATTTCATCGTTAGTCGGATTTTTGTTCGAAAAGCTACTTTTTGCAAACAGTCAAATTAGGACTCGATACCACCCCCATTGAGTTCAAAATGACGTTTGCGATCTTTTTAAGTATAAACTTCGACATGTTTGGAGATAGTAGAATTTTGCTACTTTTTCACTTAGGGCTTTGGTTTTGTTTCAGCTCATTAGACCCAAGCTTCACCCCTCTTCTCTTCATTACTTTACTTCTATTTCCAAATACTCAAACTTTAGCAACAATGGAGAGAGGAAAGGGAAATTAAAACTCCAAGCCCTAGTTTCTATTTGCAAATCAAGTTCTTGCTCCAAATTTGTAGAAAAAGCTTTGATAAGCCTCCTCTTCTTCTTCCCCAACTCATTCTCTTATTAATTTTAGAAATTCCTAAACATAACTTAGGAAATGTTTCTCTTTTAAGCTTAGATTCAAGCTTGTTGGGTTGGAATTGAAGAGTGACTATCCTTGCCATTGCTCTATAGCTTTTTCTTCATTTGTTTTGGGTTTAAAGGTGAGATTTTTGTCTCACATCTATGACTATAATTATCTTTGTTTGTTAGGTATGAATTCCTAACACCCCTTCAAGTGCATTTGCTTTTGATTTGAATTGGTTTTGTGAATATTCCAATTTTTAGTGTTTTGAAGTTAAATATTTAAAAATGATAGCTTTGATGCTTGTTCATTCTTTTTGTGGTGCATCGAAGAGCTTATTGGACCGGGTCGTCGTTTGGCATAAACCCCTAGCGTCCGTTGCTCGTCCGGTTGCATTTGCGAAGAGATTGCCTCTTCATTTTTAGGCTGAAAAGACTGAAAATTCCATTTCCGTAGATTGAAATCTCTATTCAGTCGACTGAACCTAGAAACAGAAAGCTTCCAGGCATGATTTAGTCGATTGAAATATATGTTCAGTCGACTGAACCTGGAAACAGAAAGTTTCCAGGCATGATTCAGTCGACTGAAATATCTGTTCAGTCGACTGAACCTGGAAATAGAAAGTTTCCAGGCATGATTCAGTCGATTGAAATCTCCGTTCAGTTGACTGAACCTGGAAACAGAAAGTTTCAAGGCGTGATTCAGTCGACTGAAATCTCTGCTCAGTCAACTGAATTTGCTGTTTCAGCGCACTTTGCCTTTTGGGATTGAATTTCCAATTTGAATCGATTCGTGATGATCCTATTTGTTGTTATCATTTATTACGAATTTGATGACTCCTTTTTAGGGATTTTTGAATATCCATTTCGATGGAATCTTTATCGGTTTCTTTGGATATGATTCACGTCTTCGAATGTGAACTTTAGTGATTGATTGTTTCTACAATCATTTTTGTGATTTGTCACTTTATAAATATAAAGGTTTTAATACTAGTAGTAAATATCAAAACTCTTTCTTCCAAACGATCTCAACGCTATTTTATTTACAAAGCTCGTTTTCTCAAACCGTTTTCCAATCAACTATATACAAACCTTTACCTCACTCGTATGAGAAATCTAATTAAATGACTTAGTAAAACAAGTGGAATTAAACGCTTGCGTTTACTTCGTCGGTTCATTCTTGGACTTATTCGATTGAACCTCTTGTGACAATTTTCTAGTGAAGATCTACAATTTGTTCATAAATATTTAAGTTAAGCTAGTGGTTATGGGACATGAAGCTAAACTCATATATTTGCTAGCTTAGTGTAATTGACACTTCTTGACGATCGTTGATGATCATTTTTGTGATTTAGACTGGCAATGTGCGATGTCTCTTTGTCTGCGAGGGAGACTAAACCCCGTTTCTATGGACCTTCGGCTCAATTTGGTGGGGTAGCGACCCATGGTCTTCTGACCGTTTTGTGGAGTTTTGGCTCAAAATTAATGGTTAGCAACCATGGAATAGCGTTCCGTTTTGTGATACACGTGTTGGTGAGCATTCATGCTCCCGTTTTGTGATAGGCCTTCCCCATTTTGTGATTTCTGGATTTCTATTGATGATTTCTATAATTTGTGTTTCACCAATTTTTGTGATTTCATTGATAAGCTTTATCAATATTTGTGCTTTGTTGAATTTGTGTGTCAACAACTTTTATGATTGGCATTGTAATGTTTTCCAATAATTGTGACTTAGTGAATAAAAAAGAGAGTATGACATTCTTTTTGATCTTTGAGAAGATTCTTATGATATTGATTAATCTCTAGTTGATTTTTAATTACCTACTTATCACAGTACGACTTTATGGTTATTATACGTTTTTCTCATATCTCTTATTCTACATCATTTCATCTCATATTTATAGTTAGACTGATCCGTTTATTATTTTCTTATTAAATAATACTCGGGTCAGACCGAGATGTTGCAGATGCTTCTGCTTGACACCTCATCTGGGATGATTATTATCCCGACTTTTGGCTAACTACTTATATTGGTAGTTTTTGGTTGTATACACTTGAGATATAGACTCATTGATGTATACTTATTCTTTTGTGTCGCACTTGTAACTATTATTTTGCGATGTTGTGGATCTTGTTTGACCACTACTTTGATATACACTTTTATGTGTAATATTCATATATGTTTCCGCCTTTGAGATATGAGCTTCTGTGAAAGATTTGTGTTATGCTTATTTCTATATTTGTTTCCGAAGATATTATAGCCACTGTGTAGTAGCTGTGAGTTTGTATCGGTGTGTCGAATTTCCTCTTGAAATCAAATACATGTTATTCTATCTGACATATCGGTGCTCGCACAAAGCCATTACATGGATGGTCGCTCCTCAACAGCCTTATTCTTCGCGCTAGTTGACGGCACTGCTCCGTAGTGTCCTTGGCTAGCGTGACTAAAGAGATGGGAGGTCACAGCTTGGTATCAAAGCCAAACTTCGGAACAATCTAGAATAATCTAGCAAGGATCATCGTCCTAAATCCATCTTAGGAGTCGTACCTTATGATTTAACTCGTGTCTTCGTACCATTCTATCCTATTTTCTCTTATGATTCCTTGTTTTATCTATCAGGATTTCTTGATACTTATTTTGATAATAACTTATCTTTTTCTTTCTTTCTTGAAGAAGAAAAATGGTTAGACTTGGCAGTCCCAGCACCGGTTAATCTAGTGCCACTCCTCAGGATGGAGTATTTATGTCTGCCCAACAGCTTCTTGATCTAGTAAAGAATGCTCAAGCAGCCGGTTCTAATCCGGAACCTACTCACCCTAAGTCTGGATTTGCACGCTTGTGCAACGATTATACCAACTTGGGTGGAAAGACATTCAAAGGTTCTGAAACCATTATTGAAGTCCAGGCTTGCCTTATAACATGCGATCGAATCTTTTCGCGCATGAACCTTATTGAACTCCATCGAGTTAAGGTGGCCTCTAGTATGCTCCAAGAAAGAACATTAGACTGGTATGAGCTCCTGATTGCTGAAATTATTGAAGCGAATCTTACTTGGGAGAAATTCCGGGAACGATTCGAATTAAAATTTGTGCCAGAAGCTGAGAAGGCGACTTTGGCTCGTCGTTTCATAGACCATGTTCAAGGTGAATCCTCTATGGCAGATTATGTCCCATCCTTCGAGTCGCTTTCTAAATACGGGGTTGAATACATAAACACCCCCATTGAAGAAGAACCAAAGATTTGTCTATGGCTTGAACAAAAATCTCAAGAAGCCATTACTTCTAAAATTAGAAGTTTCTTTTGATCAACTCATTGATATCGCTCTTCGTCTTGAAGAGGCGTATAGGGAGAGTGATGTTGAAGTGGTGGGTGCCAAACCAAACTTCAACAACAAGAAAGGGCCTAATAAGTCCAAAGGTCCTTATTCCAATAAAAAGGGGAAACAAGCCTCTCCTGCAGCAAAGACTTCTTCCTCTAGTAGTGGGCAATGCCGCAACTATGGTTCCAAGGATCATTATGCGAACAAGTGTTCAAAGCCCCATGCTTGTCGCTATTGCAAAAGCCTGGATCATTATTTATCTTCTTGTCCCAAGCTTCAAGGCAAGAAGGAGGGAAAGCTTAATGTTGCACAAGTTCCTAGCAACACTTCTCGTGGTCAAGGTATTTTTCATTCTATCCTTAATGGTATTATTATGTTTCATGGTCAACCTATTCGAATTCTTTTTGATACGGGTGCATCCCATTCTTTTATATCAAAAGAACTTGTTGATACTTTTTCTTTAAGTGTTGTTGCTTTAATGACTTCTTTGAGAATCGCGAATCCGGTTGGTGGATCTGCAACACTCAGTTTACTTTGTAAAGATGTCGAGATTGTTTTATGTGGTTTTTCTTCCCAAGCCGACTTGCATGTCATGCGTTACTTAGGCTTTGGAATGATTTTGGGAATGGATTGGCTTAACCGTTATGAAGCACACATCCTATGTCCTGAGCGAACTATTTATCTTCAACATCCTCAATCCGTTAAGCAGATTTCAATTGTTCTTAAAGATTAGGATTCCAACGTGGTAGCATCTTTATATTCTTTAAATCATCAGGATGACGATAATGATGATGAGGAAGATGTCATTTCTCTTATTCACGTTGTTCGTGAATTTTCCGACATATTTGAGCCCGTTTTAGGATTGCCAACTAAGCGAGCAATTTAGTTCGGAATTAATCTCATCCCTGGAGCTCAACCTATCACTCGTCCTCCTTATCAAGCATCCAATAAAGAAAATGAGGAGATGCGCAAACAATTATCCAAATTGAAGACGAAGCAATTTATTCGTTCTAGTTCCTCCCCCTGGAGAGCTTCGACTATTTTTGTGAAGAAATCCGATAGTACACTTAGGCTTTGCGTTGACTACTACAAGCTTAATGATCTTACTATCAAGAATAAATATCCATTACCTCGGATTGATGATCTATTCGATAAACTTAGTGGTGCTAGAGTTTTTTCACAATTCGACTTGGCAACCGGTTTTCATCAGCTTCGTATTGCAGAAGATAGCATTCCTTTGACATCGTTCCATACCCGTTATGGATCTTATGAACGGCTTGTTATGCCATTTGGTTTAACGAATGCTCCGGCTTATTTCGTTGACCTTATGAATCGAGTTTTGAAAGATTCCCTCGATCAATTTGTTCTCATCTTCATTAATGATATTCTTGTGTATTCAAAAACCGAGGAGGAGCATGAAACGCATCTTCGGATTGTGTTGGAAACTCTTAGGAGTAATCAATTAAAAGAAAATTTTTCTAGATGCCATTTTTGGCAATCTCGTGTGAAGTTTCTCGGTCATATTATTTCCGAATCCGGAATATTCGTGGATCCTTCAAAGACTGAAGCAATTCAAAATTGAAAGAGACCGGAGAGTGTGACGGAAATTCGTAGTTTCCTTGGATTGGCGGGTTATTACCGTCATTTTATCAAAGACTTTTCTAAAATTTCAGTGCCTCTTACTAGCTTAACAAAGAAAGGTTTTAAATACATTTGGTCGGACAAATGTGAAGCTTCTTTCCAGAAATTAAAAGAACTCCTTTCTGATGCTCATATTCTTGTTATTCTCGAGGGAAACCAAGATTTTATTGTTTATACCGATGCTAGTCGCGTTGGTTTGAGTGCCGTTCTTATGAAAAGAGAATGTGTTATTGCTTATGCTTCTAGGCAATTGAAGCCAGCCGAGACTAGATATGCCACTCATGATGTGGAGCTCGCGGCTATTGTTTTCGCCCTTCGAATTTGGCATCATTATTTTTTGGGAGAAAAATTTATTCTCTACAACGATCTTAAATCTTTCAAGTATTTATTTTCTCAAAAGGAACTCAATTTGCGTCAACAACGTTGGCTCGAATTCCTTGCATTTTACGATCTTAATATTCTTTATACTCCCGGAAAGGGAAATCGTGTTGCCGATGCACTTAGTCGTAAGCAACAAGCGGTTATTTCTATGATGATATCTGAGTGGAATGATCTCGAGACTTTATCCACTTGTGAGATTCGAGATCGTGAATCCGATTTATATTCATCATTGGCGTTATGTAGCGTTGAGGCAAATCCTTCTCTTTTAGACCGCATTCTTGAAGCTTAAAAGCTAGATCCCGAATTGGCTCTTCTCGGCCAAAATTGTAGAGATAAAATTAATATTGAAGGTATGAAGGACTTTGATACTGATTCTCGTGGCGGTATTCGAAAATTTGGTAGACTTATCGTGCCAAATATTAATGATCTTTGTAAAGATATTTTGGGAGATTCTCATCGTTCTAAATTTACCATTCATCCCGTTAGTAGTAAAATGTACGCGGATATGAAACAACTTTATTATTGGGAGGGAATGAAATCTGATGTTGCTAACTTTGTTAAGCGTTGCATGCCTTGCCAACTTGTCAAGGCCGAGCATCAAAGGCCCGGTGGGTTATTGCAACCTTTAGAAATTCCAATTTAGAAGTGGGATCAAATTTCCATGGATTTTATTGACAGTCTTCCCCGTTCTCGTTCGGTTCATGATAGATTATGGGTGACTGTTGATAGACTTACAAAATCCGTCCATTTTATTCTCGTTCGGTCCAGTCGGACCGTACCTCTTTTGGCCCAACTTTTTATCAAAGAAATTATTAAATTGCATGGAGTTCCTACTTCTATTGTTAGTGATTGAGTTCCATTGTTTACTAGTGGATTTTGGAAGAGTCTTCAAAAAGCTTTGGGGACGAAGCTTAATTTTAGCACCGCTTATCATCCTCGGTCCGATGGACAAACCGAGCGTGTGAATCAAACACTTGAAGATCTTCTACGTGCATGTGTGTCTTGATTTTGGTGGAAGTTGGGAAGATCATATTTCTCTTGTTGAGTTTTCCTATAATAATAGCTTCGAATCTAGTATTGGTATGGAACCTTTTGAGGCACTCTGTGGAAGGCCATGCCGACCTCCTTCTTGTTGGCTTGAGGTCGGTGAGAAGCTGGTTTTAGGTCCAGATTTTATTCATGATTCCACAGAAAAGATTGACCTTATTCGTCATAGGATGAAAGAAGCCAAGTGTAGACAAAAATCCTATGTCGATAACCGAAGAAGGAAATGAGAATTTTATGTGGGAGATCTTGTGCTTATTCGTGTTTCACCTATGAAGGGTGTTGTGCGTTTCAATCGATTGGGAAAGTTAGCACCTCGATATATTGGTCCATTTCCCATCAACGAACGTATTGGTTCTGTGGCTTATCGCCTCTTATTACCGGCTCAATATTCTGCTATTCATGACGTGTTTTACATTTTTCAATTACGGAAGTGCTTTCGAAATTCCGATTCTATTCTTGAGCCCGGTGTTATTGGAGAAATTGAAGTTTTGCCTAATTTAACTTTTGAGCAACATCCTATTCGCATTATTGCTACGGAGGTTAAACGCCTTTGAAATAAAGATGTCCCGCTTGTGAAAGTTCAGTGGTCCTCAAATCCTAAGGATTGCTCTTGGGAATCTAGAGAATTCATCGAGCGAACACATCCGTACTTACTTTCTCGTGCTCTTCGAGGTGAACTTCTTGTTTCAAATTTCTTTTGTATTGATATGCTTTTATGGTTGTTACTTTTATTTCCTTCTTAAATATTGCGTGGATGCAATTTCTTTAAGGAGGGGAGTTTGTAACAACCTGCATATTTTACGATTGAGTATTTAAATATTTTATTTAAATATTTCATCGTTAGTCGGATTTTTTCCGAAAAGCTACTTTTTGCAAATAGTCAAATTAGGACTCGAGACCACCCTTATTGAGTTCAAAATGATGTTTGCGATCTTTTTGAGTATAAACTTCGATATGTTTGGAGATAGTAGAATTTTTCTACTTTTTCACTTAGGGCTTTGGTTTTGTTTCAGCTCAATAGACCGAAGCTTCACCCCTCTTCTCTTCATTACTTTACTTCTATTTCCTAATACTCAAGCTTTAGCAACAACGGAGAGAGGAAAGGGAAATTAAAACTCCAAGCCCTAGTTTCCATTTGCAAATCAAGTTCTAGCTCCAAATTTATAGAAGAAGCTTTGGTAAGCCTCCTCTTCTTCTTCCCCAACTCATTCTCTTGTCAATTTCAGAAATTCCTAAACCTAACTTAGGAAATGTTTCTCTTTTAAGCTTAGATTCAAGCTTGTTGGATTGGAATTGAAGAGTGATTGTCCTTGCCATTGCTCTATAGCTTCTTCTTCAATTTTTTTGGGGTTTGAAGGTGAGATTTTTGTTTCACATCTATGACTATAAATATCTTTATTTGTTAGGTATGAATTCCTAACACCTCTTCATGTGCATTCGCTTTTGATTTGGATTGGTTTTGTGAATATTCCAATTTTTAGTGTTTTGAAGTTAAACCTTTAAAAATGATAGCTTTGATGCTTGTTCATGCTTTTGGTGGTGCATCGAAAAGCTTATTGGACCGGGTCGACGTTTGGCATAAACCCCTAGTGCCCATTGCTCGTCCGGTTGCATTTGCGAAGAGATTGCCTCTTCATTTTTAGGCTGAAAACAAAGGAAATTACAGTTCAGTCGATTAAAATCTCTGTTCAGTCGACTGAACCTGCAATCCGTAAGTTTCCAGGTATGATTCAGTCGACTGAAATCTCTGTTCAGTCGACCGTACCTGAAACAGAAAATTTCCAGGCATGATTCGGTCAACTGAAATCTCTGTTCAGTCGCGACTGAACCTGGAAACAGAAAGTTTCCAGGCATGATTCAGTCAACTAAATTCTCTGTTCAGTCAACTGATTTTGCTGTTTCAGCCCACTTTGCCTTTTGGGATTGAATTTCCAATTTGAATTGATTCGTGATGATCCCATTTGTTGTTATCATTTATTACGACTTTGATGACTCCTTTTTAGGGATTTTTGAATATCCATTTCGATGGAATCTTTGTCGGTTTCTTTGGATTTGATTCACGTCTTCGAATATGAATTTTAGTGATTGATTATTTCTACAGTCTATTTTGTGATTTGTCGCTTTAAAAATATAAAGGTTTTAATACTAGTAGTAAATATCAAAACTCTTTCTTTCAAATGATTTCAACGCTATTTTATTTACAAAGCTCGTTTTCTCAAACCGTTTTCCAATCTACTAGAATATACAAACCTTTACCTCACTCGTATGAGAAATCAAATTAAACGGCTTAGTAAAACGAGTGGAGTTAAACGCTTGCATTTACTTCGTCGGTTAATTCTTGGAATTATTCGATTGAACCTCTTGTGACAATTTTCCAGTGAAGATCTACAATTTGTTGGTAAATATTTAAGTTAAGCTAGTGGTTATGGGACATGAAGCTAAACTCATATATTTGCTAGCTTAATGTAATTGACTCTTCTTGACGAACGATGATGATCATTTTTGTGATTTAGACTGGCAATGTGCGATGTCTCTTTGTCTGCGAGGGAGACTAAACCCCGTTTCCATGGACCTTCGGCTCAATTTGGTGGGGTAGCGACCCATGGTCTTCGGACCGTTTTGTGGAGCTTCGGCTCTAAATTAATGGTTAGCAACCATGGAATAGCGTTCCATTTTGTGATACACGTGTTGGTGAGCATTCATGCTCCCGTTTTGTGATAGGCCTCCCCCATTTTGTGATTTCTGGATTTCTATTGATGATTTCTAGAATTTGTCTTTCACCAATTTTTGCGATTTCATTGATATGCTTTATCAATATTTGTGCTTTGGTGAATTTGTGCGTCAACAACTTTTATGATTGGCATTGTAATGTTTGCCAATAATTCTGACTTAGTGAATGAAAATAAAGAGTATGACATTCTTTTTTATCTTTGAGAAGATTCTTGTGATATTGATTAATCTCTGGTTGATTTTCAATTACCTACTTATCATAGTATGGCTTTATGGTTCTTATACGTTTTTGTCATATCTCTTATTCTATATCATTTCATCTGATATTTATAGTTAGACTGATCCATTTATTAATTTCTTATTAAATAATACTCGGGTCAGACCGAGATGTGCTTCTGCTTGACTCCTCATCTGGGATGATTATTATCCTGACTTTTGGCTAACTACTTAGATTAGTAGTTTTTGGTTGTATACATTTGAGATATAGACTCATTGATGTATACTTATTCTTTTGTGTCGCACTTGTAACTATTCTTTTGTGACACTGTGGATCTTGTTTGACCACTACTCTTATATACACTTTTATGTATAATATTCATATCTGTTTCAACCTTTGAGATATGAACTTCTGTGACTGATTTGTGTTATGCTTATGTCTATATTTGTTTTCGATGATATTATAGCCACTGTATAGTAGCTGTGAGTTTGTATCTATATGTCGAATTTCCTCTTGAAATCAAATACATGTTATTCTATCTGACATATCGGTGCTCGCACAAAGCCATTACATGGATGGTCGCTCCTCAACAGCCTTATTCTTCGCGCTATTTGGCGGCATTACTCCGTAGTGTCCTTGGCTAGCGTGGGCATAGAGATGGGGCGTCACAGTTTGATATCAAAGCCAAACTTCGGAACAATGTAGAATAATCTAGCAAGGATCATCGTCCTAAGTCCATCTTAGGAGTCGTGCCTTAGGATTTAGTTCATGTCTTCGTACTGTTCTATCCTATTTTCTCTTGTGATTCCTTTTTTTATTTATCAAGATTTCTTGATATTTATTTTGAGAATAACTTTTCTTTTTCTTTCTTTCTTGGACAAGAAAAATGGTTAGACCTGGCCGTCCCAACGCCGGTCAATCTAGTACCACTCCCCAGGATGGAGTATTTATGTCTTCCCAGCAGCTTCTTGATCTAGTAAAGAATGCTCAAGCAGCCGGTTCTAATCCGAAACCTACTCACCCTAAGTCTAGATTTACACGCTTGTGCAACGATTATACCAACTTGGGTGGGAAGCCATTCAAAGGTTCTGAAACCATTATTGAAGTCCTGGCTTGGCTTATAACATGCGATCGAATTTTCTCTCGCATGAACCTTATTGATCTTCACCGATTTAAGGTGGCCTCTAGTATGCTCCAAGAAAGAGCATTAGACTGGTACGAGCTTCTGATTTCTGAAATTATTGAAGCGGATCTTACTTGGGAGAAATTCCGGGAATGATTCGAATTAAAATTTATGCCAGAAGCTGAGAAGGTGACTTTGGCTCGTCGTTTCATAGACCTTGTTCAAGGTGAATCCTCTGTGGCAGATTATGTCGCATCCTTCGAGTCACTTTCTAAATACGAGGTTGAATACATAAACGCCCCATTGAAGAAGAACCAAAGATTTATCTATGGCTTGAACAAAAATCTCAAGAAGCCATTACTTCTAAAATTAGAAGTTTCTTTTGATCAACTCATTGATATCGCTCTTCGTCTTGAAGAGGTAGATAGGGAGAGTGAGGTTGAAGTGGTGGGTGCCAAACCAAACTTCAACAACAATAAAAGGCCTAATAAGTCCAAAGGTCCTTACCCCAATAAAAGGGGAAACATGCCTCTCCTACAGCAAAGGCTTCTTCCTCTAGTAGTGGGCAATGCTGCAACTATGGTTCTAAGGACCATTATACGAACAAGTGTTCAAAGCCCCGTGCTTGTCGCTATTGCAAAAGCTTGGATCATTATTTATCTTCTTGTCCCAAACTTCAAGGCAATAAGGAGGGAAAGCTTAATGTTGCACAAGTTCCTAGCAACACTTCTCGTGGTCAAGGTATTTTTCATTCTATCCATGATGGTATTATTATGTTTCGTGGTCAACCTATTCGAGTTCTTTTTGATACGGGTGCATCCCGTTCTTTTATATCAAAAGAACTTGTTGATACTTTTTCTTTAAGTGTTGTTACTTTAATGACTTCTTTGAGAATCGCGAATCTGGTTGGTGGATCCGCAACACCCAGTTTACTTTGTAAAGATGTCGAGATTGTTTTATGTGATTTTTCCTTCCAAGCCGACTTGCATGTCATGCGTTACTTAGGCTTTGGAATGATTTTGGGAATGGATTGGATTAACCGTTATGAAGCACACATCCTATGTCCTGAGCGGACTATTTATCTTCGACTTCCTCAATCTGTTAAACAGATTTCAATTGTTCTTAAAGATTCGGATTCCAACTTTGCAGATCTTTATATTCTTTAAATCCTCAAGATGACGATAATGATGATGAGGAAGATTTTATTTCTCTTATTCACGTTGTTCGTGAATTTTTCGACATATTTGAGCCCGTTTTAGGATTGCCACCTAAGCGAGCAACTGAGTTCGGAATTAATCTCGTCCCTGGAGCTCAACCTATCACTCGTCCTCCTTATCGAATGTCCAATGAAGAAAATGAGGAGATGCGCAAATAATTATCCGAATTGAAGACTAAGCAATTTATTCGTTCTAATTCCTCCCCTTGGGGAGCTTCGGCTATTTTTGTGAAGAAATCCGATAGTACACTTAGGCTTTGCATTGACTACCGCAAGCTTAATGATCTTACTATCAAGAATAAGTATCCATTACCTCGGATTGATGATATATTCGATCAACTTAGCGGTGCTAGAGTCTTTTCTCAATTGGACTTGGCAACCGGTTTTCATCAGCTTCGTATTGCAGAAGATAGCATTCCTTTGACATCGTTTCGTACCCGTTATGGATCTTATGAATGGCTTGTTATGCCATTTGGTTTAACGAATGCTCCGGCTTATTTCATTGACCTTATGAATCGAGTTTTCAAAGATTTCCTCGATCAATTTGTTCTCATCTTCATTGATGATATTCTTGTGTATTCAAAAACCGAGGAGGAGCATGAAAAGCATCTTCGAATTGTGTTGGAAACTCTTAGCAGTAATCAATTAAAAGCAAAATTTTCTAAATACCATTTTTGGCAATCTCATGTGAAGTTTCTCGGTCATATTATTTCCGAATCCGGAATATCTGTGGATCCTTCAAAGATTGAAGCAATTCAAAATTGGAAGAGACCGGAGAGTGTGACGGAAATTCGTAGTTTCCTTAGGTTGGCGGGTTATTACCGTCGTTTTATCAAAGACATTTCTAACATTTCCGTGCCTCTTACTAGCTTAACGAAGAAAGGTGTTAAATACATTTGCTCGGACAAATGTGAAGCTTCTTTCCAAAAAATAAAAGAACTCCTTTCTGATGCTCCTATTCTTGTGATTCCCGAGGGAAAGCAAGATTTTATTGTTTATACCGATGCTAGTCGAGTTGGTTTGGTTGTCGTTCTAATGAAAAGAGAACATGTTATCGCTTATGCTTCTAGGCAATTGAAGCCAGCCGAGACTAGATATGTCACTCATGATTTGGAGCTCGCGGCTATTTTTTTCGCCCTTCGAATTTGGAATCATTATCTTTTGGGAGAAAAATTTATTCTCTACACCGATCATAAATCTTTGAAGTATTTATTTTCTCAAAAGGAACTCAATTTGCGTCAACAACGTTGGTTCGAATTCCTTGCATCTTATGATCTCGATATTCTTTATACTCCCGAAAAGGGAAATCGTGTTGCCGATGCACTTAGTCGTAAACAACAAACGGTTGTTTCTATGATGATATCCGAGTGGAATGATCTTGAAACTTTATCCACTTGTGAGATTTGAAATCGTGAAACTGAATTATGTTCATCTTTGGCGTTATGTAGCCTTGAGGCTCATCCTTCTCTTTTAGACCGCATTCTTGAAGCTCAAAAGCTAGATCCCGAATTGGCTCTTCTCGGCCGAAATTGTAGGGATAAAATTAATATTGAAGCTATGAAGGACTTTGATATTGATTCTCATGGCGGTATTCGAAAATTTGGTAGACTTATTGTGCCAAATATTAGTGATCTTCGCAAAGATATTTTAGGAGATTTTCATCGTTCTAAATTTACCATTCATCCCGTTAGTAGTAAAATGTTCGCGGATATGAAGCGACTTTATTATTGGGAGGGAATGAAATCCGATGTTGCTAACTTTGTTAAGCGTTGCATGACTTGCCAACTTGTCAAGGCCGAGCATCAAAGGCCCGGTGGGTTATTGCAACCTTTAGAAATTCCAATTTAGAAGTGGGATCAAATTTCCATGGATTTTATTGACGGTCTTCCCCGTTCTCGTTCGGGTCATGATAGATTATGGGTGACTTTTGATAGACTTACAAAATCCGCCCATTTTATTCCCGTTCGGTCCAATCGGACCGTACCTCTTTTGGCCAAACATTTTATCAAAGAAATTGTTAAATTGCATGGAGTTCCTACTTCTATTGTTAGTGATCGAGTTCCATTGCTTACTAGTGGATTTTGGAAGAGTCTTCAAAAAGCTATGGGGACGAAGCTTAATTTTAGCACCGGCTATCATCCTCAGTCCGATGGACAAACCGAGCGTGTGAATCAAACACTTGAAGATCTTTTACGTGCATTTGTTCTTGATTTTGGTGGAAGTTGGGAAGATCATATTTCTCTTGTTGAGTTTTCCTACAATAATAGCTTCCAATCTAGTATTGTATGGCACCTTTTGAGGCACTCTATGGAAGGCCGTGCCGATCTCCTTCTTGTTGTCTTGAGGGAGGTGAGAAGCTGGTTTTAGGTCCAGATTTTATTCATGATTCCACAAAAAAGATTGACCTTGTTCGTCATAGGATGAAAGAAGCCCAGAGTAGACAAAAATCCTATGCTAATAACCGAAGAACGAAATTAGAATTTTCTATGGGAGATCTTGTGTTTATTCGTGTTTCACCTATGAAGGTGTTGTGCGTTTCAGTCGATCGGGAAAGTTACCACCTCGATATATTGGCCCATTTCCCATCACCGAACGTATTGGTTCCATGGCTTATCGCCTCTTATTACCGGCTCAATTTTCTGCTATTCATGACATGTTTCACGTTTCTCAATTACGGAAGTGCCTTCGAGATTCCGATTCTGTTCTTGAACCCGGTGTCATTGAAGAAATTGAAGTCTCACCTAATTTAACTTTTGAGCAACATCTTATTCGCATTATTGCTATGGAGGTTAAACTCCTTCGAAATAAAGATGTCCCGCTTGTGAAAGTTCAATGGTCCTCAAATCCTAAGGATTGCTCTTGGGAATCTAGAGAATTCATCGAGCAAACACATCCAGACGTATTTTCTCGTGCTCTTTGAGGTGAACCTCTTGTTTCAAATTTCTTTTGTATTGATATGCTTTTATGGTTGTTACTTTTATTTTCTTCTTAAATATTGCGTGGACGCAATTTCTTTAAGGAGGGGAGTCTGTAACAACCGACATATTTTACGATTGAGTATTTAAATATTTTGTTTAAATATTTCATCGTTAGTCGGATTTTTGTCCGAAAATCTACTTTTTGCAAACAGTCAAATTAGGACTCGAGACTACCCCTATTGAGTTCAAAATGATGTTTGCGATCTTTTTGAGTATAAACTTCGATATGTTTGGAGATAGTAGAATTTTTCTACTTTTTCACTTAGGGCTTTGGTTTTGTTTCAGCTCATTAGACCGAAGCTTCACCCCTCTTCTCTTCATTACTTTACTTTTATTTCCTAATACTCAAGCTTTAGCAACCATGGAGAGAGGAAAGGGAAATTAAAACTCCAAGCCCTAGTTTCCTTTTGCAAATCAAGTTCTAGCTCCAAATTTATAGAAGAAGCTTCGGTAAGCCTCCTCTTCTTCTTCCCCAACTCATTCTCTTATCAATTTCAGAAATTCCTAAACCTAACTTATGAAATGTTTCTATTTTAAGCTTAGATTCAAGCTTGATGGGTTGGAATTGAAGAGTGATTGTCCTTGCCAATGCTCTGTAGCTTCTTCTTTATTTGTTTTGGGTTTAAAGGTGGGATTTCTGTCTCGCATCTATGTCTATAATTATCTTTGGTTGTTAGGTATGAATTCCTAACACCTCTTTATGTGCATTTGCTTTTGATTTGGATTGGTTTTGTGAATATTCCAATTGTTAACCCCTCTGCTCAAGCGACTCAAGAAAGGCTCACGACTCACAATAGTTACCGACTTAACTGATTACCGACCTAACATGTGGACCGAATCAACGACCTACCTAGTTACGGCTCAACAGCCTTAAGGAGTTGCCGACTCAACGGCCTTGAAGGGTTAACAGCCGACTTCACGACTCAAGGTACTTCACGACTCAAGGTACTTCACGACTCAAGGTACTTCACGACTCAGCAAGTTACCGACTCAACAATTGAGGAGTTGCACGAGTTAAAGAATTGTGCTTACGACCTACCTTGAGTCGTCAGCGACTCAAGCAAGTAAACAAGAAGTTATGACTAGTTAACTCGTGCGCGACCACAGCTCACAACTCACGACTTAGGTCCTCCACGACCTAATGAGCTAAGGTCCAGACGACTTAAGGAAAAACGACTTAACAACTTAAGAAGGTTGGACGAATTAAGGAAGCAACGACTTAACAGTTTAAGGGGTTGGACGACTTAACGGCTTAGGGACTTCACGACCTAAAGGGTTAAAGCGCCGGCGACCTAAAGCCTTCACGACTTACTATAAGTCGCCCACGACCTTGTACTTGGTGATTTAACTGCTGCTTTCCATAAGACACGAGGACCGAACAGTTAGTACAAGTAGACATGTGCAAACCAGCTAGGTCATAACTCCTGACACCTTAACCCGCTGACGACCTACAACCTATCCTAAGTCATAACCCATGACTTACGACTTACCTTAAGCCATAAACGACTTAAGACCCGTTCAGAAAACCCTATAAATACGGCATGAATTCCAACATGGAGGGGACTTTTTTTGGCTCATTCTTTTCAAACACTGATACTCTGCTACATTCCAAACTAACTCAACACCCAAAGCTTTCAAGACACGTGAAACACTATCAATAACTTCAAGAAGAAATCTCATGCCTCCAACATGGATTCGGGGACCTTCACTTACATTGAAGTTTAAGCTACTCATTCAAAGTGTTTAGTAGTTCAAAGTGTATTGTACTTGGGGAAGAATTGTATCAACTTGTAACGAAATCATCAATAAAGATATTCAGAGTGGACGTAGGCAAAATATTGAGCCGAACCACTATAAAATCGTTGTTATTCACTGCTTTTTCTGTGGTTTTCTACTTATACTCTGTTCCCGAATCATCGGGTGGTGCTTTCACAACTACACTTTATACACCGGGGTGTTAGCGTTCAAATTTTAGCGTTAACATTTTTGGTGCTTTCACTGTGAATTGAACTCAGGCGAATTATCATCATTGCTCCACGAAAGTTTGTTGAAGTAATCTCTCTGAAGACTAGAAGTTTATCTGAAATCATAGCTCCGGGGAGAAGGAGTTGATCTGTTAGATCTGGAAATGTTCAAGAGGGAACCTTCGCTTCCCCAGTACCTAATCAAGCCACTCCACCTATTGGGGTTACAAAAGCGAAGTTGGATGCTGTAATCTTAGGGCTGAACCAGCAGATAAATGCCCAAAGTGCACAATTGGAGGCTCAGAATGCCTAAAATGCCCTAATTTTGAATAAGTTGAACGATTTGCTTGGGGTAAACCGTCAACCAACGGGTAACGAAAGGAACTTTGCTGGCAACATTCATGAAGCTGAAGAAAGAAACATTCTTGAGAGGGCCGCCAGCCCCTTTGAGCGGACATTTCCTGAAGTTGGTGGATCTAAAGCTCGAAATGATGAGGGGTATCTTTCTGAAATGGTTCGACAAATCATGAAAGAAAGCACGCATAGGAATGAAGACGAGAAGGAATGGGGTTTCGCTTCAAGTAAAACCCCGTTTACCGAAAGGATCTTAAAGGCTGAATTCCCAAGGAAGTTCGTCCCTCCAACTATCCCAGCTTATAAGGGAACAAGTGATCCGAACGAATTCTTGTATAAGTATGATTGGCACATGACAGGTGCCAGAGCTTCTGATGAAATAAAGTGTCGATATTTTCCTGTATATTTGGAAGGTGTAGCTCTGCTTTGGTTCACCAAGCTACCAATTCGGTCTATAGATCAGTTTTCTGACCTAACCCGGAAATTCAAGGAGCAGTTCAGACTATATGCTTCAAAAGCCAAAGATATCATGTCGTTGTCAAGTTTAGAACAGAATCCAGGGGAAACTATCAGATCTTTCTTGAATCACTTTAATATAGCGCTGGCCGAGGTAGACAATGCAGAACCACGGATGATTTTGACCTATCTGATGAGGGCCATCGACAAGATGAGCGAATTTGGAAAATGGCTTAACATGAAGGAACCAAATTCCCTTGAAAAATTCTACAAGAAAGCAGATGAGTTCATACGCCTGGAAAGCCGTCCTGTACCGGTAAAGGCAGTATTGGAAAAAGATGAAGATAACATTGCTGCTCCACGCAAGAATGAATCTGTAGGACAGAAAAGGGAAAATAACGATGGGAAGAAACGGAAAAATCTGAAGAAGCCTCGTTCCTTTAAGTCATCAGAATATACTCTTTATCAGATACGCCAGAGCGCATTTACCTTGCCACTAAAGATTCTATCGATTATCCTAAACCTCCCGTTTTGAGAACCGGGAAAAAAGCTGTACAAAGCGGGAAGTTTTGCCGCTTCCATAATCAACCCGGTCATGATACCGATGAATGCCGCCAATTGAAAAATTTGATTGAAGAATTGATAAGGAAAAACAAGCTGCAACAATTTATGGAAAAGAATAGCAGCAATCTCGCTTCGTCTAGTCAGGGGCAACGAGCTCCTGCTCATCAACCCAGGACAAGTGAGAAGACTGCAGGGCATGAATCCGGAAGGCCTGTTATCAATGTCATTACGGGAGGACCTCACCCAGCAGGCAGGAGCTGGGGTGAGATGGAAAGGTATACCCGAGCTTTGAAGTATGTACCGCACGAGGAAGATGTATTTGTTTTGGAAGGTGCTACGCCCCTGAAGCAAGAAAGAACTTTCAATGATGATATTGTGTTCAGAGCCAAGGATTCCACAGGTATTGAAGCTCCTACCTTGGATCCCTTAGTCATCTCGGCTGGTATCGGGCCAGCTATTGTCAGAAGAGTTCTCATTGATTGTGGCGCATCCTGCAATATCCTCTTCATGAAAACATTCGACCAAATGAAGATCCCTATGGCTGATGTGCAAGCCTCATCGCAGAAAATCGCTGGCTTCACTGGGGAGCCAAAACAGCCGATAGGAACCGTTGATTTGCTTGTAGAACTTGGAGAGGGAGAAAGAAAAGTGGTCCGCAAGCAAACTTTTGTGATTGTCGACGAATTTTCTGCTTATAATGCTTTCCTTGGCCGTCCAACTCTCGCAGCATTCAAAGCTGTTCTGGCCCCATGGTGCCTCACCATTAAATTTCCCACAGATAATGGAGTGGGAGTTATAAAAGGGGATCAAAATGCTAGGCGGGATTGTTATCTGACAGAGCTACGAGAAACAAGGAAAAGGGAAAAGATGCGGCAACCCCAGTCCGCATCAAAGAACCAGCCTTGTAGCAATTACAGGGCGGACCCTGCACTGGCGAGCACAGCGGAGCACGGAAAGAAATGGATCCTAGAAAAGCCAGTGCAGGGGAGAATAGAGTGGTACCAGTGGAAACGACAATACCAGTACCTGTTGACCCAAAGGACCCAAACAAGGTGTTGATTGTGGGTTCACAACTTAATGTGTCAATTCAGAATATCTTAATATCTTTTTTAAAGGCAAATTTGGATGTTTTTGCTTGGACTCATGCCGATATGTGCGGAATATCCCCAGAAGTTGCAGTACAGGCGCTAAATATTGATCCAAAATTTACACCTGTGAAACAAAAAAGGAGGACTCAAGGTCCCGAAAGGTCAGCAGTATTAAAAGAAGAAGTTGATCGGCTCATGGAGAATAACTTTATCAAAGAATCTACCTATCCGAATTGGGTTTCAAATCCAGTGCTGGTCAAGAAAGCCAACGGAAAATGGAGAGCGTGCATCGATTTTTCAGATCTAAACAAGGCCTGCCCCAAAGACTGCTTCCCGTTACCCAGGATCGATCAATTGGTAGACGGAACAGCGGGACATGAATTGTTATCTTTTATGGATGCCTACTCTGGATATAACCAGATCATGATGCATGAGCCAGATCAGGAGGACACGAGCTTTATCACCGATGTTGGTCTTTACTGCTATAGGGTTATGCCCTTCGGGCTGAAGAATGCAGGGGCAACATACCAAAGACTTGTTAATGCTATGTTCAAACCGTAATTGGGCAAGACTATGGAAGTCTACGTCGATGACATGTTAGTAAAGTCTAAGAAAGCAGTGGATCACATAGAACACTTAGCAGACATGTTCGCAGTCCTCCGAAAATACGGAATGAAGCTTAACCCTTTAAAATGTTCATTTGGAGTGGAATCCAGAAAGTTTTTAGGTTTCATCATGAGCGCTATGGGCATTGAGGCTAGTCCAGCTCAAATTACCGCCTTAAAGGAAGTCAAAGCTCCTAGAACGAAGAAGGAATTGCATAGTCTCAATGGAAAAGTCGCTGCCTTGAGTCGGTTCATTTCCAAAGCCATAGATAAATGCATCCCATTCTTTGATGCCCTAAAGAAAGGAAAGAAAAACTTCGATTGGACTCCCGAATGCCAAAAAGCCTTTGATGAATTGATTCACCATATGGAAACGCCTCCAATACTTTCTAGGCCTGGCGATGGCGAGGATCTTCTTATACACTTGGCAGTATCATCTCATGCTTTAAGTGCAGCGCTGATACGAGAAGACAAGAGGATTCAACATCCAGTTTACTATATCAGCAAAAGACTCACTGGGGCAGAGATGAATTACTCTAAGTTGGAAAAACTCGCCTATTGCCTACTGATTGCATCCAGGAAGTTGAGGCAATATTTCCAAGCTCATCCTATCAGAGTCCTCACTGATCAACCTTTAAAGCAAGTCCTGTTTCGCCCTGGGACTTCGGGTCATCTTCTAAAGTGGAATATTGAACTCAGTCAATATGACATCACTTATCATCCCCGAAAAGCAATCAACGGACAAGCTTTAGCGGATTTCATCGCAGAATTCACAGATAAGGGTAACAGTGAGGAGGAAACGATCGATGATTCCCCAATTCAATGGAAGTTATATGTTGATGGCGCAAGAAATGACTACTGTTCTGAGCCGTAGTTGTACTTGAGACCCCTGAAGGTCGGTCATTATGCTATGCACTGAGATTGGAATTTCCTTCAACAAACAATGAAGCAGAATACAAAGCTCTTATCGCTGGCTTAAGAATTGCTAAAGAACTAAACATCCGAGCATTACAGATCTTCAGTGATTCTCAGATTATTGTATGCCAAGTCAAGAAGGAATTCCAAGCGAAAGGGGGAAATCTGCCCGCCTACTTGTTAAAGGCTTGGGAACTCCTAGGTGATTTCGATCATTACATGATAAGTCATATTCCTCGAGAAGAAAACACGAAAGCAGATTCTCTCGCAAAGTACTCTAGCACAGGCGAAGCTCAATTTCTGGGGTTGACTCCAGTGGAGGTCCTGTCGGCTCCAAGCATTGATGAGATGGATATCGATTGGATCATGAGCGTGTCTCAAGAGCAAGAATCATGGATGACTCTAATAACAGAATATCTGCTCAATGGCTCTTTACCGGAAAATTCAAAAGAACGAAAGAAGCTACCGAGGAAAGCTCTCACTATGTGGTCTAGGATGGCTAATTATACAAACGGGGATTCTCAATGCCGTTACTTCGATGTGTATCCAGGGAAGAGTCCAAAACAATCCTAGCTGAGGTACATGGGGGAGAATGTGGTGATCATTTAGGTGGTCAAACTTTAGCAAAGAAGATAATCCGATACGGATATTTTTGGCCAGAAATTAATCGAGATGCAGCAGACTATTCCCGAAAATGTGACAGATGCCAAAGATTCGCCAAAATTCCTAGAGCTCCTTCTACTGAACTCACACAGATGGTCAGTCCATGGCCGTTTGCAATATGGGGGATAGACCTTGTAGGACCGTTACCAACTGCCAAATCTGGAATTAAATATGCCATTGTTGCTGTAGATAATTTTACTAAGTGGGCAGAAGCTGAACCACTGGCTACTATCACCTCAAAAAAGATGATAAGTTTTGTGACTAAAAGTATCATTTGCAGATATGGTGTGCCTCAAAAAATAATTATAGACAATGGTAATCAGTTCGAAAGTGAAGAATTCCAAGATTTTTGCAAACGATTCAAAATTCGAAAAAGCTTCTCAGCAGTAGCTCATCCGCAGGCAAACGGGCAGGTGGAAGCAGTAAATAAAATTATCAAGTCAACCATCAAGAAGCAACTTGAAAGAGCAAAAGGTGGTTGGGTCGATAAGCTACCGCTAGCACTATGGGCATACAGAACTACCCACAAAACTGCGACTGGGCATACTCCGTTTTCATTGGCATACGGATCAGAGGCAATGATTCCGGTAGAAACAGAGGTCCCTTCACATAGAAGAATCCATTTCAATCAAGCGGAGAATGCAAAACTACAGCTTGAGGCACTAGATCTCCTTGATGAAAAAAGAGAAGAGGCTGAGCTCAGAATCGCATCTCATCAGCAAAGGATAGCCAGACATTTCAATTCCAAAGTTTGCCAACGCGGCTTTGAGACTGGAGATCTAGTCCTAAAGAGAATTATGACAGCGACATGTGTGTTTGGGCCAAATTGGAAAGGACCATATGTTATAGGTCAGAAGCTTCTTGACGGCACATTAAAACTCACTACTGTCGAAGGAGATCAAATTCCAAGAGCTTGGAACAGCAATCACTTGCGCCCATACTTTACTTGATAGCTTTGTTGAAATATTGTAAAAAGAATTATAAATGTATGATTCCTGTAATTGAAAGCGATTGTAAAACCGATGCAAGTGAATAATGAAAGACTATAAAGTGGATGTAGGCCCAAATTCTTGGCCGAACCACTATAAATCTTGTGTTTCTTATTATTATTACATGTTTGCTTTATTTTCGCTATGAAAAGTACATTAAATGTATTACTGAAATGTCGATTTAAATTTTTGCAAGCAACGAAAATAAAACTTGCACATTATAAGACCAAGTGATTCTTGTTATCATTCAACAAACAAATTCCAAGTCACAAAATTCCCGAATTTAAATCCTAGATAAGAAGTGCTTCAATTGAACGGTCAATGATTTCGCCGAAAACGGGCTCTAGCTAATAAATTGAGAAGTTTGAACAAACAAACATCCAATGAAGAAGCTTATGTCCGTTCTCGCGAACTGGCCTAGCAATGAAGTACACTTCTTTGGATTAAACAAACTACTTGTAAGAGAAGGGAGTGCGAGCTTGAAAAGAAAAAATAGAGGATCGCTAAAAAGGCATAAGCAAGTGGACAAGGAACAACTAAAGCCCTCTTCGGAGGCACAAGTCCTCTTCAAAGGCACAACTCTTCGGAGGATAAAGACCTCTAACGAGGCATATGCCGCAAAAAAGAAAGTTCTCTACTCAACCAAAAAAGATTGGAGGAGTCATGACACTCCAACCATGAGAGAGTAACTTCCAGGCAATCCTCGGAGGCACATTTCACCACGAGTTGAAGTGTGACAGCCGCTCTTCGGAGTTTCACTTCACCAGAGTTGAAATGCAAAACAAAATAAAAGCCCTCTTTGGAGGCCCATGTCACCAGGAGTTGAAGTGCGACAGCCGCTCTTCGGAGTTTCACTTCACCAGAGTTGAAATGCAAAACAAAATAAAAGCCCTCTTCGGAGGCCCATTTCACCAGGAGTTGAAGTGCGACAGCCGCTCTTCGGAGTTTCACTTCACCAGAGTTGAAATGCAAAACAAAATAAAAGCCCTCTTCGGAGGCCCATTTCACCAGGAGTTGAAGTGCGACAGCCGCTCTTCGGAGTTTCACTTCAACAGAGTTGAAATGCAAAACAAAATAAAAGCCCTCTTCGGAGGCCCATTTCACCAGGAGTTGAAGTGCAACAGCCGCTCTTCGGAGTTTCACTTTACCAGAGTTGAAATGCAAAACAAAATAAAAGCCCTCTTCGGAGGCCCGTTTCAAAAGAGACCTCTTCCCAGAGGCACAATAAGACATAAAGACCTCTTCCCAGAGGCAGAAATGAAAAGACCTCCTCCCGGAGGCACAATCAAGCAGAAAGACCTCTTCAGAGGCACACGTTTCACCAAGAGTGAAATAAAACTTCCAGGTGTTGAAACGTGAAAAAAATCCTCATCAAAGGCACACTTTAACTTCCAAAGGAAGAATGAATTACTTATTCTAGAAAATTCTCTTCTTCAAAAAGAAGTTGAAGTACCTTTCAAATACTCGCTTTACCACATAGAAGATTTCATTCAGTAAAACGTGTATATGCACGAAATAAAAAGTGATATCTTTGAAGGATGAAGCGTAGAAACTTGTTTGTACTCTGTTTTTTAATGAAATAATATTCCTCCAAATGTGGAATAATTATTCTCTAAAAAATAAATGTACAAGTTTCTCATAAAATAAAATATTACAATGAGCTTATGGTATAGGGACAACATGGTATAATTACATCGGTAAAATTGCGCTCAAACAATATATACCACAAGCTCACTGCAATATCGCACTGCAATATCGTACAAAGGAACTTGTACAAAAATGAATAATAAATGCATTCTCAGATACAGACAGAAGTTTGTACAAAGAAAAAGAATCATTTTATTCAACACTATTTTATGTACAGGTACAGGTTCCAAAGTAAAAAGCAAAAGAAAAGCGGGGGGCCGGCACCCGCACAATATCCGGTCAGTACATGCAAAAAAGGGAAAAAAGCGATATGAAAACTACAAACTCAGGGCCATCATTTCTTCTTCCTCCCACCTTTTGAGCCCGCACCTGGCCGAATGACCAACTTTTCAGGTCGGCTTGTAAGGGTAGGGGATGAAGGAGAAAGGGGCTCGGTCGGACCTTCTTCCGTCTCTTCTTCGCCAGTTAAAGGTCCCTTCTTCTTCTTCTTGGAAACTCCCTGCTTTCCTCTCTTCTTGGAGGAAGACCCACTCCCTGGAGAAAGAAGTTTGGATAACGGTTCAGCGTCGGAGCCAGTTGGTTCTGGAGTCCTCTCGCTTCCTTCAGTTTCATCTCCTTTGGGATCTTGAGAAGCAACGGGATCATCTAAGCCGTGAAGAGCTTCTATTTGCTCCTCTTGTGACCCGGGTTGCGAGGCAGAAGGAGGAGTGACCTTAAGAGGCGGGGAAAGAACAATTGGAGGAGGAGAAGCCTGGACAATGCCCGACGTTTTGTCTGCAGAAGGAAAAAAGTTCAAGTCAGCAAAAAGTGGAGATAAAGGTTCGCTGAGATTCAAGAAGTAGTCAAAAATCTCATCAAGTTCGTAAGAAACAGATGAGCAGTCTACTTGGGCAAGATTGTCAGTAGGGTTACCTGCAGAAGTCGGTTCCCTGACGTCAACTTCGTAAGCCTGTGCCTTGGCACTCTCGCCGCCTTCATCTCCACCTTGCATGCTTGTAATATCATTGGTAACTTTAGCAGGAGATGGGACTGAGAACTAGAACCGATAATGTCAATTTCGGCCGAAGGAGAAGGTTGAATTGGAGCAGTTGAGATGATTTTTCCTGAATATTCTCCTGCCGCTGTTTCGGCCCTTAATTTTGCGAGCTGTTCTCTCCCCCTAGCGAGTGCGGCACGAGCATCATCATCAAGATAGTGCTCCTCAAGAGCTGACTCAGCATAGCCAGCGCCCTTACCGCCAAGCATATCGAGTGCGGCCTCCCAAACTTCAGCCAGAGTAATTTCATACTTGGGGCCTAGAAAGGCGAGGCTACCGCGCCCCAAAATGCTATGCAGGTAGAAATCAAATAATGTTGAGCTGATGTCGGCCCTCGTTGCCTCGTGAGATTCTTCAGCTGCAATTTTGCCAGCAACGGCCTCATCACGCTCCATTTCAGCTTTAGAAAGTTGAAGCTTAAGCATTTGAATCTCCGCCTCTTGGGAGCTGTTCTTCTTCTGAAGCTCCCCAATATCAGCAACATAGCCCTCGCTAATTCTTTTCTGGACTTCGAGCCTGTCTTCGGTATCTCTTTGGCTGGCATGAGCGTCTCTCACTTGTTTTAGGAGCACTTCTTCTTTTTGAGAGTAAGAAGTAGAGGAAGCAGCAAGCTCTTGTTTCAGTTCTTCAACTTTTGCTTCAAACTCCTCATTGTAAGAAGCAATGCTTCTCATCTCAGTGTCATGTTGCTCAAGAACCTTTTGCCATTCGACTTTATCATTTTCCATAGTGAGCATGGCCTCTATGTTTGCACGATTAACCCTCTGAAGCTCGTCAACAAGTTTCTGCCAGTTCGACATCCTCTCAATATCAAGCTTGACAGCGTCAAGGTTTCGTAACATGGCAGACTTGTCAATGGGGACCAAGTCAAGGTCAAACCTTACTCCCTTCAGACACCACTGTGGAAACCGACTTTGCAAAGTGGCAGGACCCGGTCCAACTTGGAATTTGGGTCTGCTAATTATTGTTTGGATGTCCGTCTTCCCGAGAGCGGGAGAGCCGGAAGGAATGTCAAGCGAGGCAGGGGCAGTAACCTTTTCAGGAGTTGTAGAGGTGTGCTTCTTACCATGTCGGGCACGCTTGCTCGGATCTTCAACCATATGACTTTTTCCTCTGTCATCATGGGTTTTTCTTTTATGGGAATCGTCACCTCTCTGTGAAGAATCGTGGCGCTCTTCCCTCTCTCTTCTTTCATAGCGCTCCTCTTGAGCCCTCTTTTCTTGAGCCTTTCAAGCGGCTCTCTCTTCATCAGATTCTCTGTAAGAGGGGAGGTAACGCCTGTAATCATACTGGCTACGCCTCCCGTAGCGCTGGAAATCATCATAATAAGATCCGCTGCGCCCCATCAGAGGATCTGAAATAAAAAAGAGCTAAATCTTAGAATTCTTCAAAGTACAAAAAGTCAGAAGCGTAAAAGTGCCAAAAAATTCTAAGTGTGTGTGACGTGCAAACTACACGCATCAAACTACGAACCACTCTTTAATTGAGGAGTGGTTGTGGGTGTAATAGTTAGCATCAACTCTTGAGTCGACGGAGTCTATTGCAGGACCGAAGTCGCTTCAACTAATGAAGAAGAAACCCCAGTAGTGGTAGGATCATCTTTAAAGATCTCTTGCGAGGTGGCAAAGAGATCGCTCAGCCCTTCGAAAGTATCGTCCCTGCTCTGCTTGGCAAGACTAGTTTTTCCAGCCTCTTCGCCAGATTTCTGTGACAGTCGGGGAGATCCCTGGGGCTCTTTTTCCTCAATAACCGGGGCAAGTTCGACAAATGGCCTCGCAACATCAGCAGAAGCGGAGCACTTCACTAGCGAAGCCTCAGGAGCAGGTCCTTTTGGTATGGATGTGTCTGTGGAAACCAGGGCATCTGATGCTTTAGGTGGAGAATCTGGAACCTCGCAGGGGTGTGTGGAGCGAGAAGGATGAAGAAGTCCGAACTGGTGAAGGAATTCGTCGTTTAGCAAAAATTTCACGTCCCGTTCTTCAACCGGTACTGCTACAAGCCTCTCCAGGGTTGGCTTGTGACTGGGATCTCTACAAGCAGGGGGAAGTACTGAAATAAAAGAAAAGAAATGATGACGAAGTTAACACTTGGCAATTCGAACTTCAAAAGACTCAGAATATAAAAGAGGTAAAGGTAGACGATCTTACTTCCTTCTCTCCACACAGCGTAAAACCCCGGGGGGCAACAGACATAGAAAAATTGAGTCAAAAACCCATGAGCGCTGTCAGGAAGACCGATGATCAATTTATGATTTCGAGCACTTCTCACGACAGTAATAGAGGGGTGATCTTTAGTCCTGGTGAAAGAGCATAGGAAGCAAATCTCGTCAAAGCTCGGGAATCGATCAAGCGTCCTCCTAAACAGTACACACAACCCCATTAAAATGGCATAACCATTGGGGTGTAATTGGGACGGGGCGATGGCCAATTGACGAAGAAGTTGTTGGAGAAAGTCATTGAAAGGAGGAACGCCCCCACTCAGGCACATTTGTCGATTGACCGTTACAAAGCCAGAGGGTGCTATGTCAGCAGTGTTACTTCTCTCGGGAAGAATGGCATCTGATTCAGCAATGCTAAACTGAGCGCACAATTGGCGGAAAACTCTGTACGATAGAGTAGAAGAGGCTCTTTCGGGAGGATTGACCAGAGGAGCAGGAATTACAGTGGCCTCTCCAGTCTGAACCATTGTATCTTCTTCCTGAGAAGTCATTCTACACAAACAACTGGATATTCCAACGTGAAGGTGCACGTTTCCTAAAAGTGTGAAGTGTCGTGCAAAACTAATAAAAATAGCAAGTAAATATAACTGGAGTTAAAATAGTTGACGATTGATCAACTACAAAATTTCAGAACTTGTTAATCTAAAGTTCAAGCATAATATTAGTGCAAGCTGGTCGGTTTCAATTGACTATTTCGGTGTTGCTTTAATATTTTACTTGAAATTGATGAGTTGAAAGCACTTCGTTCACACAATTTATTTAAATTAATTATCTGTTATTAACTAATCTGTCATTTGATGTGGGCAGTCGATGGCAGTATATTCGTCCCAATTTTCTGTAAATGTTGTATTGGACAGATTGTTAGCTTACAAGTTAAAGCAACCTGTGAATAAATGCAATAAAGCTCAACAGTTCAAAGTCCATGCAACGGTTCAAAGCACGAACGAAATTCACACAAGTCCTGACTCGCCAACGACTCAAAGCCTAGGTCCCATCCACTTGAGTCGGTCAGGGGTTAAGCCCCAAGAAGCAACTCGGTATGGAAAATAATCTAAGTGTTGAGTCGTTCACGACTTATGGCTTGAATCGTTCACGGTCTAAAGGATAAGTTGTGGTAAGGATCTAAAGGGTTGAGTCGTTCGTACGACCTAAGTCCTAAATCATCAGGAAGTCAACACGACCCAAAAATTAAGTCATGGACGGATGAGATTGCAAGGCCTTCCTAAGTCGGTAAATCCAAAAAACCCACTATATCGTGAGAATTTTAAGTCGTCTCCACAACCAGTTAACTCTTTTTTAACCCATTAACCCGCTAAGAACTTTCTCATCTCCTCCAAACCCACAGACCAGCTAATTCGAGACACTATAATTCATTATCTTCTCCTCACATCATCGGAAATCACCCAAAAACCAATTCGAATCGCTTCAAGCGTGCGACGAATATGATGCACTACTAGGATTCACGAATGATAACAACAATATGATTGATGGCAGTCGCAAATCGATCAAAAACATGGCTCGCAATGGAACACGGCACAAAAGTGAATTGGAGTCAGAAAATGGGGAGTCCAGATTCATGAGTCATTGGCGATCGTGGATTGAACAGAAAGTAAATTCACTTACGCAATAAAAAGGTAAAGATGAGTTGACGACTGATTAGCTTGGATGCGTCTTTGGAAACTTGAAGGATCGTTAATGGCAGGATCGAATAAAACAGATAAGCAATGAAGTGAGGAGGAAGGACCGACTCAACGGCTTATATACGATGCAGGGGGGAAGATGGAAGGACTAACGAGTCATGAGTCTCTTTGAGTCGTTTAAGACTCAGGCACTGGGTCGAAGCACACGACTCATGACTTGAGCGTATACTTCGAGGGGCAATTGTTAACCCCTCTGCTCAAGCGACTCAAGAAAGGCTCACGACTCACAATAGTTACCGACTTAACTGATTACCAACCTAACATGTGGACCGAATCGACGACCTACCTAGTTACGACTCAACAGCCTTAAGGAGTTGCCGACTCAACGGCCTTGAAGGGTTAACAGCCGACTTCACGACTCAAGGTACTTCACGACTCAAGGTACTTCACGACTCAAGGTACTTCACGACTCAGTAAGTTACCGACTCAACAATTGAGGAGTTGCACGAGTTAAAGAATTGTGCTTACGACCTACCTTGAGTCGTTAGCGACTCAAGCAAGTAAACAAGAAGTTATGACTAGTTAACTCGTGCGTGACCACAGCTCACAACTCACGACTTAGGTCCTCCACGACCTAATGAGCTAAGGTCCAGACGACTTAAGGAACAAACGACTTAACAACTTAAGAAGGTTGGACGACTTAAGGAAGCAACGACTTAACAGTTTAAGGGGTTGGACGACTTAACGGCTTAGGGACTTCACGACCTAAAGGGTTAAAGCGCCGGCGACCTAAAGCCTTCGCGACTTACTATAAGTTGCCCACGACCTTATACTTGGTGATTTAACTGCTGCTTTCCATAAGACACGAGGACCGAACAGTTAGTACAAGTAGACATGTGCAAACCAGCTAGGTCATAACTCCTGACACCTTAACCCGCTGACGACCTACAACCTATCCTAAGTCGTAACCCACGACTTACGACTTACCTTAAGCCATAAACGACTTAAGACTCGTTCAGAAAACCCTATAAATACGGCATGAATTCCAACATGGAGGGGACTTTTTTTGGCTCATTCTTTTCAAACACCGACACTCTGCTACATTCCAAACTAACTCAACACCCAAAGCTTTCAAGACACGTGAAACACTATCAACAACTTCAAGAAGAAATCTCATGCCTCCAACATGGATTCGGGGACCTTCACTTACATTGAAGTTTAAGCTACTCATTCAAAGTGTTTAGTAGTTCAAAGTGTATTGTACTTGGGGAAGAATTGTATCAACCTGTAACGAAATCATCAATAAAGATATTCAGAGTGGACGTAGGCAAAATATTGAGCCGAACCACTATAAAATCGTTGTTATTCACTACTTTTTCTGTGGTTTTCTGCTTATACTCTGTTCCCGAATCATCGGGTGGTGCTTTCACAACTACACTTTATACACCAGGGTGTTAGCGTTCAAATTTTAGCGTTAACACCAATTTTTAGTGTTTTGAAGTTAAACCTTTAAAAATGATAGCTTTGATGCTTGTTCATGCTTTTGGTGGTGCATCGTAGAGCTTATTGGACCGGGTCATCGTTTGGCATAAACCCCTAGCGCCCGTTGCTCGTTCGATTGCATTTGCGAAGAGATTGCCTTTTCATTTTTAGGTTGAAAACACTGGAAATTCCAGTTCAGTCGACTGAAATCTCTGTTTAGTCGACTGAACCTGGAACCCGAAAGTTTCTATGTATGATTCAGTCGACTGAAATCTCTGTTCAGTTAACTGAACCTGGAAACAAAAAGTTTCCAGGCATGATTCAGTCGATTGAAATCATTGTTCAGTCGCGACTGAACCTACAAACAGAAAGTTTGCAGGCGTGATTCAGTCGACTGAAATCTCTATTCAATCGAGTGAACCTGGAAACAGAATGTTTCCAGGCATGATTCAGTCAACTGAAATCTCAGTTCAGTCAACTGAATTTGCTGTTTCAGCCCACTTTGCCTTTTGGGATTGAATTTCCAATTTGAATCGATCCGTGATGATCCTATTTGTTGTTATCATTTATTACGACTTTAATGACTCCTTTTTAGGGATTTTTGAATATCCATTTCGATGGAATCTTTATCTGTTTCTTTGGATTTGATTCACGGCTTCGAATGTGAATTTTAATGATTGATTGTTTCTACAATCATTTTTGTGATTTGTCACTTAAAAAATGTAAAGGTTTTAATACTAGTTGTAAATATCAAAACTCTTTCTTCCAAATGATTTCAACACTATTTTATTTACAAAGCTCGTTTTCTCAAACCGTTTTCCAATCTACTAGTATAAACAAACCTTTACCTCACTCGTATGAGAAATCTAATTAAACGGCTTAGTAAAAAGAGTGGAATGAAACGCTTGCGTTTACTTCGTCGGTTAATTCTTGGACATATTCGATTGAACTTCTTGTGACAATTTTCTAGTGAAGATCTACAATTTGTTCGTAAATATTCAAGTTAAGTTAGTAGTTATGGGACATGAAGCTAAACTCATATATTTGCAAGCTTAGTGTAATTGACACTTCTTGATGATCGATGATGATCATTTTTGTGATTTAGACTAGCAATGTGCGATGTCTCTTTGTCTGTGAGGGAGACTAAACCCCGTTTCCGTGGAGCTTCGGCTCAATTTGGTGGGGTAGCGACCCATGGTCTTCGGACTGTTTTGTGGAGCTTCGGCTCAAAATTAATGGTTAGCAACCATGGAATAGCATTCCGTTTTTTGATACACGTGTTGGTGAGCATTCATGCTCCCGTTTTGTGATAGGCCTCCCCCATTTTGTGATTTCTGGATTTCTATTGATGATTTCTAGAATTTGTGTTTCACAAATTTTTGTGATTTCATTGATAAGCTTTATAAATATTTGTGCTTTGGTGAATTTGTGTGTTAACAACTTTTATGATTGGCATTGTAATGTTTGCCAATAATTGTGACTTAGTAAATAAAAATAAAGAGTATGACATTTTTTTGATCTTTGAGAAGATTCTTGTGATATTGATTAATCACTGGTTGATTTTCAATTACCTACTTATTACTGTATTGGCTTTATGGTTATTATACGTTTTTGTCATATCTCTTATTCTATATCATTTCATCTGATATTTATAGTTAGACTGATCCTTTTATTATTTTCTAATTAAATAATACTTGGGTCAGACCGAGATGTTACAGGCGCTGATGCTTGTCTCCTCATCTGGGATGATTATTATCCTGACTTTTGGCTAACTACTTAGATTAGTAGTTTTTGTTGTATACATTTGAGATATAGACTCATTGATGTATACTTATTCTTTTGTGTCGCACTTGTAACTATTTTTTTGTGATATTGTGGATCTTGTTTGACCACTACTCTGATATACTCTTTTATGTGTAATATTCATATCTGTTTCCGCCTTTGAGATATGAACTTCTGTGACTGATTTGTGTTATGCTTATTTCAATATTTGTTTCTGAAGATATTATAGCCACTGTTTAGTAGCTTTGAGTTTATATCGGTATGTCGAATTTCCTCTTGAAATCAAATACATGTTATTCTATCTGACATATCGGTGCTCGCACAAAGTCATTACATGGTTGGTCGCTCCTCAACAGCCTTATTCTTCTCGCTAGTTGACGGCATTACACCGTAGTGTCCTTGGCTAGCGTGGGTATAGAGGTGGGGCGTCACAAACATTTTGTTCCCAGATTAATATTTCATCTGGCCATAATTGAGGGCTTTGATTCTCTAATAGAAACATATTAGAACTATAACTTTTTGTATATGATTTCCTAATTCCTTTTCCTATTTTGGTATTGCCTTCTGTATAACTAATACAAGGAGGATTCCACGGTTCTCTTTCGAACATTTTTTCATCATATCCTACTCCTGGTCTTGTAAATTCATTTCTTGGTCGTTTACTTGATGAGGCTTCTGTAAACACTGAATCTTGGTAATTTGTTTCATTTTTTTGAGTGTATATATCACTTAAAGGAATTTTTCCTATACTTATATCATCTACTAATACTAAGTTATAATATTCACTTAATGTGTTGAATGCTGTTTGATAATTCATTTGGAGATTCATCATACATTGTATGATCATATTATCAATTTCTTCTCTTACATTTTCAACTATTAACTTTTTTTTCATTATTTCTACTAAGAATGATTTTTTTTCAGTTTTAAATCATGTTTCTAAATTTTCAATTTCTTTAGTAACATCATCTTCTATTTGGGTTTCATCTATTCATTGTATTATTTCTTCGTCTATTTGTAAGTATCCGATTACGTCTTCTAGTTCATCATATTCTAATTCTATGTCACTATCATATTCATCATAAATTTATCCTTCTTCCCAATTTAAGGTATTATATTCTGTCTCTTCATCACTATGTTCTTCTATTTCAGATTGTTTTGTTTTACAATTACTAAATCTTATACCTGGTTCGTTATATTGATCTGTATATATGATATGCGATTATGGAACTAATAGTGTTTTATCATTGGTGACAAAATCTTTTAAGGACCATTGCAGTCCTGCTAAATCTTCTGGATTAATTCTTCTAGGTTCTATCATTTGAATGCCTTTACTTGCTATGTTTTGTACTATTCCTGTTAAATTTAGCTTAAATTTCATACCTGAACTGTTTGATGCTTTTCCTAGTAATCCTATACTGATATTAATTTTTTTTCCAATATATCCTTCAAATCCTTTTGCTTGAAATCCCATTTTTAGATTTCCTAAATTATCTATGCTTTTAATAATGTCTGGCACACAATATATAAGAGCAGAATTATTGCTTAAATCTACTTCCATTCCTGATATTAATGCTTTTTCAATATCGGAGGTCCACGATTTATCTAGGATTAATGTTAACAGCTTTGTTCCTAAGCCTTTTCTAGTTAATGCTTTTATTCCTATTACAATTAGTCCTAAATGGAAAAATCTCTTTCCTGTATTCTTTAACTTTTCTATTGTTTCTAGGGAAATTATATTGATCATTTCACTGTTATCTACTATTCTAAGTTCTCTTCACGAGTGCTTCGTATTAAAGTAGTGTTTAAGTTCATTACTCCTGTTTGATATAAAACTTTTGGATTTAGTACATCTATTTGATGGTTATTATATATCTCTAGATTTTTATCCATATCTATTTCTTCATCAAGTTGTATTATTTGTTTGTCTTTCTTTTTATTGAATATCGACATGATATTTGATATTTCATCTCCAGTCATAGTAGTAGAATTACGTCTTGTTAAGGCTCTACTAGATCCTGATTCTGGTTGTAAATTCATTGTCTAGGTTTCCAAAATTTGTAAAGTTGTTCTGGCTTTTTTGTTATTATTTGTAAATGCTGACAATCCCTTCCTATTGATAGACTATTTACCTTTTCTATTAGTTGATTATCCTTTTCTATTAACTTGAGATTTAAGCTTATTAAAATATTAAATAAATGTGATATTCTTGATCTGATTGACTATGTACGGAATATCTAGAAAAGCCTTGATTGGGAACTAGTCTTAAGTTATTTTCTGCTTTAAATTCGTCAGCTTTCTTTTTTGCTTCTATCAGTTCTTTATTCATTAACTTGCTACTACCTTTTTTATTCCTTCGATTACTTGTTCTACCCTTTTAATTTTATGATCAAACTTGACTGTTTGTTTTGTAAGTCTTCTAATATTCTTTTTGATTCTGTTTCTAAATATTTTGGTTTATTAGTTTCTAGCAAGAATTAAAGTTGGGTTATTTCTTCTTTAGTAGGTATATTCTTTTTAATATGAATTAACTGGTTTTGAATAGTATTATTTTGACCTTTAAGAAAATCTAGATTGGAACTAATCTGCATTAAAATTTTGTTTTTCTCTTTAGTAGTTTCTGTTAAGTTATTTTTCGCTCTAGTTATTGTGTTATTATGGGATTCGAGATTACTTGCTTGACTAACTAAAAAATCTACAACACTATTTATTTGCGTATTATTACTGTGCAAATGATGACTAAATTGCTGTTCAAAGTAACAAGGAAACTTATATTTGTTTAGACTGACAATATTTCATTCTTTGAAAGAGTATTCTAAATTTAAATATTGCAAGCGTTTAACTGAGTGTTGAAAATGTATTTTGAAAAGGTCACCTTCTTTGCTTCGTAAATTAATTACTCTTTCCTCAATTTTTTAAATAAATTAAAAGTTAAAAACTAATTAACATATTTTAAAATAAGCAGCTAACTATATCTTGATTGTGAGCTGGATTTTTCCCTTTGAGTAAAAAAATCTTATGTTAGCTTTCATCTGGCATAATTAGGTTTTACGTTCTTCCTGGCCACCTGAGTCAGACTTATTCACAATACAAAACTCGTTTTACTACTCAAGGATAAACCATGCTCCGATACCAAAACGGGGTGTTTGGCTGATATTTTTTGAGCTCGGTTACTCTTTTTTTTCTTTTTTTATTATTGGTAGGATTTTTGTTGGTCATATAACATTAATAGTCCTTCAATCATATTTATAAATAAACCAAAAACATACCCAACGGGGTGTGAGGCCGATATTTTTTGAGCTCGGTAACTCTTTTTTTTATTGGTAGGATTTTTGTTGGTCATATAACATAAATAGTTCTTCAATCTTATTTATAAATCAACCAAAAACATACCTAGCTAGATAAAAAATTACTACTCTTATTACAGAAATCAAGAAACACACCAAGTCATGGAGATCCATACCTGGTGTTTTCCTTGTTTGAATAGAATTGAGAAAGCGTTGGCTTCTATGCGGCGGAGCAGAGTAGTGCTGAAGACGCGCGGTGGATGCGGAAGCACCAATTTTTTTTTTTGTAGGAGGAACAAGTTTTTAATTTAGAAGAAGTATAGAAGATGAACATAAGGTTTTAAGCTGTAATTGATTTCAGAGAGCTTATAGATTTTATTGTACCAATTTTCGATGATTATAACTGAGTTACATAACTGCCTTATATAGGCTATTAGCCGGTAGATCCAGTCATTTGATTACTTACACCTACTAACCTTTACAGGACACTTAATTTATATAAAGGACAAAGCTCGCACAACATTAAAAAGCTGGTCTGACAGGTGTTAAAACATTTTTTTAGTGCAGGAATCTTCTTTTAGTGCAGGAATCTTTTTTTAGTGTTGTACTGTATGTAGAGACTTCTAATGCTTTATGCGGCTCTATAGGTGGATGGTATTGACAAGTCATCAGATTCGTCATACATGATGTCACTGATATCCTCCATAGCTTCTAGATCACTGTCTTCTGCAGACCTAATTACATGTCTGTGTGGATCAAAGCTGTCAATAAGATAGAATGGTAGTAAGTATTCGTGTAATGACACGATATTTCGGACCATTCAAATAGACAATAAAACCATACATGTTCGACTTGAATAATTCAAAATACCGAATTGTTAATTTAAATTTGGAAAAAACATATACAGTAAATAAATCAATCACAGAATCACAGATACAGAGTAGTACAATAATACGCAGCGGAATAAATGAGTAGTAGTTCATGAAGCTACTATATAAACAAAGTTAGAGATAAAATACATTAGAATATCCCAGATGCAGTGAAGTCTCCAGGGCAGATGACTTCTCTGAACCAATTGACTGGATGAATGAAAGGATAGATAGCTGGATCTTCAAGTGTGACGAAGCGGATTTTGCCCGTTCGAAAATCGACATCCATACTTTACATCGTACTCGAATGCCGCAGATTCGACCGTTCAAATCCGAGTCGCCGGAGCTTATAACACCATTAAGTAAACAAACACAGCGGAAGAAATAATGAATATCAATATACAACATCTGATACAACATCCTGATACAACAGATGATACAATAGATATCGATATACATCAGAGATATGATACAATAACATAGCAGTGGAAAAGAAAATAGCTAACACCAGCAGCGGAACAATAACTCCAATATAATCTTCAAGAGAGAACTCCAACAGCAGCTCGAACCATCATCACAAAACACTAAGACAAGCAAGTCTCGTCCATATCCAAAGACTGAAGTAGCTTCAGACAATCTACTGAACCTAACTATCTGAAAAACCCAACTCTAGACTGCTCGTGTGAAAAATAGTGAGCACCCAGAGTTTAGGAAAGGAACAATAAACTCCGAGTCAGTCATGGGACTGGTGTGAGTAACAAAAACAGTTTATCTTTGAAAAACAGACGACAAGAGAATTTTAAAAGTAAATTCGCAATGCTTTTAGAAAATGAAACTACCATAAGACCTCCCGCCACACACACAATGCAAACGCAGAATTGGAGGAGATTTCTTCTTATGATAGTCAAACATGCTTAATACGTAGAAAATTTCTTTGATATTATTATTATAAGTGCACAGTGCAGAAAAACCTTTCGAAAATAGAATATAAATCTTAGCCAACATACGACCGTTATCGTATGCCTACTATAGCTACCATGTTCAATAGCAGGTTACCACCACATTCCATGGCAGGTAATACAACTAAAACCGTACAAGGCTCGTATTGTTTTGATTGGATTTCCAACAAATGGTCAGGCTAAGGAACTTCCTACTGTCATATGGGATCGCCTCTGGCGGGACGTCCCGAGAACCTATCCGGATCTCTGCCAACACAAGGCCGGGTTACCTCTGTAACTAGGTAACTACTACTCGAGCATGCCACTCCCCGGTCCTTTGGGACCTTTATCCGAGGCGCCTCTAAAGCAACAACCACACAGTAAATGAGATTGGAGCCACCACATAGGTAAATATCTGGGCTCCATACCATGATACCACCCTTTACCAGAAGGGAATGACACACCCTAAAGGGCGCGACCCTCATAACCTTGCCGCATCTTTCCTGTTTTGACCATTTCCGGGGTGTGAGGTCCTGATGCAGTCTCGTCCACAAAGCTACGCTTTGGTACAAAGCCATGCTTTGGGTCAACAAATGATCAAAGTAATGATCACAAAGATAAATGATCAAACAAATGATCATATCACAAATGATCAAACAATGATCATCAACACACAGCAGCACTCAGCATGCCACACTACCAAATTGGGAGTATATCGCTGATAACCTTCAACTACATAACCTCTGAGCTCGTACGTCTCAGAGAAGGGTGTTAAGCTAAGAGAATAAATTCTCCGCCACCAACAGATATGTATTTGAAAGAAATCTGCTTTATATCTCAAAGTGTAATGTCAGACATACAATCTATACAAGTCTGTTCCGGGTTCGAACAGAACCGAAGGCACTTCCGAAGAAGCCCTTGCAATCCGGGTATTCACAATCCCGATCGGACTTCCCATCACTTAGGAAATCTCTATACCGGCGCGACTCGGTGCAGAGACAATCGATAGGTTATCCTATCGTTTTCACAAATACCCGGTCTTCACCACCGGTCTTCGAATGCTATCCATAACGACGAATCACATATTCGGAATGGGTTATACGACACAATGGTCCTCTCCTGGCTAAACCGAATAGTGAGCGCAATATTTAAAACATATGGATATTGGGATTTCAATTAAGTCGCAACTTAATAATTCAAAACTTTCTTTCAAATGGTTTAAACCAATTACCATTTCCAAATCTTTTAAACAAAAGATTTATTTTACTAAGTTCACCCATTTTCACAAAGATCCATTTACGGATTTCAAATCAATTTCCATTTCAATTGGATTAACTCGTTTAAAATCTTTAAATTAAAGATTTAACTTATAGCTTTCAAACCGTTCACATAACTTGGAAAATCATTTTCAATTAAACTTGAAATCCCTTTTAACACAAATTGGACGTTCATTACTTAAGTGAAAGCTTTTATCATTTGAAAACAAATAGTTTTCGTTCTAGAAAGATCCAGTTTTATTTACAGGACTTAAAGCCTTTGAATTTAAATTCAAATTCCCAAATTAATACCTTTAAAATAGTTTAACCCATATAAACCGGTATAACATCTTTAGTCCCTAGTTTCCAGACCATAGAATTCAATTTCGAATATTGAATTCAAATTTAAATCCGAATATTTAAATTTTATAACTCAATCAAGTAAAAATAAATATCATCTTTGAAATTCCATTTCAAAAGCTTTTCACTTTAAATCCAATCCATTTCCAAAACACTTGAATTTAAATATTCAATTTTATAAATCATTTCAAAATCTGTGACTTAATCGATTTCCTCGTGAAATCCATATTTGTGTGTGTATGGTGTGGTCCAGGGGTTTAACACAATAGTGCAACATCATTCAATCATCACAGATTAAAATGCAGAAATATAGTTGATAAGTGATTGAACTATAACGCTTATCATTCATTCACAGATCACAGATCACAGATATATAAATTACAAATAAATAAGTCACACAGCTCAAAACAAAGCATCACATATCAGGAGTATCAAACAATACAATCATCCAATAGAATGCAAACATCCATAAGTAAGATCAGTTTATTGTTTGATTCATTCAAATCAAATTGATTATTTATGAATTTTTAATCCTGGTAAATAATGTTAATTAATTACAAATCATTTTGATTAATTCTTTCTTTAATCATTAGTTAACCATTTATAAATAAATTAATCAACCCTTTAATTATAATCCACCAACCTTTAATTATTAACAACTAATCTTTAAATTATTTAATTTACCATTTATCTTTAATTAATTAATTAATTACCATTTTATACATTACCCTTAAATAGTTACAAACAATTGATTAACCTTAAGTTGATTTCCGGATTTATTAATATTAATTAATTTTAAACAAATTTGATTAATTATCCAATTCCAATTTATTAATTACAAATCTTTCGATATAAGTTAATTTATCAAACGCTTTAATCATTAATTAATAACTTTAATTATTAATCAATAACTTAACTACCCACTTATTTACCATTAACTACTTAGTTAACCAATTATAAATTCTTAATTAAATTCCTTAACAAATTAACTATTAATTATGCATTAATGAATTTAAGTAGTTAATTACAATTTGTTTATCACTTAATCATAAATTTATTCAAACTCTAATTACAATTAAAATGGAATTATTCTTAATTTCTTTCTAAAATAATTACATAATATTAATTATCCATTAACATTTAAAGGTCTTCTTTAACTTGGTGCAAATCGATGTTTTACTAACCATAACTTAAATATTAATAAATTTCATACTTATCGTGAAGTGATCACTTAATTAAAGTAATTATAATTAATTGTTAAAATGTTGTTATGTATTAACTAAGATAATTAAACTTTTATTAAGTTTTTAACTTAAAATTGTTAAACCTTAATAAGTTTTACAGCGTTCAAATTTTGATGAAAAACTGTTACTTAATATTACTTTTAAATACGATGCTGCCGATTTGAAACAAACCCGAGAAAAACATCCAAATGAACTCGAGTGTTACTTCGAGCTAAGCCCCATACTACCCGAGTCATTTCCTGTAACACTTCTTCCTTTTTTTTTTCTTTTCTTTTATTTATTTATTTATTAATTTTTTTTTACCAGGTCAGAGTTAAAGTTGAATATGCAGGTATCAGGTAACCCTATGCACACATTCGAGCTTGAACCCGAGAAAAATTCCCACTTGCTCGAGTCCTACTCGAGTCACCCATACTCAGAAGTATCCAGGCACGACATCAACGCCGTGCACGTGCACATGCCGCTGACAGGCCTCCGACGCCTGAGGCGATCGCCCACAAATCAATTATCACTCGCACACTTGATTCCAGCACTCCAAAACCTTGATGAGACTCGCAAACGAAAAATGAAAGTTCGAGCTCCAGATAAGAACAACACTCCGACCAACTCTTCCCTCGTTCAGGCGATGCAATCCCCTAGAAACTTCGAAACTTCGGCTACACTACCCTCAGCCCCCACACTACCTTCCCCTCCAGCCACGTGACGCTCGACGCACCAAGGAAGGCACAGCGATCAAAATTTCCAACACGTTCAAAATTCCAACAAAACCCTATATTACTCTCGCATGGCCACCACGACACATAATGAATTTTTCCACTATTTTTCTGACAACCACCGACCCATAACCTTCCTCCAGTCACCCCCCCGAGGTCCAATGCCACCGTGATCGCCAGAGAATGACACAACCCCCAATTTAGTTCATTCCAAATTATCTCAACAATTTCAAATCTAAAAATCAAGATTTTTATTTCTAAATTCATTATTTGCTATAATAAATCAGATTATGAATTCAGTTCAAGAATTTAAAATATTTGATTTCTGATAAAATGATTTTTCTACTGTAAACCCATACTTTTATAAGAAGTTCACGATATAAACCCTTGAAAACATTTTTTTACCTTGATGTTGCAGTTTAACAATACACTTTTATTTGGAGAACAAGGCCTATCATTGATCATATGAAGAGAAAAGGAATTATTTTGATGAATGATATGGTGCCTGTAACATAATCAGAGTTTGTATTCACACTACTGTTTTCCAGATTTTCCCACATGCAAACTTATGTCACCAAACATTCAATATTTGATCACGTGCAAACATAGATAGATATGGATTCAAAAGTTTGCTCATCTAACATTTCAATGTATCAACAAGATTAGGCTTCAAGAGGAAGTTACTCACTGTGTTTTTCCAGAAAGAACAAAGAAGAACAGAACTTGATAGTGTTGAACAGACTTTAGTTCTTTGCTTGCTGAAGCTTTTGAGTCTTCAGTTTGAATTGATTTAAGTTGTTTGTTTGAATTTTGTTTAAGTGTTAGAGAATTGTTTACTTCAGATTTCTCTTAGCATTGAAGATGAATGAAATGAAAATGATATTGCTATATAGAGGAAACGAGTTACAGGGTGATAAATATTTGGTTGTACCATAGGCAGAGATATTTTTTCATTTTGGAGGCTGAAGTGATATTTGTATATGCTATCATTAATTCCCTTTGTCTTTTTTTTCCTTCTTTTTTTTTGTTTAAGTGTACCTGCATATTTATCTTGTTTTCTTCTATTGTAAGCCATTCATATGTATTTATTTTCATTTGTCTTCTTAAGCAAGCTTCCTTATATACATATTATTTGTTTCTTTTATATTTGACTATGCTGAGATAATTCTTTCTTTTCTTTTGTCTTGTTACCTTATAGTATAAAGGAAGTTCTAAAACTAACACATTTATATTCTTGTTTTATTCATAAGCTTATACTTTCTTTGCTAGATATTTGTATGTAATCACCTATACTTACTTGTACATAATTTCTTGCTGTCTTGTTCCTTTGTAAGACATTTACATATACTGTTTAGTTGAATTTAGTTTTGTCTTCGTAATATTACTTCATAATCAAATTCCTAGTTTAATTTGTTGCTAGATTTTATCTAAGTGTTACTTTATTATTTGTAGTCTATATAGTTTATCTTATATATTTTATTATATAAATTTGTATTTTTTTTTTTACCCATTTCCATTTCTAACTTAACCCATAAATTCTGAATTTATATATTCCATATATATAGCTAAAATTTTAGCTAATGTCTACTCTATATTTTATAGTTTATTATATATTTATTTCTATTTCTAACTCAAATATTTATTATTAATTTTATCTTTAACCCATTTGTTTTAAGATAAATTAATGATTTCACAAATAATTGAGTTACTTAAATTCAAATGATTTAACACATTTTTTATTTGAACTTGGGGAAACTCGCACCAATTTATCAATAAATTTCACCATTTTAAATCAAAAAATAAATTAAATTATCAAATTAAAATAAATTAAATTTCGGGATCGTTACATCAAGCAAAGCTCCAACTTCAAAGGTGAGTCTCAAATGCTGTATCACTCAATCTGACCCGAGCGTAAGGCAAAACACAAAACACTCGAGTCTAGATTAACATTCTTATATCAATAAATCCAACTCAAGTGAAATATCAACTGAAATACAAGTAACTTAGAGGATGTGTGGGATAACCATTCTCTAAGGATCTGTGGAACTATCTATAATGTAGAAATATACACTATAACGCTGTGGTCATTCAAATCATTTATAATTCAAACCAAAATAAAATCTTTATTTCAAATTGTAACGAGCCGTATAAATTCGATGTTTAAATGAATTAAATTAATAATATTTTTATTTAAATTTAGAAAGGAATAAAAATCTTATTTATTTATATGAAAGAGAATGTTGAAATTTGATGTATCAAGGGTAATTAAAAATTTACAAATTTAATTATATATTGCGATTAATTGTAATAGTGGAAATTTGTCGCATTTGAATATAAATATTAAAATGAAGGCTAAAATAAATTTTGTAAATGGTGACTTAAAACCTATAAAATCCAAATGAATTAGGTAGGAAAAAGATTCTTACCTGTATATTAAATTTAATATGAGAAATTTATGAAAGTATTAATTTGATTTAATGTAATAAAGATTGTGAACGGTAATTGGAATAAATTAAGAAATCATATTAGTGCAAGTAAATAATTTATGATTGAATGAGATTCCAATTCAAATAAATCATTTAAATGTTATGATTTGATTTTTAATGGATCATGAGAAAAACAAATGTAAGGATTTGGTTAATGTATATGTTATGTGTTCAGGGTATTGAATAAAAATTAGGAATCCAACTGTAATTAATGATAATAACGTTGGTATTAGTTAATAAATTAAATTTCAATGCAGTACCCATAAATGAATGGAATGAAATGAATGGAATGAAATGAATGTATGTAAATGTATACTAGGTTATTTATCAAATAGAAAAAAAGTAAATATCGAATTGATTGATGAATAAATATGCATTGAATAGTAATTGAATGTAAGTTAATGGTAATTGTTTAAAATCAATATAAGATAATGAATTGCAATAACTATGGGTTGATTTTAAATGTTGAAATATTATATAGATAAGGATTTAGATGGAATGGACTAATTTATGAAATAAAGGATAGCAACCATATAAAGTGCTAAGTAAGTTAATATTGTCATTAATAAAAACGTTACTTTAAGGATAATTAATGTAGTAACGTAAGGTGTAAATGTAAATTACAATGGAAGCGTAACCTTATTTCTAGGTAGACATTGCAGGTAGATTTATGAAATGGAGTTTATGAAATAAATGAAATTGAATATTTAATTAGTATGAATTTAAAGGAAAATTGGTTAATTTGATTAAATCAATAAAAGACAATAAATACAATGATGGTGGGTTATTAATAAAGTTGAATAGGGAAATGATTGTTATAGTAAGAATGGAATTCCAACTTGTTGGAATGGAGTAAATACACTTAGTAATAAATTTAGTATAGGAAAACGAAATGGAAATATTGAATTAATTAATCCGTATATTTATAGTAAATGGTGATTATTGGATTGTAAATAATAAACTTATTAAAGGTGATCAAGTGACCACCAGTTATTATGAGTGATACATACATATTTAATTCATTCAATTGATTTGGAAATCATTGCGATAAAAATAAATTTAATGTTATGTTAAAAAAATTTAGGTAATAATGGGGAATAACGTATATAAATTCTTCATTAAATAATGATTTGTGAATATAGAGATGGAATATAGTTAAATAATTCGTTATTTGAAGAAAAGATAATATGAGAAAGTTGTGTGATAATTTGGAATTCAATAAAAAAATCCATCTGTTTGACAGGAATGAATGGAATACTAATTAATTTATTTAACTAAACGGAATTTTAGGATATTATTTATAATTTGCGAATTTAATAAAATTAAAGATTTATATTGAAATTTATAAATTTACCTTCTTTGATTTGACATCTAAACTTGTTGGAATTTTTGTAAATGATTAAGAATTTTTAAAGTTAATAAAATGGGTCAATTTTAGAATCTAAATATAAAATCTAATTTTACTTATTTATTTTAAATTTATTTAATTAATATAAAAATGGCCATTTTGGCCACGGACTCGGATTTTGACAAAACTAGTTTCATCGGATCCGTAATAGTGAATTATTGTAGGGTTTCAATTTTCGTAGCGATCGGACTTGTCGTTTGATCGTACGAACGCGGAACGCCTTGAAATCGATTTAATTGAAATCAATTTGAAATCAATTTGGAATTTTTGTTTTCAGCATAACTTCTACATACGATAGAATTTGGATGTGAAACTTTTTCCATCGCGTTCAGAATATTCTAAAACACCTATTTGGATATACGGGTTTACCCAATTTCGTTCCGGGGTCAGAACGGGCTTTTTGGGCCACGTTAGCGTTAACACATTTGTTTATCTGGTTCATCTACTCTATTTCAACCCTACCTATAAATACCCTGTTATAAACCCTAATTTCTCCTCATTCTCATTTGTCTGTACGTACCTTCTTTCTCAACTCCTCATCCCAATGGCATACAAAACCAAATTCCCAAATTCCAAAAAATAATTTCAATTTCAAAAAAAAAAAAACAAATAAATTTTGCGGATCTGCAACAGCTTCTGGTCGCGCTTCGGGTTTCAGAGGAGAAAACCCTAGAGCAACTTCGGGTCAGGAAGAAAATGACTCGGGTCGCTCCGGGTCGTTTTGGCGAAAACTCCAAGCAAGCACCGGGGATTTGAGGCGGCGCACCGATGTCGACCCAGGACTAAAATTTTGCATTTTTGAAATTTTCATAACTTTTGCATACAAGCTCGGATTCACACGCGGTTTGTTTTGCTGGGATCGTATCGGAATTTCTGACGTTTTGGCACTAGTTTGCATGAATTTGGAGACTGTCCAATTTTTGGGTTTAAATTGGATTTGAATTCAATTTACATTCAAAAAGGTGAGTGTTTTAACCAACTCATGACTTCTAAAATTTCTTGTGTTTGTTAAATTAATATTAGATATGAGTAGAAATTTATTTATGACTGTTTGGCATGATTTATTCGTCATCTCGGTTAAATCGCATTTATTTAATTTATCTGTTAATTAAATATATTTATTGCATATAATTTGACGATTAGAATTTATTTATTTGCATGTTAACTGCCTGTCATAGTTATATTTATTTTTATTTCGCATTAACTACCAGTTAAATTTACATTTATTATTGAACATAACTGCTAACTTAACAGTAGTCAAATTTGTATAAACTGTTAGTTGATACATGTTATTTATTACCTATATAATTTATATGCTCTATATCGATGATTGTTTAAATTGGATGATGATTGCAAATAATGGTTGATGATTGATATTTGGATGAATGGATGCTATATTTATATTGTATAAACTGCAAGTCATCATGCATTTTCATTTCATTCGGGGTTGCGGTTTGAAATGATATACAACCACATTTTTATTTTAAATTGCGGATTGAAATGATAAACATCTGTATCACTTGACCATAGGGTAGAAAATTTTATACAGGCACAGCGGTATATATATATATATAATTATTTTTGAAATGATTTTCTATGGTTTTGTAAAGCTATATATATGGTTTATGGGACATTGATTTGATTATTTGATTATTGAATTCATTAATTAAACATTTCAAGTCTAAATAATAAGTAATTGAATCTGATATATATGGGTTTGTCAAATGAGTTGGTTTTTGAAATGGTGAAATATTTAAAGCTTTGAAACATAAGCATTAAAAATGGTATTTGGAAGTTTAAATCGATATTTGGAATTGATTTGTGAAATGTAACGAAGCTATTTTGTTTTATAAAAGAAATTTAATATTTAACCATTTGAGAGATGGAAATTTGTTTCAAAGTTATGATTTTCAAGGTAGTATAATTTGGAAATATTATATTCCAGAGTTTTGATTTCTAAATATTTTACTTGGAAAACCCTATGATTTTGGAAAAGAATATATATTGGAAATAAATTGACATTATATGATTTTGGGCCTAAATGATATCGTATTGATTTCGGATTTTAAAAATATAAACGATATCGTATTTATATGGGTTTAAAATGGATATTTTATTCTAGTTTTAAAGTATAATTATTTTAAATGACCGTGGTGTTAAAATAACGTTTGGTTGTTAAAGAGACCGGGATCGGATATCTGACATACTCTCTGTCGATATCGAAAACCACTTTGACAACCGTGTACGCGGTGCAGATTCCAGAATGAAGTAGGATGGTGGTGACGTTTTCTTTAAGGTAAATACGTGGAACCGACTCCCGTGAGTTGGCATAAGGTGGCTAAAACAGGAGCGATTCTCGGGCCAATGAGGTCATTCCTCTGATCGGACACTCCTCTTCGATATTATACTTTGACTTTGGATTGATTCAGTGGCCACTTTTACTTTGATTTTCAGGGGAGTTTATTTCGAGGTGGGCGGTAGCTGCGGCTACGCGTTTCCATCAGCCCAGATGGCAATTGGTATATCTACCGTGGCATTGCCTAGTTGTGCCGTGTCACCTACCCTATCGCGCCTTGTACGAGTTTGGATTTCTCCCATAGCCTGTGTGGTACCCTCTGGTGGCTTCCCAATCAGGAGGGACTATGATATTGGATGGACTACTGGGACTATTACGTGTTAAGGTCTATATGGGTAACCCCTTAATGCTAAGAAAAAGTAAGTTTATTTTACAATTAGACACTGTTATAATAGCGCAATATACTACGTAGTAAATAGTTTAACGAATCCTTAGGAGATGTAAATCCCGAGCATCTCTTGAGTTACTGCACTCATATTTATTTCTGTTAATTTAACTCACATAAGATCTTTTAGATCTGACTCGAGTGTTTTTGTCTTTTCAAATTCGCTTGGGTCAGTCCGAGCGTTTCAGGATTTGAAGATTTAGCTCTGGAGGACGAAGACGAAGATACGTATTATTATTATTTATATTATTGCACTTCACTCATACTGTTCCGCTGCATTATTATTGGTATGTATAACTCTGATATGTATTATATAAATATAATCAAATGTTTTGTTTTAACAGATTTATAAACTGTATATTTGATTATTATATTTTATCCTCCGCTATGAGATTATGTTTTCTTTTTATTTCTTTCTTGTTTTTCTTATTTACCCCTTAATAATCCACCTTCCGTATGGTTTGAATTGGCACGTGTGTCGATTTAAAGCGTGCGAAAAGGCGGTACGTTACACAAATATATCAACTTCTCGAAATAAAGTATTCTATTTCTTCAAATTTCACAAATTGTTTCGAAATCAACTCGACTTTCCTACTCAAACTTAATTTAATCTCAATTTATCAATTTCCATTTAATTCAACTTCTAAATAACCAATTTAAATTATATTGATTTCAATTAAAGATCTGAATCACAAATTAACCATTTACATCCTAGTATATTTCAAAGTTTTAATATTTGACCATTCAAGGTTCAATTTAACAGTTTCCTATAGATCTCGATTTAACCTCGTTATTATTTAGTCTTGAGATATCCATTTAGTAAATTCAGTATTATTTGAATAACCTTACTTTACCTTTAATTTATTTAAAATTTGAAATATTCATTAAATCACTTAAGTCAACATCCATTTATAAAATAATATCTTTAAGTCTCACATTAATAGTTCAAATCGATTTAACTAAATAAAATTCTTAATTTAATACCATTTCAGCTAAATCCAAATTAATCTCCCACCTCAATTTATCCCCATTATTGCAAAAATCTATTTGAAATATAATTTACATAAATATTCAACATAATTTATGTATTAAATCAATCTTAATTAAATTAACTATTATTAAATGTATATATATCATTACCCTTTATATATAATCATTTAAGAACCAACATTTATTTAAAACCATATATTTCTTTTCAAAACCATAGAAATTATTTTAAAAACATTTATATATGGACCAGTGGTGTCTGTATATATTTCATATCCTATTGTCAAGTGATACAGATATTTATCATTTCAATCTGTACATTAAATATATACGGGTGGATATCATTTCAACCCGAAATCCCAAATTTAATTAAATGAAAATGGCTTGGGTCTATCATTTCGACCCATAACGAAATTCTCCTATTCTAAAGTTCGTACGGTTATGAACCATTTCAACCCATAGTGAATTCTAAACTATAGGGAACTTGTAGAGTGATAACAGATAATACAATAAAATAACAGGCATACATCATCAATAATTTAAATAAAATATAAACAACGGGATATGGTGTCATATCCCACAGGTGAACAATTTCAGATAACAACATATGTAGCAATGTAAAATCTAACAGCAGCGTATTTCAATTGTCGATTCAATTGAAATCAAATTTAATAAATAAAAGAACGTTAATCGTGAGTGTAACGCCCCACCTCTATACCCAGGCTAGCAAAGAGTATTAATAGATAATACTGTCTGCTAACACGGAGAATAAGGCTGGATAAGAGCGACCATCTATAGTCTTGCTTTAACTATCTATTAAATACGTCGACAATAATCACACCAAACCGATCGACATATCCAATGAATACTTAAAACAAAACCATAGGAGGCTAGAGGATCTATTAGAACAGAATATAACAACTCAGATGTAGGAAACATCACATAACAGTAAACCATCATATACATATATACCGATACATAGCAGAGTATACAAAATAATACATGTCAAGTGGTATAGCCAACCACAATATACAGACAAATCCAGAAGAATAAATATCAGAGTTTCAACATAATAGGACCACATAAAAGCTATGACAAAAAGAAGCTAGCGTAGTAGTCCATGCGGAAGCAAAATAGGCTAAGTCCAAAGTACCTAATCTGAAACATCTCGGCCTGACCCGAGTATAAAATACACGGGTCAGTCTAGCTAAACAAATCAGTTAGATAAACTGAACAACAATAAACCTGCAAGGTTACAAAGTATTACAAATATCTCTAAAAGAGATAACACAATCATCAACAAAAGATGAATCATATAGAACAAGCCTCGTATCATCGGCGACATAAATAAACAAAGGATACAATTATCCCAAATAAAGCCAAAAGGAAAATAACAAATACCCATAAGGTATACAAGTTCCACAAGGTAATCGCTATACTTCATGCGGCTCAAAATGACCAACATTGAAGGGCAATACCAAGGGAATATACATATCAATGAAACATCATAAAACTGCTCGAGCTCAGTACTGTATACACAAGGATCCATGAGCCCGAAGACTCCAAACCCAATATCACCCATGCGGCTCATAACGACCTACATCGGAAGCGATACTAAAGGGCAACCCAATATCACCCATGCGGCTCATAACGACCAACATCGGAAGCGATACTAAAGGGCAACAAACCAGAAGGCAAAAAACCGTAGTGGTGAAGGTCCGGAGGCCCAGTACTGGACACCACTAACTGGCAAAATGTGTTACAACTCTTGAAAAGGAATCCGAAAAGTGTTAACGTATGTCCCATAACCACTCGTTCGCACTAAACGGTTTACTATCCGTCAGTCACTTTCACACTCAAAGCAGTACAAAGTTTACCTCATATCATCGGTAAACCAAACCCGAAGGTCAAAACGATCAATCGAATAGGTCGAGGACTAATCGGGAAGACAAACGCACAGATTCATGGTCCGTGTTTTACCTAACCATTTAATCTTACTTCCACTTTGCTCGAAGTGCGAAATTGTGTGTGTGCGCATTATAAATAGAATTTATAATTGGGAGAAGGGAGCTTTTAATACGCTTTAGAGAGATTATTTATAAAACCCATGAATGAAGTCAAAAACAAGTCATCAAAGTCAAATATGCAATAACAACTAATTGGAATCAACACGAATCGATAAAAATTGGAAATTGACTCAAAATTAGCCAAAATAGGCAAAACTGCGCATTTTAGACGTCTAAAATTACCTTCCAGACGTCTGAATACCAGACGTCTAAATGGATTTCCTGACGTCTGGATTCTGTCTCTGCCTTTTTGCGTCTTCCAGGGACCAATTCCAGACGTCTTAATTTCCAAACCAGACGTCTGAATTTTGAAACCAGACGTTTGAAATTAGAGTTCAGACGTTTGAAATCCCCATGTAGGCAAAAATCAGCCAAGCCCCATAAAGGCAAAAATCCAAATGAATTGCAAACGAACGAGCGATGGATGCTATGAGTCTATGCCATACGACAACCCAGCACTATTGGCTCTTTTATACATCTCCAAAAACATGATTAAAACATCAAAGTTATGATTTTTAGAACTTTTGACTTCAAAACACCAAAAATTGCAATGTTCACAAAACCAATCCAAATCAAGAGCAATTGCATATGAATAATTGTTAGGAATTCATACCTAACAACCAAAGATACTTATAGTCATAGATGTGAGATAAAAATCTCACCTTTGTGCACACAAACAAAGATGAGTGCACAAACACAAGAAGGAGGTTAACCACTCTTCACTTCAACTCTACAATTTTTAATCTAAGAACCAAAACATATATTTCCCAAATTAGAGCTTAGGAATTTCTAAAATTGAAGAGGAGAAGAGATGGAGAAGATGAAGAGGAGGCTTACCTATCCTTCTCTTTGAATTTCAAGCAAGAATTTGGAGTTTGCGAATGGAACTAGGGCTTGGAGTTTCTAATTCTTCTTTCCTTCCCCCATTTTCAGTTTTTTTAAGCTAAAGGAATGAAATGAGGATGAATGGATGAAGAGTTAGTGAGCTAGAGGGTTAAGAGGAGATTGGGGCTGAACCCAAACTCAAGCCCAAGTAGAAAAAGGGGCAAAATTTCACAAACTCCAAACATATCAAAGATTATACTCAAAAAGATCACAAACGCCATTTTGGACTCAATGGAAATGGTTTCGAGCTCCAATTCGACCGTTTGCAAAAAGTAGCTTTTCGAACCTAAATCCGACTAACGACGCTATATTTAAATGAAACATTTAAATATAAAATTGTTAAATATGCGGGTTGTTACAGATCTCCCCTCCATACAAAATTGCGTCCCCACAATTCCTAGAGACGATATTTGTAACAACTACATACATACAACATTCAAAAGTAAAGGAAATAAGCTTGAGATGAAAAGACATACTTACCATTTCGAAGCGAAGAAAGAAAACCCGGATAAGATCGCTCAATAAATTCTCTAGTTTCCCAAGTACAATCATTGGGATTAGCGGACCATTGAACTTTAAAGAGTGGCACGTCCTTGTTTCGAAGGTGTCGCACCTCCGTGTCAAGTACGCGAATAGGCTGCTGAACAATAGATAAGTCCGGTGAGATCTCAAGCTCTTGCAAATCAGGAGAAGCAACAACATAATCCGACTCCCGAAGACACTTCCAAAGTTGCGAGACATGAAACACGTCAGGAATGCCAGATAGATGAGCAGGAAGTGAAACTCTATAAGCCACAGGGCCAATACGTTCAGTAATAGAAAATGGTACTATAAAGCAAGGAGCCAATTTCCCAGTCATACTGAAACACATAACCCCTTTCAAAGGAGAAACATGAATAAAAACAAGATCACCAATCGAGAATTCGAGAGGTTTCCTACGGCTATCCGTGTAGGATTTTTTCGACTCTGTGCCTCTTACATTCTCAACTGGATAAGATCAATCTTCTCGGAAGAATCACGAACAAAATCTGGGCCAAGAATAAGCTTCTCTCCAGATTCCAACCAACATGAAGGTGGTCGACATGGTCTTCCGTATAAGGCTTCGAAAGGAGCCATACCGATACTAGATTGAAAACTATTGTTGTAGGAAAACTCTACAAGAGGTAGGTGATCCTCCCAACTATCACAAAAATCAAAAATACAAATACAAAGAAGATCTTCCAAGATACGATTCACCCGTTCAGTCTGTCCATCAGACTGCGGATGATAAGATGTACTAAAATTAAGCTTTGTTCCCAAAGCTTGCTGAAGACTATTCCAAAAATGACTCGTGAATAAAGGATCACGGTCACTCACAATAGAACTAGGAACACCGTGAA